>OY796659.1:51648008-51862008 GCA_963680705.1 Rhagium mordax | reverse complement strand
CTTCGTTCAGCCATTCATATTCATATGTCAAATATATTTTTTTGGTTATAAAAGTGTTATTCCGCGCAAATCATTCGTTACGCTATTAAAATTTAAAATGTCTTTATAATTTAATCTATATAATGCAATGCTAATAGAAATAATAATTAAATCAATACCACCCATCACAAGGAGAATCATGAGCCAGATGAGAAGTGCGAAATCATTAAAGAATCTCCTTATATAAGAAAAATTTACTAAGTATGAAAAGTTGTGGCATCCTGTATATATTGAAACTTAAACACCAATTTCGGTGTCCATTATGGCACATATGTGCTAGTCAATTCGGTGTACGTTTCTGCATACACATATTAACAATAATTACTTTTCCCGTGGTTTAATTTATTATGCATTAATAGCAGTTTCAATTAGCACCGTTTGGACTGTTATGAAACGTACCTCGTTTAAAAATGTCAGTGTATGTTATTAGTGACTATAGTTATGTCGCGTGTCATTAAGAAAGCAACTATGCAATAACATGAATAAAAACATTTGTGTCAATGGATTTTTATAGCTTTATCGTATTTTGACTTTTATCGGAAAACATTAGTGGTCCGAGATGACCACAGAAAAACAAAATTTTGATTTAGGATCTCAATTCATAATATACAGGGTGAGTCTTAAATACTTAATATTAATCATTGGATTATACACGTCCTCCAAAAATTAAAACTGCTACTGTGGAAACGTTTTATTTAAATGTTTATCGGCTTGAAAAAATGCCTCTCGTGTCCACAATTTAACTTTGAATAATGAACCATTGATTAGTACACCACACTGTAGGGAATAGCCAGTACCAAATAATATTCACAAAATTACACGAGATAACGCATTTAATTTCATTAACACAATGGGCGCACAAGCTCATAGTACACTGACCTGAGCGTAATGTTTTAAAATATAATGTGTGTTTCTTCATTTTTTAACCACCAGATGACGTATAATTGCGCATTGTCGAATTACTAAAAACAACGCACCTATAAGTCTGACCATTTACTGTTTTTGTACTAAATTCATAGGGTGGTGATTTGCTAAACATTGAAACAAAATTGTTACTATACTTTTTTAGTTCTTGAATCAAATTCAGAAGTTGGTCATTTTATTTTTAAAAGAATTATAGATATCACATGTCAAATTATATCCTGCCTGCTCCAATGAGCTAACTAATATTAGTTTATTTCAGATCTTTTTACCAGAAGAGAATGAATGTAAATAACTAGCCAAAATATTTTCAGCACATTTAAAAATAGTCTAAAATAATTTACGTTTATAATAATACGTGGGATTTAAATAAAAATCAGGGCCTCGGTTTTCGGTTATCAGGAATCACTGGTTTAAATATTGCCAACTATGCAGCTGAAGACGCTCTGTACGCTATTTAATAATAATAGTAGTAGAATTATTATGTATTTTTTATTAATTATATTATTAAGGTAGGTGCAAAATGGTAAGCATCATAATTAACAACTTTAATTGGTCACAGCTATAAGCACAGATGTAATTACATTCACAAGAATTAAATATCCACCTCACTGTTTACTTAAACACACACCGCAGAAATTAGAAAACCCCCAAATCCACAGCTAAGGCTGTCCGGAAAGGGGTTACACAACACTTACCTGTATAAACCACGCTATTCTCACCCTTATGCACATATACATAAATACATAGGATTTTCCTATCTTCTAGTGCTCAACTCCTTACTATTAATTAATTAATTAGTATGAAGGCCTTGGCTATTGAAGTTTTACATTATTTATGCTACATTGATCTTCTTTCTGATATAATATGACTACTTAAAGCCAAGTTATCGGTGCAGAAAAAACGCAATATATTTATAGTTCAAAATAAATAAATTAGTTAAATATGTTTTGGTTTTAATAAAAGGGATAAAAGTGGAGTAATTAAAAAAAATATTTCTAAATGTTAAGTGAATGCTAAGTAGTTTATACATAATAGAGAGTGACCTTTACAGTAGCTGTCGAAACAATGGCTTTGATGAGAGTGATGAGACAAATTAATATAAGTCTGTTTTTTAAATAATTTTATAAATAATAAATTGAAATTATTAATAAACTGGCCTAAGAATAAATAGAAAGCTTATGAAGTTATATGATTAATGTCGTAGCATAGCCAGACTAGATTTCAAATAAAATTTCAACATATTTAAGTCGATAAAATGAATAATTAATAAAAAGATGAACGAACTCTATACATTCGATGAAGGATGTTCTAAAAACTGGGATTATTCTCTAATGTCATATAATACCTACTTACCATATTAAACAGTTTGCCTGAATATTACCCTAATGGAAGTTTAATAATAAATATATCACATTTGTAATGTAGATTTTAAGAGAACATATACCTGGCTCAAGATCGTACCTCCATATTTTTCGTTACTGTTCTGAATAAATGGACTTTGCTTTACTTTTTTTATATATATTTTTCATTATTGCGCCCTTAATATATTTCAGAATTAATATCTACCTGGTTAATAATAGCTTCACTTTCAAGCACATAAATTGACATGATGTAAATAAAGTGATATAAAATTTTACTGAACATCTGAGTGGCCTTTCTTATTGATTTTCCATAAAAGAAAGTACATCACGTCTAGCTCATTCATTAAGTACGCAGTGTTTGCTTTGTTTTTCTTCCAATTCATTGTTAATCAAAGAGAGATAAACTTTTGTATTAGGCCAACAGACAATTTTATAAAGTGTTCCCGTTGTTGCTCCTGTAAATTTTTATAGAAACTTTCCCAAGTTCACATTCTACAAATATTAGTTATTGGTAGGATGTAGGCGAGGATGTAGGATATACCTATAACAAAAATATTTTATAGTTTGAAGAGGTAAATTAAGAAATTAAAACTGACATAGATGTTACGTATTGTTTTCGAATTTCGATTTAATATTTATTGCGGAGGTTTTTACTTAAAATATTACACCATCACACAAAAGAGACCCTTGAGAAGGCAACTTTGACATAACAATAAAAAAATTTTGATTTTCTATATTATTTAACTCCATAGAGGTAATGAATGAATACAGAAACTACTTTTGCCCTATTTTCCATCACTTTTTTTAATACTGTTTTTTAATAATCAAAAGGTTTATTTTATGTCGTAAGTTCAAATAAAGCTAGATCAGCATTGAATTTATAGTTTCTCTTTAGTCGCAGGTTTTATTATCAACATGCTTTTTATACCATTTTAACTTCAAATTTTTCTGAAAATAGCATATAAAGTTGTGGATAATGGCCCAGTTATTAATATCAAATCTTTTATATATAGCATTTTAACGCTAGATACGCTTTGAAAGTCTCTAATTGCAGACGATTTGGATACAGTCTTTATTTTCTGTTTATATAAAAACTTCTATCCACAGTTTATATTGGATGACTTAATTTAAAAGATTTACGTAGATTTTGGAAGAATAAGACGCGAGTGTTTCTACATATTTCAAAATAAGCAACAACTTAAACCTGTGATAAATTTCAAAATAGACCACGGAAGAGTAACGTAATGATGTCAAAGAATCTAGGGACTTGTCGAGAGGTAGACAACCTTATTATATGCGGTGTGGGTGCATATGCATATGTGCTCTATTCTAATGTGTCAACCTTTGCTATGTAAAATGATGTTAACCAGACGCGTTTCATTTCTTTATGGCGGTTTATTAATTCTTTATCAGTATTTATATTAAGGCCATTTGTTGCTACTACCCAGGAGGTAAAGATAAACAAATATAAATAACGTTGTTCCATTAACAGACTAATATGTATATATATTTTTAACATAAACAACTATTGCATTGAATAATAAAGAACGAGTTCTCTTTCTGCGCGGATAGTGAGTGATAAGACATGATAATTTGTAGACTTGTTATTTTAAATTTTATTAAACGCCTGTCAAACAGTCAACAAAGGGCATCATCAATGTGGGATGCTTGAAAAAATCTATCCTTTAGTCGTGGGTAATTACGGTATAACTTGTGAAACATACTGAAAGATACATTCTATACGTATGGAAACTCTGCTGAGGAATCTTGCGTGACATCATAAATTCAGACGTTGACTTGATGTATTAAATTTACAATTTTGTATAAAATAATACCTCTTAACTCATAAAATTTGGTTAGAGGCTACTGTAAGTAATTAACTCACGCTGGGGATATTTACCTGCGTCTCAAATTAATAGTTACTTTAGAGGTCCAAGTAGCCTGGGATGAGACCTTTATAATTTTGGATACAATGAGAATAATAATATTTTTCTGTTCTTAGTGTTCGACACATTGGGGATCCCGGGATTGGAAACCCTAGTGTCAATCGTCACAAAAAAACGTGTAAATCTTGTTACACTGTTGTAAAAACTTCCACATAGGTACTTCCTCTAAACTTCCCCATAGACCGGATAATAAGCCGAACTTGCAGTGAACATGTACCCTACTTCCACTTCATCATTTGGACCAAGAGGTGTCAATGAAACCACGTCCTATATTAGTGGAAGTGAATCCAACTTTCTGACTTAACCACACTATTTAGGTTATATTCCTCATAAATTATCTTCCAAATATAAAAACTACTCATAAATAACCTTGAAAGTTTTATTTGTCATTTCTGGTCGGCCATATAATTCTGGAACAGTTTTAGAAACTATCGAACTATTTTCTTTTATTTGTTGCATTAATAAATTTTCCCCTTTGTTTTTTCTACCACATCTATTTCTCTTAAAAATATTGATTGTTTTAAACAAATATCTGCACCTGTGACTTCTGTCAAGGAAACTTATTAGATTAGCTATCTAAATAAAATAACAAGAATGATGATTCTGATCCGAATCAGGGTTGGAAAATATAATATTTATATAAATATCAAAATATCGAATATTTTGATATAAGTATATCGAACATAAGTGGTTTAAAAAAGATTTAATGGTGTTCGAAACAAAACATTACAGAAATAAATATAGTCTAAACTATAAATACAAATTTATCAATGATTCTGAAAACTTAACGAAATATGTAAAAGTTTGAAATAATTTAATCAGAGTTGGTTTCATCAAAGTCAAATAATATACTGGCTTCATCTCTACTTGTCCCAGAGGCATTGATATTCACTAGTTCAATGCTTTCATTTTGATTGTATTCTGGATGTGGTACGTTTTCCTCTTCTCCCTAAATTCAATTTATACTTTTGCATTACGCTTTCTTTGCCTAACTCTGCCAGGACGTTAATATAACCAAGACCATTAAAAAAAAAAATAAAACAAGTAAAAAAAAATTACACTACGGTACCAATAAAATAAGAACGTGGCCACTTCTGGTTTCATCAGCAAAGATTCTGCGGGACCGGTAGATAAAATATGGCCACCGATGGTTATTTTCGCTGCTGCAAAATCTTTACTCTCTGTGTGATCCGGTAAATAAGTGATTTTATTAATTTATCAATTAAGTCGACTACAATTAGTTTAAGGCTTGCTTAAATCACCCATCGTTATGTGGGTATATTATTTAATTTTACTTCTTGCTCGATCACTGTTCAATTAATTTGAAATTGCTGTTACAAATACGTGAACTCATGCATATTTCAGTTATTGTTATATGGTCTGATTGACATTTCAATGAATTAAATTATCTAAATGTATATATGACACACATTATGTAATTTTCTCTTTACTTCTTGTTTGAACTTTCCTCACGTAAAACCTTACGTAAATATTATAAGTAAACAGGCTTATATGTATACCTAAACATTTGGTATTCTGATAATGTGAGGCACTGTGTTAAACAGCATTTCGTTGCTTGGATGGTAAAAAAATATGTACGCACCATGTGTGTAATAATCAGACATCGAGATGATATTAGAAATATTAGAATATAATATGAAGTCTGCGCGAGTATACAAATTCAACATCATCCTAAATTGCAAGACTCTTCCAAAAATGTATAGGTTCGAAAATAAGTTTTTAGGAATAATTGGTTCTTACCATTTTAACAAGTTCATTAATCATTACATTAAGTGCTTGCCTGCAGGTGATTGTGATCAGAACAAAAATTTGAAGTATTTTCAACTGCGATTATATTCCAATTTCTAAAATAGATGTCGCTATCCATTGTATCCAATAGGACATTTTAAATACTATTACTGAATATTCTTAATATATTCGTTTTATGTTCATTACACATTTCTCTATATTTTTTACAACTTAACTTTGGCTTTAATCTTTGGTCTGAAAATAATGAAATCACTGTAATAAAGTGAAATAGATGTGTTCCAACAAATCAGAACTTTGGTGGTGTTTTTTGTGGATCTCTCGGCAAAATTATGTTGAATAAAAAATACCGAAGAAAGCATGCAAAATCTGAATTTTCCTAGTTTCTCATAGTACTGCAGAGAGTGAAACAGAATCTAAACTTTATTTTATTAAATAACTGAATTCATTCTGTTAAATAAAATGTAGTGGCGACCATCTTGTATAAACTTTCATAACGATCCATTCCGCTGCTCTAAATTGGTCCTTTTTAATACTTTATCGTGGCCTCGATCATGGCACATCTTGTTATCCGGAGTGCTCGTTTTGATATGGAAATTCCAAGGGAAATCCTTTAATATACACGTAGGTTGCGGATCCACATTTTAAACTGCTTTACATTAAACTTTTATTTTGATTCTATACTAAGCAATTTTGCCGGAGTAATTTATCTTGAGCAATCTTCTCAAATAAATAGCTTTACATCAATATTGATAATTTTCTAGCGAGCAGAAGCGCTGAAAATAAATGAGCATAATTTGTTATCTTAATAGAGATAAATTAGTAATGTTTACCAACAGTTTTTAACAATGAATCTTTAACCATCACTAGATGCTTTATTTTTAATTGCTGCAATCAATGTACAGTGGAGGCATACGAGGAGATAAAAATAATAATTTTATTTTTAATGACGAAGTAACCGACAAGCGCCAAGCAGAGAGAACAGCTGTTGTTTATGTTCACAGCCTTAAGTAAAATATTGTTAACATAAAAAAAATAAATAAATCCTTAAGGGTAACGTTCTGTAATCCCACTTCAATGATGAATTGAAAAATCTATCAATGCCGTTTAATAGACACAAAAATAAAATAAATAAATAGGTATACAAAATGTTTGTTTACACAATGTGTTGCTACCTGTACATTTCAAGATTGTCCAAAATTAGACGCGGAAAGTTTTCCAGCGCTTCGAGGCCTCACTTAACGCAAGTGTGTCCAGATGAGCAACGCATCTAAGTCGATCTAACTCGTAGGATGGTCTATTATTATGAGGTGGCATTTACCCTAGAGATATTTCTAGACACTACAGCTAGACTTGCTAACTAATAAAACGAAACACGAGTGCAATGTTGTCAGCTGGATGCTAGCCAGATTAGTGACATTTCGTGGCGGGTGCATCAGAATTTTCTCTCCTGCTGAGTCCATATACGTTCATTGCTTTTACAGGCGCCTCTTTTTTTCACAGACCCATTGTGAATTGTTAAATGATTACAGTGCGAAAGGAATGACTCCAACAACATACTTTATTAAATCTACGAAAATAAATGAAAAATATGATTTTACTTGTGTTACTCATGTGGTTTACTATAGGAATAGGTTCTATTTAAATGCAAAATATATAAGTTCCCGTTTTAATGTGTGGCTATCCCAAAACTTATACCTTCCACTAAAAAATTTACTATTAATATTATAAAGTTGGAATAGTTTATCACAAGTTACAAAGTTTTTTATTCAAAAAGAAAAATAGCACCAGAGACCTAGTTTGGGTGTTTAAAGTGAAATGGAAACAACAAAAAGCGTATTAATGGCGATGCCTCTCCGTTAGTAAACAGTTAGTAATAAAAGTAAATTCTTCTGTTTAGAATTTGTAGAGTTAAGTATATAGGTACAAGTAGTCCGGTGGGGTTTAAACTTCGCTCTGTATTTTCGTATAAATATAATGTAGATATTTATTTTCTGTTATTAATATAAACAATCAGGTGTAAAATAATGTTACTTTTTTTTTTGTTTTTATAATATGAAACTTGTGTCGTTATAGTTTTCAAAAATATTTGAATTTAAAAAAAAATTACTGCCTCGCCCCTTCCTTTGGCCTCACATTAATGAACTATTTGTTTCAGCTTAATAAACCGACAAACGCATATTTCTTGGGTGCAGTTTTAATTCCCATTGGTATTTTTCATACTATAGGTTATGTCGTAATTTTCACAATAAATCGCGGAAACTGAAACTTGTTTAAGACCCACGCCAGGCCCCATATATATTTTTTCGAGTTGCAATATTTTAACTTTGGTTTCGTGATCCTGTTCTCTGTCGGAAATAGCACAATAAAGGGAGGCAGTTTTAACGACAGTGGTCGATAGTCAACTAACCCATTCACAAATGGTTACGAAAATACCCCGAAATTTAGCGTCTGTTGGGCACGTTCATCCCACATTCATTCATTTGTTTACATTCCAAATAACGCCACCCAAGTAGATAATTATTAGATTTGAGAAAATTACCGAATACGTAATAAAACGAAAACAACATTGTGCTATATCTAGAGTGATATTGTGTTGGAAAAAATACTTGTATATAAATTTATGTCACCCTAATCTCAATTCTCGAGAAAAATTCTCTTTTTTATATGCAGCGTATTTTCGTGTCCTTTTTTCTGACTGCAAAGAACTAAAAGTTTCCAATTTTTTTTGTGTGTATTTGTCTCTGTACTCGCAAAATTTGAAAACGACCGAACATGTTGAGACTTTTCGTATGGGTCCTAGCTGATTGATAAATGAGTTTACTAATTCCCGCGTCAAAAATGCATTTGATTCATATCTGGTATCGTTTATTAAAAATACATTAATATTGAGCAGTGATAGTCTATTTTTTATTTGTTGGAGATAATCTGTCATAAACCCTGACCTCAAATTAAAGTAAGCGAGTCGGTGTCAATAAACTGTGTATACAGATTGAAACTAGTCCACTGCTAATGCAAAAACATCGTGAATGAATAATATACAAAATTTGAATATGTTCAATGGTCGCCTAAATTTTTAAAATTTAAGTAAGCTTTTGAAGCAAACCTGAAATCATCCGAGTAATTATTTTTATTCCTACATGCCAATCGAATGCAAACAGTGGGAGTTATAAATGACATTTTTATATATCAGAGTTTAAGTGCATTTCACTATCTGTATTTGCGATAGTTTGCAGGTGATTACAGTGGTATTTAAATTCTTGTTGGATTTCTTGGAATGATCTTTACTTGCCACAGATAAACTATAATAATGTGCGATTTCTTAGGTTGTCCTTCCTACACACATACCATTAGTCTTCTGCTTACAAGTAATACGACGTGTTTCTTTTGACTTAATCGCAATTTTAATTTAAATTGTCTTCAGCAAAGTACAATGAACTCTGCGATGGACTAAGAGTATGCACCAATGTCTGCTGATTTATTTTGCTAAACACGTGCGCGCATTTAATTCCAAACGGAGGTTTTAACCACTTTGAAGATACATGGAACTTTGATAATATCCTTCTCATTTATAATTACTTCCTATCAAATGTTGAAAGTCCGAAACGAATGGGTTATATTGTGAGCTATTAAAAGTGTGGTCGATTGCATGTAAATTCGGCTTACTGCCAACTGTAGAATGTGTCAATTAGTTTTCAGCAGGACTAAGCAGTCTTTTTTCTGGTTCTATTTCACTTTAAAATATTTATTGCCACATAGCAAACAAAAACAGCGAAATATAAATAGCAAACGACAATTTTAAAATCTGTGTTAAATATACAGATCCTTAGCTTGGATGGAAGTTGTTGCCCACGAGTCGGGGTAAAATTAGTTAAATAAAATATAAAATAGTACGTACTTAATTCAACATTTTCCAATTAATTTTATGACAATTTATGTATTGCATTTTAACAACTCTAAATTAAAAAATACCTGAGTTGAAGAAAGTATTTATTATTATTATTATCTCTTGTTATCAAATGATTTCAACTCTTAGAAATTTTTGACCTTGCAATTTTATTTTTTTACGTTTTAAGCTAATTGCTTCCATGCGAATTTAAAATGAAATCATGAAAACATTGTCATTGTATAGATATAAAATTAGTCCATAATCCCTTGGAATGCATATTATAACAAAAATCGATCAAAACAGCTGCTGCTTCAGATAATGACAGCCATTGAACTACATGAAGGAATTTGAAATATTTTAAAGGAAAATGATGCAAAAAATAAAAATATATTTACTCACCAGATTCTTTAGAATATTTTTATAAGTTACCCTTTCACTAGACATTCGAATTTTAAAATATTAAAAAGGAATAAGGGTACTTTTTCAATGGAGGCGAGTTTACTTCCAACTCTGGGATTTCGAAGAAAAAAATTGACTAATGGAACATGTAGTGTAGTTCGTCGAATTCTACCCCAGACAAATAGGGGGGGTTCTATAACATTATTTTTCCTTTAATACCCACCGAGAAAACTTTGGTTTACACGCAAACGTTTCATTAAAAAGCCCTTTTTTGCAGAGTTACTGCAATTTGCTGCTGCACAACCAGGCACTTCGCCCCTAACTCTAAAAAGCAATAAAATTCGTTTGCATGGTATTTCTTATAAATGCATTAGGTACGATAATAAATATATATATATGGTAGTAATGATCCACCCGAATTTTTTTTTAAACGAAATCGCTAAATAGTCTAAAAGGCATTTTTAATTTCAATTTTTAAATTTCGCGCTAACCGCCACGATTTGTTAGGGCGTGACGTCACTGATAGTCAACACACGCATACAGATACGCTTTATATGGTATTATAATATAATTAGTTTTATGTTTTAATTGTCTAATAATGAGTTATAATCTCTATCATTGGTGTGTACCGTGTATAGTGCCACTGATTTTTCAAAGGTTTTAAGCAAATTACTCAAAGAGGATCACATTTTCGAAAAAGATTGTCATAACCAAAAAGTTTATGCTTATGAAATAACAAAAATAATCCATGAAATAAATATTTGTTTAGGGTCATCGTTGCCGAGATAGTTAGGTGCATTTGAACGTAGCCCTGAAAAGGTCACGCGCTTCAAACAGTCACAAAACTCTGGTTTAAAAAAACCTTTTGACATATACCTACCTTGAACCCAAGTTGTTGTTTGTTTTTCATTAGTTTTTACACAAAAAAGTACCTACCCGTTTTTTGGTTCCAGTAAATTCCTCATTGGAAAAAATAAATCCCAAATCAAATCGTGTTTATGAATTACGAATACGTTCAAATTTCAAATTTTTTTTGATCGTGATGGATGCATTATCTGAAAAATTTTGTATTTTGAAAATTAAAAAAACTATATTATTTTTTGCTCGAAGGTTAAATAACTTAGCAGGAAAGAATCTCATCTGAATGTTACTATAGAGACAAAGAATTAGGGCAATAAATGTTGTTTTTTTATTTTTTAAATGGCTTAGGAGATAGTAGTGTTTTAAGTTAACTCTTAACGTTTTTTTTTTAAATTGACACATTTAAGATGAATATAGAAAAACTAACAACCTGTGTACTGTTTTTACCTACCTGACCTTAAAGAGGATACAAAGACCTTCAAAATGCTTTTTTTTTTATGATTTTTAGTGTTAATTATAAAGGAAATATGACCGAAATAAAAAGCGTGCCTCGTTTTAGCAAATTAGCTGTTGCTCGTTTCGGACATTTGGCGATAATTTATTCAGTACTTCGCTAATATTGATTTATTGACTTTAGGGGTGGTTTGCACCTTCTTAGGGGTAAGAGCAATTATTTTTCACAACAATCTGCTAAGAAAGTCCAAATTTCTCAAAAAGAAAACAAAAAATAATTAATTCCATTTTACTCCTTTTATATCGGCCATATAACAACATAAAATTTTTATTTTCTGACATTCGGATCAGCTATCCCAAAAACATAAATAATATAAGTTTCGTTGATTTATTTATTGATTTTTAACTTTAACGGTGGTTTTCATCTTCTTAGAATGATGATGATCTTAGGGGTAAGAATTTTTCTTATTAGGATATAAGTTTTATGTCCTAAAATATAAGAGCTTGCAACGAAAAGTTCTACTTGCTCAAAACAAACAAAATATAGCTAATTTTCCCATTGTACCCCTATTATAATTATATCGGCCATATTAGGAGTGCAATCGCAAATTTTTAAATTGTTACCTATCTTTATTTTTTGTAAACTGAAGTACGCTAATTGCTTTTAAATACTTGGTTGCATTGTTCTGTGCCTAACGTTCTCTCGGTGGCACAGTATCCAATGTGAAATTTTGACTTAATAAGCAAATAAACTTGAGTGGCATCAACGCATTCATAATGAGTCTCCTAGCGTGAGTCTGCTACGAAAGAGACGATCCGGAGGTCAGACTATATTAAGAACCGAGTTGTACATTCTTCTCGCAAGCTGTGTCATTGGCTGGTGTACATACTTCTTACTTGCAAGTAGGTACAAGAACACATTTTTTGTTGCCTTTCAACGGCCCATCGCTGTTTTAATTACATTTTAAATACATAATAAGCGTGTTTGACTATTCGCTTTGTTCTATTTGTTTAACCAGGGAGCTGTGTCAAGTCAATTCTTCTTCCAACTCATTTTTGAGTACTAGACAAAATTGCTCTGATTATTATTTTATCTACAGTTTTTAAATAAAATTTCCAAAATTGGGTGCACGATATGACCGTCCATAGCTATCTATGAACCAACCGGTATCGAAGAAATAATGTACAGGGTTATTTATTCATTATAGGGTAATTTATAATGAATAACCCTGTACATAGAAAGGTTGGAAAATTATATGTTAAGCGGGAATCCTATACTTACTAGATGTCTGGAATATACTTTATTCTAATGGCAGAACTGCGACTTAAGGCGATAACTTTCTAAATAAATTGGGGGATCTCAAAACTGATTTTTCCTCCACAGTTCCTTATTTGCCATAACAACCGATTGATTTAAAACTCGAGTGAAAATTAGTTCTCGAAACGTTCCAATTTGTTCCAGTGTTTAAGAATCGGATCCAATTAAAAAAAAAGTTACAGGGAAATTCGTTTTCGTTTGGTCAAGCCACTTCACTCTACTTGATCATACAGCTTTATTGTAAACTAGTCATGGGTACTAACACTACTAACTAGTACCTATTTTGTGTAAAATTCCCGGCAATATTTCATCATAACGATATAATAACGATTGACTAAAAGAGTATAAAAAATGAAGTAGTGGGCGTCCCTTATATCTATAAATATTTAATAAATCGTGGGCAGTAATATTTGTAACGGTATTTTATTTGCCAAATATGAATAAAACGAGAACGATTTTCATGCTGTGAAGAAAATCTTAGAAGACAGTCCACTTTGAGGTCGTTTATCTTATTCAGAAAGAGCACCATTTAGATTATTTAGAATGTAGATTTAATTGTTTCATTCAAATACGTTTCATGATTTTTTCAGGTAGCGTATATATATCATTGACATTTAGATTTTTTTTAAATTTGGATTAAAAAAACCCCAAACGAAATTGTATACATATTACATCTATTTAGTATAGTGAAGAGAATATTTGTGGCATTTGTAGGTTATATTAGGGTATTCATATACATATTACTAATTGGTTCCAACTGCACAGGATGTATTTGATATCCTGACAAATGTGGGAGAGAATCTCGACACTCGTTATTACTGCTTGTTTATTAACCTGCCTGCTAATATTACAAGTATGTTTTGTAGTGTTGCTTTACTTTGTTTAAAGATGACTTCTTATATGGTTTCACATACAAATACCAGTTATATTTTTACGTTTTGCGAGATGATTTAGAGCTGCGGAGTTTTTTACGGTTTCCCATGTTGGCCTTAAGTGGTTTATTTTCTTTCGCTAAAACAAGTACGATTGATTTTTCTTCGTCAAATGCAATGCGAATAAAAACGTGGAACAATAAAGTAAGATATTTAAAACATGTTATAACTTATACTGTTGTGTGGTGAAACTATTGATGTATGCCATTGTTAATTTAAATAATCTGTAAGTTTTGTTGGTAAAGGATTTGAGGTTGCGGTTAAAAGAACTTGAAGTAGGATAGCTGGGAGAATTCTTTAAATGAAACCCGTCCTTATAGTCTGAAGGCATGAAGAGTGGTCCATAATAAATCCCGACCTTACCTGGACTGATGCTATTCCATTCTTGCACTTCAAGGTTATCTTCGTATACCTGGGCAACGTACCCACCGCCGTTTGTTATTTATAAGACCAATACAACTTTCTGCAACTTGTACAAAAATAAAGAATTACAAAATCGTTTTGAGCTCGTTTCGTTTTATTAATTCGCCAGAGTTATTTATAAACTTGTTGAATGTTAATCGACGTTTTGTCGTTAATTTTTTACGTCAAAATGATTAACAATCAAAAAACGATTTAGTTGCGCTTATTGTTGCCTTTTAATTTAAACATCGTTCTACGTAAAAATGCAGACTTTGTGAATGGCGATAAACCGATGTTTTCGTAGTATGGTAATTAAAAATCTCAGCATCCGCGAAGGTTGTCGGAGTGCACGTTGCAGAATGCAGCAGCTTTCGCACGCAGTCTGGCTAGTTAAGCGCCCGCGCACAAGGTGAATGCAACTGACCTGCCGGCAGGTTGAAGGGCGTCGCCATCACTAGCTTTGTCTGTGCGGTTGTTGATTCTCAGACATGCCGATACCTCGATCTTATTAATTATACCCTGAACTAAAGCGTAGAGGATTTTATCTCTTTAGTTAACGAGACCGCATAACCAAAAAACTAATTTCTTGTTTCTTTTGTTACAGGTTGCAAAATCAAAGCCCTCCGCGCCAAGACAAACACTTACATCAAAACTCCAGTACGTGGCGAGGAACCTGTATTCGTCGTCACCGGCCGCAAAGAAGATGTTGCTAAAGCCAAACGTGAAATTTTGTCTGCTGCTGAACATTTCTCTCAGATCAGGGCTTCCCGTAAAAATAATCTGGCAGGACTTGGCTCAGGCGCTAGCACTCCACCGGGACCACCGGCCAATATCCCCGGTCACGTAACTATACAGGTACGGGTACCATACCGCGTGGTCGGTTTGGTAGTTGGACCCAAGGGTGCTACCATCAAGAGAATTCAGCATCAAACGCATACTTATATCGTAACACCAAGTCGCGATAAGGAACCAGTGTTTGAAGTTACCGGATTACCAGAAAGTGTAGAATCTGCACGCAGAGAGATTGAAGCCCATATCGCCATGCGTACGGGAAACGGAACCTCCATCAACGGCTTGCCTGGACTCGGGGGTTTAGATGAGAACGATTTGATCGCTTCCTTATATAAATCCGGACTAAGCTCTATCCTGAACTATATGGAACCCACTACAGATACATTTCCCGCAATGACGTCATCAACAGGCAGCAGTGGCGCTTTTTCTAGCTCGGGATCCTGCTCTAGCAGTTCGTCTAGTAGCGGAGGAAGAGATTTAGGAGCCATTTGGAGTTCAAGCGATCGCGACGAAGGCTTGGGCGATTCCCCCAGCTTCGATACGTCCACCGCCCTCTCAAGCATCTGGTCATACCCCACAGTGTCAGCCCCATCGAGGCCTTCTCCAGCTAATAGCACCAGTCCGGCGGATTCTCTCTTGAGTTCAACAACCAAATGTTTAGTGTGCACCGATGCCAAAGTAACGCATGCATTGGTTCCATGCGGCCACAACTTCTTCTGCATGGATTGCGCAAACAGAGTATGCGAAGGTAGCGAGGCCCAATGTCCCGTTTGCTCCTTACCTGCCATTCAGGCCATCCGCATCTACTCGCCCAACCCTTAAGCCTTCACTGGCCGCCGATCGATCTCGCTCGAATCCTCTCCGCATTCCCCGGGCCCGCGCCCTGTGTTCAGCTTCGGCTTGAATCGTGCCCTTAGCCACACATTCACACACTAATACAACGAACGCTAAATTATAATTATATAATACATTTTTCTAGGTTGTTGAATTGAATATTGTTTTTGTTTTATTTTATATCTAATGTTTTATTATTGATGTGGGGCGAAGTGCACGAATCGGTCGTAGCGTAGTCATCATATATGCCAGTTCAACAATTTTCTTATTATATCACGGTTTTATAGTATTAGAGTCATATTGGTTTATTTTTATTTTATATTTTTACGTGTATTCACCTACGAATAACTTCTCGTGTATGCGTAGTACCCTATAAAAGACATGACGCGACACTACGTAATAATAATGTAAATTTTTATACTATTGATAAGTGTTTCGTTATTTTTTTAAATATATTTTTTTAAGTTCGCCATGTGAAGTGTCACATTATTAAAGTCTGAAACAGCAATTCTCAAAATATTATTTAAGTAATATAATATTTAAAAAGTTAAAAATAATATATGAATAAAAATATAGCAAAAAATACTAAAAAATATAATATATTGATAACGGAAGTGAGAATTAGATTGATAGTTGAAAGAAAGAGGGTTGGTTGTGCGGTGAGAGCAATGCAATTGAGCAAAAGTGAGCAGTAGGAGCTAAGCAGAGCTTGGGGGCCTTTCGGCTGTGATCTACGCCAAACTGCCACTCGCCGCGTCGCCGCCGCTGGCCGCGGGTGCACCCCCTAATAACGAAATACATATCCCTTATTGTTAGTTGATCACTCATTGTTGCTATTGTTCTGTTATGTCATGTGATGTGATACATATATTTCTATATTTCTTATAGCGTATAAGTTGTGAGAGATTTTATAATATAAATATAAATTATTTATCGTGCAACCCTCAGGCCGGCGACCGATGCAGCTTTTGATAGTTGTAACTGCAAAACTGTCCATGTCAGTCACAAGCCACCGCTAGGGGTAGGCCTCATTTGCTATAGTTTCCCTTGAAATAAATAAATCTTTTAAAATAGCGCGGCCCCCCGCCTGCATCTCGTGTCTCGAACCTTCAGTATTCACGTCACCCGCCCCCAGTCGCCGCTGGTGGTTGTTACTTTATGCATTTCTCCCCTGCCCTGCACTTTATAGTAGACAATTCAGCTATTCGGCTGGCGCAGATTGGCACCCATGCGCTTATATATTACTTATTAATATATGTATTATTATATATTATTATTATTATTAAATATTAAGAAGCTATATTTTGTTTTTATTTATTTTTTTATTGTAGTATTTGGAAATTATCGTTATTAGATAAATTTATATATTTTATTATTATTATTATTCTTGCTTGCCCAGTCTGCGACAGCCGCTATATACGAGGGCGACCGACGCCCCGTCGACTTAGTTTGTTTTACGTACATACATACACTGTAAATAAGTTGTTGTTTTATAGCTATTAATACCATATTATTATTATTATAATTATTATTTTATTTTTTTACATATTTTTGTGGAGATATTTAAATATGAATGTTAGTACAAGTACATGTCCACAGTTGTGTGCAGAGTGACTGTTTGAAATAGTTTAATTAGATTTTTGATTAGTTATATTTATATTGATGATATTTTAATTATATAAAACTATCCTCGAAGTGATTTCTTTTTTGTAATTTTTTATTGATTTTTGAATATTAAATGTATAAGTGTGTTTTCTATTTAGAAATTTATAAATTAGTACGAATTTTTTATATAGCGACTGACCTTACGCTTAAGAATATTTTGCTTAGTTGGTCGTGGTCTAATGGACAGCGAAAGCGTGGGGTGGTATTTTATATTATTTAAATATTACAATACAAGACTAAACCACTTTCGCAGCTTTGGCTGATCCTTAGAAAACTATAGCAAATAATAAATTAAGGTATTGACTTTTTTATAAATTTAATTGCTACCAAATATTGTAATAAATTTCGTGATTTATATTTTTTGTTTTTTTTTTTATTTTACGTTTTTATCGCGACCACCGCTATGTTGTGTTCCCCGCATGGTCTAGCTGTGTTAAGTTATGTCGTTTGGTGTTGTTCATCTTCTCCTGCATGTTAGTGAGTACTGTAGAGTCTAGAAGTAGCTCACCAGGCACAATTTATAATACATTTATAGAAAAGAAGAAAATAAAATCGCGTTTTATATTTTAATAATCTCATATAAAAATATTTTAGTACGCGTATAATCTAGATGTAGCAACTTTAAATGACATTTTGAGTATGTGTAATAAATAATAAGTAATGTAATATGCTCAATAAGGTTGAAAGTAAAGCGACATATTTTCGGGTCGAAGAACGACGCCGTTGTAGTTGGATTGAAATATACGTTAGGTAATGTGCATCGTAAGTAGGAAAAGTTTTTAAGCGTCGTTCTCTTGGGCACGACTTTTAAAAAGGTGCTGCAGCAACCGATGGTTTTAATAAAAGTCTTCCCGCCCGAAATCATCTTAACTTTTTTAAATCACATTATTTATTATCAATGATCTAAATATATACTTAGATAAATTTTCTTTGGTAAATTTAAACATTAGATAGACTAATTGTCATACCCATTGCTGTGTTTTGATGTGTTTATGTGTATTTGTAATCTAGTGAGCTGTAAGAATTGAATAGCATGTTCTTAAGATACGACTGAATATCTAAATCGATCCGATTTAGAGTGGAATGGCTGAGAACTGTGCTTTTCAATTTCATAGCTTCGTGCTGCAATAAAAGAAAATAGATATATTATATATTTAATCTGCGTATTCATCATCAGTGCTGCTTTGCGGGGTAGCTTCATTTATCACAATTTTGACTGCGACACACATAAATTTGCAAAATCACACTGTATATTAGCATATTTTTAACACTTAATATACAGGCCTAACTACGATATTTAAGTAATAATATCTATATTTCATATTTATTATATAATATATGAAAAGTAATTTTTGAGATAGATTAAGAAAATACATATAGATGTTTTTTAGAAAAAAACTGTATTTATATTGTAATAAGTAAATGAAAAAATATTTATATAATTAAGATATATCTTTTTGTAGCCTCCTGTAAAAGACATTAGCTTAGGGTCGCAGGTTCAAACTGATACGCGATTTCATAGGGTTGTTATCGGATTATTTCAAATAAAATAAACTGTGTGTTTGAGGACCCAAAGTTGATATTGGAAATATTATTTAAAAAACGTATACCAGGGAAAAGTTGATTTAAAAAATGTAAAAAACTTGGAGGATGAAAACAATAATAATATGCTCTAACCAAAAATTATTACAAATTCTTATAGCAACATGCTAGATCATATATACATTTATAGACTTAGCTAGGGCTGTTTAATATTACGGATGAACAATTAAAATCATTCAAAGAAGTAGTTTTCGTCTTTAATACAAATAGGTATTATTTAAGATCTTCATTTGAGATTCATATTTAAAAGTATATCCCAATGGATAAACATATATTTATACAAAACCTATTTCTTTATCAAAGTGAGGCATCATGCCTTTTAGCGGCACTTTATTAAGCACAGCCCCATGATATCAAATGATATCCAAATTTTGTCTTCTAATGTAACTCAAAGCAATAAGGTAACGAAATAACTAGTATTGTAAAATCTATAATCTATTTATCTACTTTTTAATATAAATAAGCGTAGAATAGAACATTTTTAGCCGTACGCAGAAGAAACTTACGACCCTAGCTGTCACGCTCAGCAATTATAATAAATATATAAACTATAATACTAAATTATATATTTAGCTGCAAATGTTAAAGTATTTCTATAATATTATTGAATGTGTGCAAGTTTGAACGTACTATTATTATGGTTAGATTTTGTCATTTTCTAAGATTTTTATGTTAAAAAAATAATGCTTTATTGCTGTTGGTCACTATGAAACTTAACAAAAAAGAACCATCATTGAATGATGTAAAATTCGAGCACAAATTGGTCGTTTATTTTTTTAGGAAATTGATGTAAGTAATATTTTTATTAAAATGAGTTATTTTTGTACACAATCTTACATTCCAAAGTAAAAGGCCGCCAAAATGATCGGTAAGCCTGTGGTTAAGTGAGACACTTACATAGTTGGACAAAAAAATGATATTTTTACCAAAATACTTTTAAGGAGGTGTTGAAGAATGAATTAACATTGAAGTAGTTAAAAATATACACACTTTCAGCAACATGCGTGGAGTTCCATTGTAGTCTAACTTTAGTATACAGGATTGGGTGAAAGTAACGAATAATCGCCATATATACATTTTTCGGAAAGGGCTGTATTTCTGGACAAATTTGTTTTTGTCAATAAAGAACCAACTCCTTCGTTTCTGAGATACAGGTTGTCAGATTTTACAGTTTTTGGGGGCTTGACCGCATTTTTCGCCTCTAAATTGTACGCCATAAACTTGTAAACTAAATAAACTTCTAAAAGTAAACACATTTCACAAATAAATATAAAGTTACTTCAGGGAATGAATTTGTACAGTTTCCTCAGAAAAATCATTGACGAAGTACGTTAAATCGAAATACATGTAGGCGTTTTTTAAAAATGCGAAAGTATAAAAAAAATGGCATAGTTACTGTGTTTCCTTTACCCATTTCTGTATATAAAAATATGAATTTTCCATCTAGATTATGCATACATGGGATATATACCGCATATATACCACCTGAAAATATCTTAAATAAAAATGATAAGATTTATACAATGGTATACCTAATATATATTTTCAATTATTTAATAGTTAAGAAGCGTTATGTTTAAAAAAGAATGAATAAATTCGAGCTAGTTTAACAATGTAACTACCATAGTATATTCATTGTTACAATATATTTGATTTGCCATCATTTTTTTACTGTATAATCAAAGAGCAGTAATCTTGGGTATAATATAATATAAAATGTATATTTTTCAAATTATGTCCCGTAGGAAACTTTATGATTTTAACATACTGTTATCTATATATTTCGGTATATATTTATTTGTTAAAATTAAATATTGTCAACATTTAGATATCGTACTTACAATATTTTAAAGAAATTCGAAGAAAAGTCTCATTTTATACCAAAGGGATTGGCTACTAAAAATTGTATGGATTTTTTTTTGTTACCATATAAAGAAAACAGATTGAGTGGAGCTTTTAACATTTTAACGTTTAACATCTGTAACGAAAATAACAGTAATAAAGCAATAAAGTTCTAGTACGAATATCAAATGCTGTCACAGCGGTCTAAATCTAGATTTATGTGATTATTTTGAATTTTGTACGAATATCCCCATATTATATTATTTGGAAATTTGTTGAATTCCTACGAACTTTTCTATTTTTGAAATTTTTAGCAAATACATCAATGAGAAAACTAATGTTTGAAGGGTAGATTAGACGTGACCTCTTAACATAAACCTGTAGTAAATCTGGTTGGCACAAAGTGGCCTCAACGAGATAATGTTCGAAATGGGCATCTTTTCAACTGTTTTACAATAGGCTTTTGGCACCCAGTCAAATACTGTCTTAGGGAAAATAATAAAAAAAATATAACAAAATGCAGGGTAACAGTAAATGGGGCTCTAAAGTAAAATTGTTAATAAGACAGTATTGCGGAACAGAGTGATGTATGAACGTAGTTAAAATATGAAGCTAGCTTTTCTACATACTCACTATATATATATTAAGTGAGAATGCAAAAATTCTGGACCAGTGAAATCTCAAATCTAATAGAAAAACATTTTCCATTTAAACTATAAGATAACATTTCCAACATTTGTGTTCCCCAAACGTAGGCGAATATGTGGGGGTCAGTGGATCTCAGTAAATTATCATGAATTTTTTGCTATTTGTCCGCACCATCTCCAGTATTTTTCAAATACAATAGATAATTATATCTGATTTTATTTTTTGAAAAACTTCCATTTCACCTCATTTTAATTATCAGAAACTTATAAAATAAAATATAAATAATCTAGCAGGGCAAAATGATCTAATTATCCAACAGCCATAATCTCTGAGCACTAGACGTCGGCCTCAGTTGTTCCACTCGTTCATTCAGATTGGACATTATTATGCAGCTAAGGGTAATTACGTATTTTCCGTTATCTATTGCGCTTTGCGCCAGATGTCGAATAGTATTCTTAGTGAAAGTACACTCCCCAACAACAATAAAAAGTTATGGTTGTAAAAGGTCGTTATTTTCGCAATATATATTTTGGAGTAAGTTGCTTTATATCCTATAATTTAGAGGCCCTGGTAGTTTCCAACATATTTAAATATAAGTAAACAATGTCCTTATTTATATTAGAAATATACCCTTAGCTTATCAGAACGACAGACGAGAATAAATCCCGTTCACCGTTTTATATCTGCTAGCTCAAACTGAAATCAAATATATATATACACCACATGTAATTACGACCCCCTTTATCCCAGAAGGCTCTAGGAGCCTTGTGCGGGAGGGGGCTACACATTTAAAGACAAGGGACACACATCCAATATCCGTGTATAATGGAAAAATCCCTCTCACGGTATTTTCCATTGCCACGACCGGGAATCGAACCCGGGACTTTTGGGTGAGAGGCAGGTACTCTACCATCTCGACCATCAGTCATATAAATGAATGAAAACATTATTTCCAATTGTTGGGAAATTTCGGCAGATTTTGAGATAAAAGTGAAAGTTTTCTGAGATAATAGCGCTCTGAATTCTTACAGCCAAGTATTTGCATCGTGCGGCGATTAAACCACTAACATAAGCAAAGAACATATATTTTACAAAATCACCCCATAGTTTGTCAGTATAATTTTTGTATTATAAAAGCACAAATTTAGTACAAAATACAGACGTTTTGCATAATACAGTGTCCTATAAATACAGATTAGATAATAGGAGTGACGTAAAAAGAAAAAAAAAACGAAAATCTAGAATCTTTTTTTTTCCAAAAAAATCTTTATAAATTTTTGGTTTATATTAAAACACACAAAATATCCTACCTGCCATTTTGACTGTAAAGAGCAAACTTGTGGAAATTCTTGTTTACTAGATTTGCGCCATTGGTCATGTTCTAGCATTTTTTAGTTTAGTAAATATATTGCGGCACAAATAGTAAACAGACAATACAAATTTTATTTAGTGAAAAACTCGATAATATAAATGTAATAATCAAATAACAACAATCAAGATTGAGAAATGAATGAGCAAGTTTCCAAAATATCATTTTTTGTCTTACCCTGTACATAAACCAGAGCACAATAATTTCATCATATCAAAGCTTCACTGTGATTCGTAAGACTGACTTAAATGTTATTTCGGAATAGAAAATTAATGAAGTCTCCTTCTCTAAAATATAAGATTTATTTTATTTCATTATATAAATACTATATTTTAACCAAATGTGCAAACCAGCAGCTTTAAAGCTTATAAAAAAAAGATAAAAAATATTTATGTGTGGTGTACGTGTGGATAATATTTTTCCAGTTATAACTAAAATCATAGATAAAATATTTAGATACATTTCTATCACAATATATTAATACGTATACTATAATTATAAAAAAAAATATTGGTATTCAGAAAATAGCCAAACGCTAAAAATTGCTTATGTAAGTTGTATTATCATTGTTGCTTATTTTACTAAAAATCAATACAATAAGTCATACAATTGCATATTTACGATAGAGCAGTTTCGCACGTTTGCATTAAAATAACAATAACTATATATTGGGGAACAGTCAAATAAATACAAAAACATCGATACATTGTGGATTCTAAAATGTTTTATATTATTATTGTAATTCTGGTGCCAAAGTGTAAAAGTTACTAAAATTTGTTATGCAGATATAATTTTATTCATATTCCAAGCAATAATCGCTAGATATTATTAATAAGTCAACCTCAAATCTACTCGCTATCATAACAAAATAAATATCTGTTTTTGACATTTTTATATAAAATATATTAGTAAATTTATACTGCATAGCAACGTATTTATAATCTAAGTAATAATTCTCGGTGACCAATGCATAATTATATACTTCTATTTCTTATTAAAAATCATCCTCTATTTTCATTATATATTGATGTGTTTAGTGCATGCTTGTACCACCGAAATTTACCACACTGTCATCTTAGCTTCAGTGGTACAGTGGTGCTGTTGATGTACGTATTTCGTTTTATTTTGCATTTAAACATATAGTCGTAGTTTTCGTCAGGGTTTAATAACATATGTGTAGATCTCGAATCGTTTTGTTAAATGTTCTAAACCAATCTAGGTCCAATTTATACTTACAAAAGTAACACAGAAACCACATGCGTCCAATATATATTTGGTTAACTTAAGTGAAGTAAAATATGCTCCTTATGATTAAATTCAATATTTATTTGCTACTTCTGCTTTTTCATATTATATTCCGTTCACCTTTCAAATGGTAAAACTTTTGGTTTGTTTTAATGTTTCAAATTTTTCTCTTCTCTGTATGATTAATTAAATCTTCAACGTAAAACGTAATGTATAAAGTATGCTATTCAACAATATTATTTATTGAAACTTTAAGTGGATAATATATGGAGAAGTATCACCACCATGTATAAGATCATAGCTGGTGGTGTAACTGCAACCATTGGCAACACAACAGATTTTGAATTTCGTCTCTCGCTTAGTTTTAGAGATTTTTAAATATATCAACTTTTTTTCATATGCCATCGGCAGTCTTACATCTAAACTAGAATGGCGACTATACATCCTCTAAATTATTATTTATTTGTTTTACTCTTCCTGTGCAACTACCACCAATTTATTTAACGAATTAAGTAGTACTGATCGATATAAAACATGCCTTTTGAGAGCATCCCAGACGTGTTTCAGGGTTTTTAATCTGAAGAATAGGTAGACCAGACGATTCTACCGCACCAACTCATTAACAATGTATTACATCAATTCATTTACACCAAACTACACAAAAAACGAAAATAGAATTGTATTTAATCGAAACAAGTGTTAGGGCTTCAGCTGTGATCAGGAAGCGCAGTTTTAGCACTGAAAGGAGAGCTAGTTTGCAATAACTCGTATACCCTCCTAAATTGTTCTAAACCAAACATTCATCATGGAAATGAATAATTTATTTCTTCTCTTCGTTTCTAAATAGAAAAAATCGTTTGTTTTTTCAGTTTCTATTATTTTTTGTTTTGGCTGTAGCCAGTACATTTATTATAATAAATAATAGTGTAATCGAAAGAGAATGGTATCTATAAAACTAAACAAGATAAAAGACGAAATTTAAAATCTTCAGTATTAACAAAGGCTGTTAAACTAAAGTGGTCACAGTGCCCACTATTTCCCACATGTCTTAAAATTTCGACAAAGTACAATGCTAAATAGTAGCTTGCAGATACATAATAATATGTTGAAAATATAATGTATTACTAAACAGTAACATCGAAAAGTCACAAATGTTCAAGGAAATAGTTTGAAAAAAAAAAACATGCAGAGGCGAAGAGTTTTAAAACTTATAATTTTTTTTAAGACATTCACTTTAATTGCCAAGTTATTTGAAACACTAGCAGTATTACAAGGAAAATATTTTTTGAGCCTTACTACCAAAAATTAAATTAATTCGTAGTATGACGGAAACAAACACAGAAAAGCTCTACAAAAACTTTAGCAGAGCTTTGAATTTGTTTTCGTCCTTGAAAATCTGCTGCAGCTATTTGCAAATAAACAAAATATAAAAACTGTTCCCTTATTAGTGAAGGTGTAGAAATGAGTCAGTAAATTAATTAATACATATAGAAAGAAACATTTCTAACAAAAAATACTAATGGGGAACATAATTTAATTAATTAAAATATATATTTTTTAATGTAATTACATTCATTATAAAGAGCAGTAAAGTTGTTAGTGAATACATGTAATTTTCCAGCAGGTTGTACGTGGTGCAGGTGTTAACATTTAACATAAATAAGCACTAAATGATAGTTTTAAATCAAAGTCAAAAGAAATAAAGATACAAAAGTCACCAGGTGAGATCGGCCTTAAAGCTTTACGTTGGATCAAACGAAACCTCACTTGTTTTCTTGTTTATTAGCATGATGCTAATGATGTTCGTAGACAATAAATTTTTCATGTTTTACTTTTTTCTATAAGTTCATGTTTTTCATATTTTGAAAGAAATGATAAAATATTGAAAAGTGTTCCGAATAGAAAGGCATCAGATGTTTCTGTTTGCGAGTGGCGATCGGTGACGTTTGTTTTGGATTGGGGCAAGGAATCCAAACCATACTTTGAGGCATGCCTACTGAGAGTCAATGAAGAAATTTTGAGACAAAAAAATTATAATTGAAGTTTATGAAACAAATGTTTGAAAGGGTGTTTCACCGACTTTTTTTGGAGATATTTATAAAATATTTTCCAAATCGGAGGAAACATTGGTCAACATAATGAAATTTAAAATTTCATGATCAATTTATTTTTCTCTTAATTTAAAAATATTTTGTAAATATTTCAGAAGAAAATTAGGGGAGCATTTTTCTGCAAATTTCAATTAAAATGTTTTCCATAATTTATGTACGTTTTGGTACCCATTGCCTTAAGTCAACGCTCCAATGCAAAGTAATTGCTATCTAATTTTCACTGTACGCATTTCAGTTTACTTTGTAAGCTATTATGATTATATTGATTATTAGATACATTGGATAACCGCTGATTTAATTTGTTCACCTAGTTTTACAAATAATTTCACCCAACTGTGCGTCTACAGCTAAAAAAAAATAAACCTTGTCAGATAAGCCTTCGTATTTGTTTTTTACCAACTTGTATTTTTCTACTCAACTATTTGTGTTACTTTAGTAAGTATAAATTTATACTCGAAATGAAACGCACCATATTATAACATCAAATGTTTTTATATCCAATAGCAGCTTGAAAAATAATATATTTTCTTATTAAAGGATATTTTAAAATGTGCGTCAAGATAATCTATCAAAAACAAAGTTAAAAAAATATAAAAAATTTATTAGTGTCCATACACCGTATTTCAGATTAGTAAAAATAAATGGTAAAGTATATGTCGTGGTAAAATGTATAACAAAATTATGTAATGTAAAATTTCTAATCTGAATTACGGAACCCATATGGCCTTTAGTATTTATTAAAGGAATTTTGCTTAAGGTATACTAAAAATAGATATTTTTGCAGGAGATATTTTTTAATTGATATTTAAAATTATTTTTTATTAATATTCAGAGTTCCACTGAACGTGTTCTCGATGTGAAATATTTTATATGTTCATGGTGTGTATTTCCATGAGTATGTATGTAGCCACAAAAATTGTTCCCCATGAATCGCAGTCCAGGATGACTCTTGTCGGACCCGAGAATTGTATATTTTGGGAACAATTTGGACATTGTGTATATTGATTGTTATTGTGAGGATGTATAATAAGAATTAAAAGTGAATGTAACAATTCCCTGATCATGTTAACCTATCCCCATATATATTTTAATAACTATTGATAAAAATTATATACGTAGCATATACATATATATTATATATGTTATGCAGTCAGTATTTTGTACGAGTACACGTTTTTCGGAAAATATATATTCTCTAATTAATATTATCTTTCTACATACTATAAAATACATATAATAAATGTTGCTATACCATTATAATACTTATAATTTATTTTATCATACACCCGTAAATATACATACATAGGAATATTATATCTAGTGAAATATATAATTATGATAATAAAATGTATTTGTATTCTATTTTGTTGTATTATTTTTCAGTTGGTTTTCTATTTATTTAAATTTATTTATGGCAGCAAGCAACTGCAGTGGCTGTGGTAATATTTGATTATTATTTAACAAAATGTTTCCTCTGGTAGTGATAATTAAAACAAGAACTAATTGTAGAGCAAAATGAAGACTGATTGGGTGGAATGTGGAATCCTCTTTAAGGTAAGAAAACATGAATTGTAACGAGCGAGGACTACGATTTTATTTATCGACTTCTAAACCTACCTCACTAATACCTGGTCAATGGCAATCAGGGACGTACTGGGCCAACTGGAAAATTTGGAGGCAGATTTTCAACAAAAAGAAATATAATAATTATTCATATAGTGCCGCACATAAAAATCTATAGATACAGGTGTGTGCTCCCATTTACTAAATTCCAAAATTAATCGCTCACTTTCGTAGTTTGAATATATTTTAGTGGGAATTTAATCATTTAATCAAAAAAGCAATACTTTTAAAACAATACAGGAGTTTATTTTTTAAGCATTCTTATGTCGTTTTACTTTATTAATTTGCCGTCTGATGATTTCGATCTACAACATATAATACTAGAATGCCCCCAGTATCTAAACCAAACCGACTCTCTTTATGAAGATTTGCTACAACATGGCATTGGATTGCCTATAAATCTGGATATACTATTATACAATGAAAATATCCACGTATATCAAGCTATATACAATTTTATAAAGAAAGCAAATATATCCTTGTAAAAGAATAATTATAATAACTAAAAAAAAGAAAAAGAAAGACAAAAGGGAAAAAAGGAAAAAAAAAAAATTCAAAATGGTTATCTAACATACCTATTATTTATAATTTAATTACCATTTTTTGTATAAATTTGAATAAAAACGTCTGGCTAATTGGCAAGACCAAAGCCATCTTACCTAAACACACACACACACACACACATGATTATTCTCTATAATTATGAAAATAAATTTAGTTTTATCTCATTGGTTTTAAAAAAATAAATTTATTAAATCTTATTATACAAGGTGTTTCCAAATTGACTACCATAAATTTAAGAGTTTGTAGAGAACGTTAAAATAAAACTAAAACCTCTACACAGTTTCGTCGAAAAACGCTTCGTTTTCAAAATACAGGGTGTTATAGTGTCGACTGGCAGATCAGTTATTTAGCTATATCTCTAAACAGAGTAGGCAGAGGAATCTAAATTTTTGTGAGTGAGTGTTACCAACGCCTCTGGAGATATTTAATAAGAGCATCTTTATTATAGCATTTTGATTGGGGAATTTGAAAATGAGACGATATTTTCAAAATACCTGACAGCAAATTTTTTATTAACAAAAAAGTGTTAGACTAACCCTTTTTCTACGCCACTGAATGGTGGTATCAGATTTAAAATATTATACAGTCATCGGTAGTCTTAAGTAACACTCGCTCACAGAAATTTAGATTCCTCTGCCTACTCTGTTTAGAAATATAGCTAAATAACTGATCCGCCAGTCGACACTATAACACCCTGTATTTTGAAAACGAAGCGTTTTCCGACGAAACTGTATAGAGGTTTTAGTTTTGTTTTAACTTTCTCTACAAGCTCTTAAATTTATGGTAGTCAATTTAGAAACACCTTGTATAATAACATGCGCAATGTCACGTATCGGTATTTTCAAATATATTTATTATCCAATACGTCCCTGATGACAACATACTGTTACGTATACTTTATCAGGGGATGTAGTCGATTATCGATTCTGTACATATTTCGTTTCCATATGGAGACAACGCTGAACAGACCATTATCTGTAACGCAGTCGTCACATCGGCACCGGTAAGTATACTATTATTTTAGACATAGACACTAAAATCTAAAATTGTGAAAATCACTATAATGTACAGGTCTTTTTAATAAATTAACAGGACTTTGTTCAGTTGGTAATTAAGCCAGATGGTTTAATAGCTAATGACAAAGTATTCTGATAACTCCAGACGGTTCTACTTAAAATTTGGTTTTTGACTATAACAAAACAATACCAGGAAATGGAAAATAGTCTTTATAAAAAAACAGTTTGAGTAACAAACCGTTGTTTGAAGGTTATATGAAATTATTATTTGCAATACATGTTTTAAATTAACCCATTACGCACCAACTTATAAGCATGTGTTTACAAAGCATTTTGGATATATATCATTTCTTTCTTTCGTATAATATATGGTTTCAATTGGGGTAAAATAAAAATTTCATCGTTTATGGTTTGTGTATTTCTCTTAATATGGTGGAGTCTAAGCACAAAGTTTCTCTTTACTTTTCCCTAGTTTGTCATTTTCTTTTCCAGATTCTGTCATAATAATGCTACATTTTCGTCGTAATTTACGTCAACCATGAACAACGAATGTGAGGTTCTTCATTTTGTACTAGGTAATTGACTTTTTTCATTTGTGAATATTTACGTCGCCACAGCTACTTACAACATTAATCTTTCAAAGTTGCTCCCTATACCTTCAAGACGTTCGCTTGAACTTGATGTGTATTTTCATCATCGTTCTCATCAGTCACTCATTTCGTCTGACACTGGCCGCAGAACTACATCTACTGTTTCTGGAATCTTTAGTTCCTCTCAAATTTTTTTCCAATATTCTTTTATGTATTGTACTAACAAGATCACGTGTAGCTAGCTGGTTTATACGTACCATATGCATTGTTCTATATAAATATGACATCCTAAAACTGATAAATTACTCAAAATCAAAAAAGTAACATTAGTGAATTGTGTTTACAAATTGCTGATAGGTAGATAAGTAGATTACCTACCTACCGATTGGACGGCGGCGGTAAGTAATTCATTTATTTACTAGTAACCTGTTGTTAGTTAGTGTTGACCTTTATGAAACGTACTTGCTTAAATTCCACAACAAAATAAAGTTGTATATTGAGATTTGAATTTATGAATAATATCTATCAGACTCCTAAAGAGGAAACCTTTGATGTGGCTTCTGAACTAGTTTGACTAGAGTTTTAGTCATTCAATAATGCCAGCTTAGTTGTCGAAACGTGCGTCGACCATTAAGTATTTGGTGTCAAATAAAAACCAATTACAACATGATTTTTGCTTATCTAGTCTTCTCTTTTAAAAGTACTTAAATTATTATCGTGCACTATTTTGCATGTGATAACATATTAACATTAAAATACTAATATGTTGTCATGTGATTGTTGAACCTCATCCGAAGTTTGCTTAATTACTGTTCAAACGATTTTGAAACCCTACACGTTTCCGTTAGCCTAAATTTTATCTCTCGGATTATCTAAGTACAGTTCTTATATGGAATGGAAACTATGATTAGAAATCAAAACCCAACATTCTGCTATTCGTGGGATATTTAAATATTATTGTGTTATACTTATTTATATTCTAGTTCTTCTTTGAAACGACCAAGACATATTTGTAAATTAGCTTACATGGTAATCCTATTTTTTATCATGAACTTCCTCATTCCAAAAGTTTGGATTTCAGTGTAGCTTGTTTATAAAATAACAAACAAAAATAAACATTTTATATATTATCTATCGAATTTAAGCGGACTCGAGAACTATGCACACACAATCGACGATTGTAATTGAAATTTTTAGTTTAATGACAATAACAATACAAATGTAAATGTTTGTATTTTTCACTGCCATGCATACGAGTATACCTTTTTTTTCCTTAATTTTACTAAATTCACTTTTAATCTTTCAATTTAACTTTTCTGTAATATTCTTCTGGAATATTCTTCTAAATCTAATCTAAGTATTTACGGTCTACTTTCGTCGATTACCGCTTTGGCAGATAGCCAGTTCTGTTCACTATTTACACTGTCTTCCGGATATGAGAATATCTAGAATCATTTCTTAAAGATAAGATTTATCATACATAGGTATGATAAATGGATTTATGTAATTAACCCCGTTGGATTGTACTGGATTCTTTATGTGCATATCGGCATAAACTATGTTTTCAAATTTTATTGACAAATTTAGAATTTTTATAAAGTTACATTTCTATGAAATTTTAATGTTTTATTTAAATGATTTCATAATGCTGTGACGAAAAAATTATAGTTTAAAAAAACTAAAAAAACACGCTTTAAAGGGAACCGAACTAAAAAGTAAATAATAAGAATAAAGTGATTGATAAAAAATAATTTTATTGTAAAAAAGCGTGGGGTGCTAACTCTACTTTAATCAATAGCTACCAATGAAATATCTATAACAATTGATATCATGCACCCCACGCTTTTTTACAATAAAATTATTTTTTGTCAATCACTTTATTCTTATTTTTTACTTTTTAGTTCGGTTTCCCTTTAAAGCGTGTTTTTTTAGTTTTCTTAAACTATAATTTATTTTTTACTTTCGGTAGTTCGGTTTGCTATAAAAGCGTGTTTTTTAGTTTTTTTAAACTATATTTTATTTTATCCTGATAATCCTGGTGAGGACCGATAACAATACAATAATTTAACAACTTTGTCCTAGTCATCGGAAATTTTTTTGACTTTTTCAATTCAATTCTTTTTCGAAATTTTTCTATTCAAATTTTTTTTTGTAATTTTTAAAATCATATTTTTTTTTAAATTTTTGAATTCAAATTTTTTTCAAAATTTTTGAAATCGAAATTTTTTTTTACTTTTTTGTACTGTCATCGATCCTTGATAAGTGTGCAAAGTTTCAGTTTAATCTGACGTTTTGAAGTGGGTGAAAATCTAGTTGTGAAGCTAATAAAAGCGTGTTAAAAACAAAATATTTATATGACAAAGTAAATCAATTTTCTTCCTGACTCATTCATTTGGTTTTGGTAGACCTTAGACCGTAAGTTTAGGCTACATTTTAAGATCCGCCACTAAGTTATACCCAAAAAGAACTAGTGTATTGGATGCTATCATTATTACATTACTACATTATTTCTAATAGAATGTCTTTTTTGGAGAATTAACTGCTTTTTGTATGATTTTAGTTCAACTTTGGAAAATTATAAATAAGTTAATCATAGTATTGAATATTCCATCCCTATCTAACACAGACAGATTTATTTTTTAAGCTATCACAAAAATGTGATAAATTGAATTTAACTTATATATAAAATAAGCCACATTGATATAATTTAATAGTTGAAGCAGAAGTTGATACAAATTTCAATTTACTTGAGAAGTTAAAAACGGATTTGTAAGCATAGAAATTACTAGAATTTTATGTAACACCAGTCGCACAAACAATTATGAGATTTTAAGAAACAAGCAGTTTTCTTTCCTATATCTCTTTCAAAGTATTTGTATAAAAATAAATAACTGATTCAAAACTATTTCCCTTTAAACCATAGGCGTTCAAAGATAGTTTGTCGAGACTGAACCTCTAATTCCAGGACGTTAAAATATCGAAAACAAGTGACCAGTGGCGTAAGTATTTACAAATTTATTAGGTTTTCTACAAAAATGTAAAGATTAAAAATTACAGCAAAATGATCAAGTCTAATATTATGTACTATAGACCTTTGAATTAATAAAAGTATGGACTATTTATACGTCTAATTAAAGATAATAATAATACTAAAACTCGAATGATTTTAGCATTTTGCTGAGAAATGAGCGCCTTTAACAAAAACTGGAACATTAAAACGTCTTTAATAACCCCTTGTACAAAATTCTTTAGGATCAAAAATCAGACAGAAACTTGACTTCATTAATGAAGTTTTATTTTTAAGTTGTATAATTTGCAATGTTAAAAATTATTTTTAATTTTTTTCCACTACACACTTAATTTGTTGACCAATGCGTATTTACGAATTACTCAATTTATTCGGTATAGACAGGCACACACTTTTTAAAACACTATTTAGATTCAGTAAGGTCACAAAGTTCTAATATTTTTAAAGTGTTTCTCACACTTAATTATATGATTACGATTACGATGATGACGGTTTTAAGAGACGTAGGTGTAATTCAAAATCATACTTAGCTTATTAAAGATAGCTAGGAAATTAGAAATTGACATCCGTTTTCTATTAATCTGTAGTAGTATTATATTAAAAACAAGCTCTTTTTTTTGGTAATTATTTTAAATACGAGCTTGATCGAAAAGTAAAAATAATACAAGACGCACACGTATTTTTGAGATTACAAAGTCTTGTGTAAGGTCTGAATTATTGATATCGACATATTTTTTTTACTCCTTTTCAGTCCTTAAAAATCTGAATATAATTTATTCCATATTTCCACAGCCTTATTGAAAGAGATTTATTTTTCATAAAACATTTTACATCAAATCCTCACAATGCAACATCTTCGTTATTCCTGGAAACAAGAATTTTCATACCACACATTATTTTAATTATACTTTGTGTCTAAATAGATCTAATATCTCAGTTTTTCCGAAAACTAACGTTGCGCCCGTAGTTTCTCGTCGGGGTACTAGGCGCGATTTTCATTTTCTGTTTGTTATATTCACCCCACAATTTTTTATTCTGTTAACACAAAGAACCGTAGAATTTTCTTTACTCTATCATTAGATATTAGTGAGACAAGTCGAAGAATCTTTAAATTAATCTAAAAGAAATCGTTTCCAGCTACAGCTTAAGGGCCTTCCAGTGAATTTACATCAGAATTAGTAACAATAAACTTAAAATTTACATTCATATAGGTACGAATAATTATGAAATCTGTAAATACTATTATTTGTTGGGCAATAAAAGATCAAGAACCTTTATCAAAATAAGAAGGTATATTTACACATGTGTTACTAGAATGTGTAGATATCACCAAAAAATACAAAGGAGGCCCTTATCTAGTATCTCTTAACTGTTAAAAAGTTACACGTGCCAAAAGTAACAAACAGTCATTATAAGTTTAGTTTATAGAATTAAACTTGTTTACCCTTACCAAAATTTTGTTTGTATGTGTTGATGGTATACAGGGTGTACAGTAAATAATTTAGAAAAGGTAAGATTTACAAAAGAAATGTTAATTGATGTCAGTAATTTTTGAAATTTTTTATTTAACCATCATTCTGTTGCAAAACAACATGTCTTTTTTCACTCCGTACGAAATTTTCGTGGTAAGTATTTTTTATTATGGGAATCTGTTATTGAAAGTATGTGGTTTATTTTTTAATCATTCTGTATATGTGAATTTTTAATTTCAGAGCATGGTTCGTGGTTATTTGTGTTAAATATATTTTCAACCCAAGACGTCGAGATTGATCAAAATAATTATTAATAATTCAAAAAATATATGAACGTAATATTTTCACCAGTAATACTGTTTCTCTTTGCATCTATCAAAAAATTACGCCACAGAACATTACACAAAAGGAGGTTTATTATTTATTGATATAAAACACCTATACAAAAAGAATATAATATGTAATTCCAAACTGCCTAAATCTAAACACCTGGAAATATTTGAACCATTTTATCCTGAAAAGGTAAACAAAATAATTCTACAGTTTTCTGAACAGCTGGATCTTTTCATATAAGAAATTCGTATTCGAATTCGCATGCGAAGGGAGTATTGTTCTGTTGTTCCCACTTCTTCTTCCATACATGAATAGGCTTCTTAAGTGTAACAGTGCTTATTGAACATTTAGTGTTAAATAACATTTTTCGGCCCTGACGTACAATTCGTTTATGATCTGTTTTCGAATTATTTATAGCATTTACTTGAATTCTAAATTTCACAGTTTTTGCATTATACTTTAATCCTTGGGCTCTTGGAAATAATTGGGTTTACTTTGCATACCGTTAAGAAAAAAGGTGTGACAAAAAATAGTAAATATGTCCAATTTCTTTTCTCTTTCAGGCGCTTAGATATGGCGCTCTTAAATAGCGTTGTCTTAATTGAAAGAATTATTGATTTCAGCAACGAAATTCAAATTAACGATTAGAACAATCAGACAAACAATCGTCGAGTTAGTGGCGATTAAGTTTCACTTTTATTTTCATTATTTGTAAATTCCAATTTGTTCTGACTGTTATCTACGAGAAGTACTAATGCTCTAATTTTTGTTTCTTTTCTTACTAGGTCTATATAGCATGTTGATCTTTACAAATTTACAATTAATTGTTAATTCCTAATATCACGTAGATGATGAACATTAACAGGTTTTAACTGAATTATAACATTTGCCGTTAAGGAAAATAAAGTCACTCCATTATTTTAATTATTGTTGAAGAATTTTTGGCAAGTATCATCCATTAATCTTATTTCAAGTCGCATACTGTGGCAAGTACTTAGTGAAATGTGCCAAACAAATGATTGAAACTATTTTGCTTAATTTTTCATGTCCTTTTCGGATAGTCTACCGACAATTTCAAAGGGGAGTTTAAAGTAATGATTTTAACCAGGCCGAACATGGAATTTTGTTGTCTGTTCTCAGAAACTAATCATCAAACCGGTGTTGGTAAAAACTGTGGGTCGACAATATTTTTCTGTACATGTTTCTAATTACTCGTAATCGTCCGTCTACCATTAGTCTATGTTGGTTTTGTGATGCAACACCCCTTGTATGTGTTCGTTGTTTTCATAACAGCAAGAAAAACAAATTTTTTCTACAACCGTCAAAAAAGGCTATGTTTACGCATTAACGTCATTTTCTAAAAAGAAATATTTTTTCATTGACATTATTAATTTTGTAATTTAAATCACGTCCACTGACTGGTATACTAAGGTGAATAATCACAAGCAATTTGGACAAAATTTTTTTATTAATGACTAAAGCATCAATTATTTAAAGGCCAACGTTTCGGTAATCGATTACTACCATCTTCGGGGCTGCAAGAACCAATATAACATTAACAACCAATTACTTTAAATGTACAACAATTTAAAAAAAAAAAGAAAAAAAAAAAAGTTATCAATACATAATAAACACAATCAATCAATTAATAAAAAATTGTTGTACATTTAAAGTAATTGGTTGTTAATGTTATATTGGTTCTTGCAGCCCCGAAGATGGTAGTAATCGATTACCGAAACGTTGGCCTCTAAATTGATGCTTTAGTCATTAATAAAAAATGTTTGTCCAAATTGCTTGTGATTATTCACCTTATTATTAATTTTGCGTTACCTACCATGACTCCGTGCGCAAAATATTTTGCACACTAGGTCGCAAAATATTTTGCCCATCACATACCTATCGTTCATACTGCCGTCTGAATTTTTCCGGTAGAAGATTCAGTGTAACAAGGTTGGCTGCATCTGATATTTTTGGTGGGGTACAGGATGAATCATCTTCACTTTCGAGACTCTCCAATATTATCGTATGCATTATTTTACTTTCAAAAACTCACAATATCGAAAACGTCAGAGAAAAATGTTTGTTGTCAAACGTATTGGTTATCTGCTACTATTTCTTTTTAAATTAATTTGCATTAAATATTATAATAGAAGATATCGTTTTATAGTTTTAATTTAATCAAATTAAAGTCGTTGTAGAAAAAATATTGTTTGTAACTCGTGTGCGAAATTCTTTGGTCATCTCGAATGATTTTTTGACTCGGCGGCACCTCGTCAAAAAACTTTCGTTCTCGATCACCAAAGTAGTATTTCGCACCCTAGATACAAAAATGACAGCTGCCTTTTATCTTTAGCGTAAAATGTATTTTATTGTCGTCATTATTTACATAGTCATCATTGTCGTCCATGGTACTTGATAATTTGACGCCACTTGATCTTAGAAATTACGATCAAAGACATTGTTCATTAGAATACCTCCCTAAGGATTAAAATATAACACAAAAAATAAACTGTTCAAAAATTGAGTCGTTGAAATTTACACATACTTTTACCAAACAGAAGGTTGATATTATAAGCACATAGTCCATGTTACAAAGTGGGAAAGTAATGCCAGTTAATACAAATTTCTAGTTAATGTCAGTAAAACAAGAGTTTTCAGTTTTTTTTATGTTTTTACATTTTTACAAAAAGTAATTCGAAAAAATATTATGTGGAGATTTAAATGAATAGGTATCTCTGGTCTTTTAATAAAAATGCCTTTTTGAATAAAGAAGTGACGTTTTTAACTTTCTCCCACCTTTGCAATTTTATTTGCATACAAATATTTACTCATGGAATGAAAATCGATCTGACTTTTTTACCACCCGTCCTCTTCTGGTTTTGTAAAAAGAATATTTATTGTTAAATGATACAACTTCCTCATCTTGTTCCAGTTTAACTGAGTCAGCTTTTATTTCATCATTTCACACGATGAAATCTCTAATGGGAACAGACGTTGAAATGGTCGAATCAATTCACCAGAGACCACTTTAACTCGAGCTACTCTTGGTAAATTGTATTTACCCGGCTTTATCTCTAAAACTTACCCATAGGCCAATTTATGCGTTTCATATTATCTGACCCACCAGAACTATATCACCAGGTTTAATATCAGTTAATTTTCGTTTACCACAGTGAACCAATTCTGCTAGATACTCCTTCCTAAATCTCTCACGAAGACTCCCTACATATCCATAAATCTTTACCAGACTATTTCTGTCAATTTCGTCACTCCACATCTTGGAATACCTTGTAAGAAAATCTGAAGGTGTTAGAGGAAGTAATTCATTGTCTCACAGTTGCACAGTATAGTCATCAATTCTTCATAATATACTGAAGATTTACCCAAATTTCGACGCAATAGTTCTTTAACTAGTTTGACAAGACATGTCCACCATCCTCCCCACCAAGCACCTGTAGGCGAACTAAATTTCCACTTTATTCTTTGCACTGTAGAGTATGATATAATATGGTTCCAATTTAAGGTTTTAAGACGATTACTAGTTACAACAAAATTTGTTTCATTGTCTGAATATATAACATACTCTTCCTCTTCCTGCTGTAAATCCTCTTAATGCCAGCAAGAAGGTATCGGTCGTTAGAGACTTTATGAGTTTTAAATGTACTGCTCTGTAAACTTCACAAGTAAATAATAATCCTTTTCTTTTAGATATAGTGGGCCAGCTAAATCAATTCCTGTAACCGCGAAAGCGGCAGCATTTTTTATGCGATCTCTTGGAAGAAGTGCAAAAGGTGTCTCCACAGATTTTCTTTTATCCCGTATGCATATTATATATTTTGGAAATACCTTTTTTATAGATCTTCTGCCTTCTATTAACCAATATCTTTGTCTTAAAATTCCTATTAGTATCTGTACCCCTGCATGCCCAGAAAATCTGTGTTGTTCTTCAATCAATTTAACAACCAATACATGATCTGAAGGCAATACAATATAATATAAATCATTATCCTCATCTCCTAACACTAATTTTGTTTTGACTCTGAAGAGACCACTCTCATCTTCAAAAATAGTTTTAAAATTACTAACGACAAAACTTTCTAATTGTATTAATTTTAAAAGTGTAACTTCATCGTAAGATAATTCGCCATGAACTTTCTTCCCTTTTCCTTGTGAATTTTGATAGAAACGTAAAATCCAAACAATCATTCTCACAACTTGTGAATAATTAAAAAAATTGTTGACCTATTAGCTCATTTTCACATGTTAGCATAGATAAAAAATTTTTCTTTTCCTCAACCTTAATTTCTTCGGTTGAACAAACTATTTCTGAACATGGCCATGAATCCGGTTTGCCTTTTAGCCACTCTGAACTTTCCCACCATTTGATATTTGCGAACATTTTTGAACTGCAACTTCTAGACGGAAGATCAGCAGCATTCAAATTTCCTGGAACATGATACCAATCGCTGGGCTCAGTATCAGTATTTTTGCAAATTTCTTTCACTCTGTTTCCTACAAATGTACTCCAAGCTGCTTTTGTCTTAATCCAAGTTAAGGCAACCATAGAGTCACTCCAATAATAACTTTTAGTATTGCTCAGTTCTTCTGAATATTTTATTGTCCGACTTAATCTAGCCCCTATTACTGTTGCCATTATCTCCAATCGTGGTAATGTTATCTCTTTCATGACTTAGCTTGAACTGATTGAACTAAAATTGTCCCCTTCACTTCAACTCTCAAAAGAATGCATTCAAAGAATTTCATTCACTATCTCTAGCAAAAGCATCAAAAACGGGTCTAATTTTCGTGGTTGCACTTGATTTTTTTACTACGGCATGATGAGGTAGACAATGACCATAGTTTTGCATTTCTGATACTGATTTATCTTCAATAATACCAGATTTCTCCCAGTAACAAAATACATCAGTATCTGTAAACTTACCAATTGAAATGAGTTTCTTAGTGGTGCTTATCAACCTTTTCTCTGCTAAATCCAAATTACTTTTAAGCTCAGGATGGCCATCAATCCATGGAAGAATAACTTCATATCTGTTACATTGGTTCATAGTAACAGTTTCTTTAAAACGACCTAGAACTTCCGCTTCTAATGTTTCCTTGGTTTTAACATCTGTTGAATCTTTAATCCCCAAAACGTCTATCAGAGATGGTTTATATTATCTATACATGACAAACATTATTATTTGTACTGTGTGGTCCTATAACCGTCCATCCTAATCGCATCTCAATTGCAAGAAGTTCGTCATTATTAATTTTTCTAACTCTCCAGTAATCAGTTCACCAATTATATCGGCTCCTAGTAATAATGTGATTTCTATAATATTAGAAACAGCATCGTTAAATACTATATTTTCCTCTTCATACAATTACTTTCCTGAAGAGGGGTTGGAAGCTTTGGTGTAGAACTTACACTTGGAGTAGTTTTCCACACACACCAAAACACTTTTGCACACACTCGACGCGCGTTTCGCCAACCAAGTTGGCATCATCGGGAGATGATTAAAACTAGTTTTAATCATCTCATCATCGGGAGATGATTAAAACTAGTTTTAATCATCTCATCATCGGGAGATGATTAAAACTAGTTTTAATCATCTCCCGATGATGCCAACTTGGTTGGCGAAACGCGCGTCGAGTGTGTGCAAAAGTGTTTTGGTGTGTGTGGAAAACTACTCCAAGTGTTCATACAATTAATTAAAACATAGTTGCTCATACGAGGAATAAAATTACAGATGATCCAGTACCGGTACTTTGCGTCGAAATGACCTATCCAAACTTTCTACTATAATTTCATATAAACCATGAGTACGGGGAGCTAAAACCAAATGCACCTTGCAGGTACAATAATTTCATCCATAACTACTTCTACAACTACAATTCTTTTACATATTCTGATAAAATATATAATTTTTGTGAACCAGAATCAATTAGAGCCCTTACAATTTTCGATTTATTGTTATTTACAAGCCGAACAATGAGTTTATATAATAGTGTCTTAGTTTTCGTATTATTAGCTAGAACATGGTCGACATCTCTATTTTCGGGAACCACTTTTCCACAATTTTGAATGCTTGGCTATATTCAGGTCAGGACACATTATCGCATAGTGCATTTTGCCACAAATAAGACACTTAACGAATGCTTTACACATTTTTATACTATGATTCGGCTTCAAACAACCAAAACAACATCTTTTTTTCTTGATTACATTTCGTCTTTTGTCAAAGTTCAACAGGATATTTTAGAAACTACAATTATATTTTCGAGGCACTTAACCAAATATAGCATCAAAATTTCTTTACTTTGCTACTATTATTTCGTCTATGATATTTTAAAAATGGATAATATCAATTTTAGGGTAAACTGACACCAAGTAAACAAGCCGAAAATTGAGTCCTTTTTAATTACCTCCTTGCAGCTGCAACTTTAACTATTGCTACCTGCTACCTTTTCTACTCTGTTTACTACTACCGATTTGGATAATTTCAAGAGGCTGATAAAATCAGTAACGACGAGTCGAAAAGTTTGTTTGCCAGTAGTATACTTATACCAAGACCACAGTGGAAAATATGTGATGTTCATTTGATCTAGTTTAAAATGTTTAAAGGTGAAATTTGCTCCAATTAAACGAACACTGTAAACCCCCAATTGATTGGGCATAATTTTACCCTGCGTTTCCAGAGGCAAGCAATTGTGATTTTAAAATTGATGGTAGCAGTTGTTTTGTCAGTGTTTATTTATCTTACTCTCAAACCAGCCCTCCTGGCACTGTCAACTATCAACTAGAAAAGTATAAAAATTATACAAATGCGCAGTAATAAAATAATACATATACTACATAGTACATAATTGTATATACAGAGGATTTTAATTGTTACGGTAAAATACTAAAGGGAACTCGTGCTGATGGTTTCTTCGAACTACGGTCAAAATTTTGAAACAGGATAAAATATCTGATATGGTAAATTCATTTCAACACTAATAGCATAATTTTTACGAAACACTAATACATTATACAGTTTTAATGCAATAGAAATGTTGATAAAATTCCATTTAACAGTTATAAAAAAGTGATGTCATTTTAACGAACATACCTATGCATAATATAATACCTTAATAAAACCAATTTAAATTGTGCTTGTTTTATAAAATTTGTATGTTATTTTTTGCGTTTGGAAATATCCATAAAATTCATTATTATTTTAATGTTTGAAATAAAATCGATAACACAATATACCATTTTAATTATCTACCTAGTAAATAAATTTGCATTTTAATTTAAGAGCCATGTTCGTTTGAACTTTGACGAAAAATGTTTTATCAACAGGCAATGATTAAAGTAAACCGAAATTGTGAAAAATCTGTAAAATATATCATATTATTATTTTACACATTTTCTCCAAGCCTGCCTCAAAAACTTTGCTAAAGACCAAGCAACTATTCTATACCGCCACTCTATTAAAAGGGATAAAATCTCACAATTTCATCTTCCATTAAATTTTATTGATAAGCAAAATTCTGCGTTTCATAATTTAACTGTAATTCAGTTTTTATCTGGGTAAACATTGGCCTTTTAAGAATGTGATTTAGAGGTAGGTAGGAAGAATATTTTATATCAACCCTTGTGAGGGATGAAGGGGCACGTGCCTAGGGTCTTTTTATTCTCAACGTTGACGTAATTTATTATAATATTATACGAAATCAGATTATACGCAAAGCAGAGACAGAAGCCAGGTGATAGGTAAAGAAATGAGGGTGACTTTGCAGTAAAAATTAATATAGAATAAAAAGCAATGCATTGTATTTTTGTTGATACGTTATTAGTAATATAATTGTTTTATTCTGATGTAGACTTATTGGAGTGGCTCAGGGGTTTTGGAAGAAACGGATATACAGTGCGTGACAAACGTAACGGGCGAGGTTAAAAAGTTTTAAGGTGTCAGTTTTGTATGTTAAAAATGAAAGTTTTTCCATCAGTTTAGTATTTTGTGTCTTATTGGCTTTTGTCTTAACAATTATGCTACTGGAGGTTTCTTTAAATAACACCTTATTTTGCGCATTGAATGTTTGCTACAACTGAGCTGATTTTTGTTCAAACAAAAGAGCTGCTACCAACAAAAAAGTGTGCAACTAAATTTTAAATGTTTCCATCAATTTTCTTTTATGAATAAAAATATAATAAATTAATATTTTTAATATGGTGCATGACTGAGAACCAAATTATAAATTTATTATAATTTTAAAACAATGGGAATTACGTATTGTAAAGTGAAAATTATACGTACTAACCTATAAGAGTGACTACAGCTAGCAAGGTTTAAAATATGAGTTCAATAGACCAGCAAGATTTAGGGTTTGTAGACTATTTTTCTCATAAAAATATGTAGATATTGTGTACTACTGTACTGTACTATTTTGCATTTATTAGAGTGAAATACAATTACTTATATTAAGGACTATAATAAACTAAAATAAAATTAATTTTCTTTATGGGATCTTTTCTTTTTAAGACTGTGTAAACTGTGTGGCCTCTTAGGTTTATTGTGCTCGTCCTGTCTAAATGGATTTCTTTCATTCCACCACCTCGGTGTCTCTGATTAAATGATATGTGGCCGAATGAGTTTTAATATTTCCTATATTTCGGTTTGCCTTTCCCAGTAAATAAATCTGCGAACCAATGCCCGTATTTGAGTTTATGGTACACAGTTTCTGGTTGCTTTCCGCATAGTTTAAATCGCTATATTATATTTCCCTTATAATAAGAAGTATCCCATTAGGAATCTTATTATTCTGAAATGAAATCTATTTCTTGGGAGCAGTTGTTTCGTTAGTTTGTAGCATGGTTCATTAAATGGTGTTTTCACGATTACTTGAAGTATTTCTCTAAAAATTGAAATTTCTGTGATTAAATTTTGTAGTACTTTTGAATATGTCCAGCATGGGTTCTGAGTCAAGAAAAATGTTAGCTGATGCTTGTTCTCCAAATTCATCGACTTTTTTCGTATCTAATAAAAGTGTTTGGCCTTTTTCACGTTCAATGAGAGCTTCTACATTATTCACTATCTTCCCAATTTGTCCCAATCCTGTTTCATGAAAACTCGAGTTGAATGAGTTCCATAGAGCTATATGCACCAATTCTCCTTGGAATGCAGGGCTATGCTGTGAAATGTCCAGTAGGATCTCCATGACCACTTAATCCAAATTAATATTATTGAATATAAATAAGTACTTTAAATTAGTCATTTGGAATACTAGAAAAGGATACTCAAAGAGAAACTCATCTTTATGTAAGCAGAAAATATAGGTAGAGCAAATGTACAGCACTTTATGTCACCCACATATAGGAACAGTCACAGAATATATTCAATACAATAAAGCATCGAAGGGAATGTTGGTAAAGTCTGTGTCATATCTATACAGCACATAAAAAGAGTCGGTTTGTTTGAAGTTTTAATGGGCATCAAACAAGCCGCCGGTTTTTTATGTGTCTTACAAATCTGAAGTCGACCATAGTATTGTTACTGATCGTTGTATAATCTTGATAGACTTTTATTTGATCAGAGCTAATACAGATATCATTTCTTTAAGCAATATTTTGTAATTTCATATCGTCTTTAGGCATACTGATTTGGAAATAATGTGAAAATTTACCTTCTAATTCGTAAACTTTAAATTATATGATATCATTCTTTCACATGACACAAAATGAAACATTATACTAAGTATGAGACATGCTTAATTCATAGGTAACTGCCATGATACTAAAACCTAAGTATCATGGGGAACTGCTATTAGGTTTTCCTGATTTGTTTGTAATTCATCCACTTTAAAACTTTTATTAAGCAACCGTCACGTCAGTACATTAAGAAATACAAGTTTTATAAAAAATGTAAAATTTTATTTCACTGCCTCTAAGATGTCGTTACTAGGCACCCTGTGAATGTACATAATGAAAGATATTCTGAAGTGTCTCGAAATAAAGAAAAATTTAAAATTTATTACACGAAATTCATTTACTTACATCTAAGCAAGTCTTTGTCGGATCATAGATGCCCATTGAATAATCACTTATGTATCTCATATTTCTTGGAACACATTTAGCCTTTTGTCATGGATGTTTAATCGTACATGGTCCAGCAAAACAGTTAACGGTTCTGAACACAAATTTATAAATAAATTATGACCTGCCCAATTAGTATAAATAATTTTTGTAGTTTTTAATTATTAATGTCGATCAAGCTTATAATTTTTTTCCTATTTTAAATACATTACACATGTGACGTGGCATAGTAAAACTTGTTTTGCCAAATTTTTCTTAAAATGTTTTATAAATCGCCTCCCAAGCAACCCCCCAAGCGACAAAAGTAATTCCCTGAAAATCTGATATTTTGTGTAAGAGAGGACCTATTGTGGAGTCGGAACCACATCTAGGCTAACGATAGTTGGCCCTCTTATCTAACTCTAAAGTTTACAACTAACAGCTAAGTTCTCTACTTTAACCATATTTCACCACAAAAATAAATCTGTAAAAATTGTAAGAGATTTTTTCTAAAATTTTACTGGAAATTCTTAAGTATATTCAGGACTGGTTTAATTGCAAGGTACTAAGGGCATTTTAATTTAACACATGCAATTTATTTTAAACTACAACAGATTAGACGTACATTAATTCATAGAAATGAAGGTATAAGTTTGAAAATTGATAAATTTTATTTAAAAGAAAAACATTTTTGTTTAGTTTACACGTTGTTCCTAATGTGAATTTTTTGTGTAATTTTTAATTTTATTTGTTTATTTTTATCCTATATTTTGTTTCCTTAATTTTTGTTGGGTAATATATAGTTTTGGTTTTAAAAGTAATAAACATAATATAAACAAATTCTTCTCTGAAAAGTAAATGGAAAAATTATTCATTTTTTTTAAACTATTGGAATATAGTTGTAATAATTCCAGTATATATAGATAAATATAGGGCATAGGCATAGATATATAATTAGATAAATAGGTACACTAAAATAAATAACACCACCCACGTGCAGTCTATGACTTTTGTGGGTTATCTTGTTTATTCCCTGTTGTATTTTATGTGTTAAAAAAATGTTCTTGTAAAAGCTGTAAAAATTTAGCGAAATAAACTTTATTATTATTATTATACAGCGTGTGTAAAAAGTATTGAAACATGACCATAACTTTTAAAATATTGATTGTATAAAAAACCCTTGGATAGGTCGATTTTTATTTTCAATTACGCAATTTTTGGTGCAATTTATAATTTCTAGTTTTACACACCCCCTCCCCCAGCCAGCCCAACTTTTTTTTTCAAATAGCAACCTACCCTTTGTGATACCCCAAAAGAAAGGTATTTTAATAGACTATTCAACGCTGTTCGAAATCTGTCGATGCAATTGGCTTCCCAAACGCATGAATTACATTTTTTTTAAGAAAAAGGAAAGATTAGTAAAACTTTATTACTGAAAAAAATTAACAAATTATCTAAGATGTTCGAACTGAGCTCCGTTAACAGCTAGGCACTGTATGTACATAAGTTGCTGTTCAAAGTTTTGTAAACAGTTTTCGAATGCCGTTTGGGGTATTCGACCAATCTCCGCCCGTATCTATCCTTTAGATCCTCCAAATTATTTGGTCTATTGTTATAGACGCAATCCTTTAAATGACCCCATAAAAAAAAGTCGAGGGGTGTCAGGTCCGGAGATCTGGCTGGCCATTCGATTGGCCCTCTTCTGCCTATCCATCGGCCCGGAAACACCTCAATCAGGTACTGTCTTACATGCATGATCTTAAAATTTTTAAATAAAAAAAAATGTATTTCATGCATTTGGGAAGCCAATTGCATCGACGGATTTCGGATTTCTTTACAGCATTGAATAGTCTATTAAAATACCTTTCTTATGGGGTATCACAAAGGGTAGGTTGCTATTTGAAAAAAAAAAGTTGGGGTGGCTGGGGGAGGGGGTGTGTAGAACTAGAAATTATAAATCGCACCAAAAGTTGCGTAATTGAAATAAAAATCGACCTATCCAAGGGTTTCTTTATACAATCAATATTTTAAAAGTTATGGTCATGTTTCAATACTTTTTACACACGCTGTACAGGGTGTTCACGCGAGAATTGAACCCCCAGCCTAGATCCTTCCTCTTTGACACAATTTGAAAAATAAAAATTCGTTCCTATACGATTTTTTCCGTAGTTTTCAAATATGTCCATCATAATTTCCTATATCTCGTCATATACAGAGTGTTGCATATATTTTTTTCAACTTTCTAAGAAATTAAATATACCAGTTACTGCAAGATATTCGCTTTCCAAGAAGATATGGCAACGTAACCTGGCAACAAGACGGAGCACTCCCCACAAAATCTTTACCGGTGGTTAATTATTTAAACAATACCTATGGTCAATGGATGGGTAACCGCGGTCCTATAGCATGGCCAGCTCGAAGTCCGGACTTGAGTCCGTTAGATTTTTTCTTTTATTTGTGTTCAGAATGAAAAACTGCACCAACTACGATAATTAGATACAGGGTGTCACACAAGTTGGGAAAAAAAATAAGCAACACTCTGTATATGACGAGATATAGGAAATTATGATGGACATATTTGAAAACTACGGAAAAAATCGTATAGGAACGAATTTTTATTTTTCAAATTGTGTCAAAGCGGAGGGATCTAGGCGGGGGGTTCAATTCTCGCGTGAACACCCTGTACATATACATTATACATATTTCTTATTGACGAGATACTAGCAATTGCTAAACGCAAAACATATTTGTTGCCAAGGTTATAGAAGTATCACGTAAATATCAGAACATGGCACCCTTTTAAGCAAAACGCTGTCGAAACGCTCGACTTCATTTACTAAAACTAGATTCATTTTGACTAGCAGATATCTATCCATCAGTTCATCAAATATCACCCTATATGCCCAGTGATTGTCACGATCTGTCACTGGATTTTTATCATAATAACCGACTGGCTTAACAGTTTAAGTTAACCCTCTGATTATATGATCACGTAATAGGTATTTCTATGCCAACGATTTGTAACCAACCGGTTTTTAAGGATCAATATTTTGCCACATTGTGAACCAATCAACTGTCTTCTTGTCCCAGAACCGCTACATTAACCGGAAATTTAAATTTGAATCTGGATACACAAACTTTGCGTTGGTAAAAGTTGGCGACAAACTGAATATTGATAAGATAATAAAATTATTTGAATCTCACAGCTCAGGGCCAGGAATGTGTTGACTGGAAGTCACGGCGTGCTTTAGTAAATAAATTTGAAGTAAAAAGAACATCTGTAAAATATAAAATATTAACTGCTGCTTATATAATATGATGATAAATATGAATGGCCGAGAGTCAAGAACACTTGGCTCTCACCATAAAGTTCCGGGTTCTATTCCCGTTGGTAGTAATAGAATTGGCTGCGTGAGAGACCTCTGTTATACACAAACATTGGAAGTGTGTCCGTTATCTGTACAATATAGTATATATGTATATGTGATGAAATTATATTCTTGAATTAATTCGAGACGAGTTAATAAAATATTTTTGGAAAAAAACAACCGCTTTCAAGAAAACCCAAAAAGTGTGAAGAATAATATTCGACCCGTATGTTTTCTTTTTTGGTTTATTCGTATTACTCGGGATTGGATTTACGAATTCTATGAAATTTTTGAATACTATAAAGGTTTCATGTTGATAGAATCAGCAATACGAAAACAAACAAACAGTGAGGTCCAAAAAATGGTATTCTGCTAAGACCCCAAAATATCGATTGCTTCAAGATAATAAATATTTGCTTCTTCGATTAAACCAGATGTTTAATAAAAATGAATCCTTGTGACGAACACAATATTTAGAAGTTTAATAATGATAAGTTGATAGACAACTCTTACTTTAAAATATGTTGTCTTTTAAATTAATGACCTAACAACACATAATGGCCTATTATAATCTATAATGCCTTTAATTAATTAAAGGAACTAGCTGGATAAGGTTTTTAATAAGTACATTAAAATATGTTTCTGTATGAGTATTTACATCACCTGTCAGTGTATCTATCTATAGTGTTTGAAGTCTGTTCTGTTAGATGTATGCTTCAGTGAAAGTTTAATAAATTAGGCCATATAGGATGAATTTTCGATATTTTACTGTACCGGAGCGTAGTGCCGCGCCGCGGAACCAGAGGGGAGCTGCAGCCTCCCATAGTGTTGATATTTTATATAGTTACTAGACGTCTCACAAATTGAATTGAATTGGAACACTAAAAACGATATTCTTTTGTTGTTGAAAGACCAATTCATTAGCTGGGTGCCGTTACGATAGAAACTGATGATATTTATGAAAAATATTTTTTTCACATTCAATAAAATGTACAAAAAACTGAGTGCCTTATTTAGTTTCCCAATATTCGAGAAACTCGAAGGTTCCGGGAATTACAGCAACTGGAAGTTTGCTATGGAAATGTATCTCGACTGAAGATCTTTGGGGCTGCATCGAAACTCATCAGGATGGTAATGTAAAAAAACAAGATGAGATGAGAAAAATGAGCAAAAACAAGATCAAGAATGTACCAATTTAATGGAGCTGAAGTCCTACGTGCTTTTAAAGGAACCAAACCCAAATTAACTACTGGTTCAAGTCCAAATGGCATTTCAGCTTTCCTTTTGAGAGATTGTGCAATATTACTTGCCTTCCCTTATCTTTCATATTTAATTCATCAATTAGAACTCCCACATTTCCAAAATATGGAAAATTTCTAACTTTTGCCTCATAAAGAGAATGATAAACAAGTTGCTAACTACAGGTCAATTGTAATTTTATGTAATTTCAGCAAAACGTTTGAATTTCTGCTTCACGAATCTATTTTTCTTAATGTCAAATCACAAATTTCTGTCAATCAACATGGATCCGGTCGCTCTACCTCTACTAATTTATTTGGCCTGACGCAATGTGTTGCTGAGGTGTTGGATACTGGTGGTCAAGTTGATATCATTTACAAGGATTTTTCGTAAGCTTTCGATCGTGTTAACCATTTTTTTTTATTATTATTATTATTTCGGGGTTTTTGGCTTTGGTATGTTACCATTAGCACAATGCCATGTATTTTTAATATTATTATGAGATAACGGCACGCGGTCTTCCCCAGCGGTGACCCATCTGAGTACTAGTCGCGCCCAACGCTGCTTTACCTCGGTGATCGGCCGAGAGCCGTTTCACTAACGTGGTTAGCCGTTTTCCCATCGTCTTAACCATGATAATTTACATCTAAAACTTTCATCCTTTGGCTTTATACCCGGTTTAATTGAATTCTTAAAATGATATTTGGTTAAAAGGTGTCAATTTGTTCATTATAGAGGCTTTGAGTCATACGAAATCCATACAAAATCCGGTGTACCTGAAGGCGCGATTCTTGGACCGTTACTTTTCAATATATACGATAATGATATAATTTCCCAGTTAAATTGTGCTTCTTTATTATACGCTGATGATCTGAACATTTTTACTTGCGTCAACGGAGACGACGACGTCAGGAAGTTACAGAGTGACTTAACTAATCTTAACCAATGGTGTAAGAAAAACGAATTACCACTTAATATAAGTAAATGTAACATGATGACTTTTAGTAGAAAATATAACACCTTAATAAATAACTATGTATTAAATGATGAGATTATTCAGAGATGTGAAAAATTGCAGGACCTTGGTGTTACTTTTAACACCAAGCTCTCCTTCATTGATCATATCTCTGAAATAACTGCAAATTTCTATAAACAGTTAGGCTTTATTATATATAAAAAACTCCAAGAATTTTGAGAACTCCAATACCTTTTTTCTGTTATTCAATGCGTTTTTCAGGTCCAAATTAAAATGCGCCTCGGTTATATGGAATCTTGAGTACGAAACACACAAAGATTCTATATACATGTATATTCCTGCCCTGTAATTGGGTTTCCTGTTGGGCAGTGTATAAATAAATAAATATTATGGAAAGAAGTAAAAATATATATTGACATCAAGAAAACATACAGTGGCTATCTTCGTCAAAAGAAAAAAAGTGGTGGAAAATTGTGATACTTGACGGAATTAAATTTAATTTTGTTTAGGAAAAAGTACATCAACATCACATAATATCACACAAAAATATCTATGTCTCCACCATATCTACGTGAAAAATTAATCCACCGTAATGAAATTCAATCGCAATACACTAATCTCTTCCTAGCTTTCGTTCAGCCATGTTCACTAGATCTTTCACCTACAATGCCTGTTCTGTTTATAATTTACTTGAAGATGATTTAAAAAATACTCAGTGAATGTCTTTCGAAAAAAGATCAAATCATTTTTTATTGCTACACAGTAGTTGACGCCTATCATTATCGTTTATAATTTTTACTGCACTGTCCAATTTAGATCATTCTAAGCCTGAACTCTAATTAGTTACCATTGTTTCTATTATGCTTCTTATATGATGTTTTAGTACATTTATATATTATATTCTAGATGTAGGTATATTATTTTGTTTCTTTTGTCTTCTTTGTATAATTTATGTATAACTACGGGGTTAAGTGAGTAGCTTTAAGCTAAACTTCGCCCCTGGGTAAATGTATTGTATTACTTTATGTGCAATACTTTTGAAATAAAGACTTTTTATTATTATTATTATTATTATTATTATAAAGGCTTCCGAACTATACTTTTGTACATCATAATATCTGAGATCTGAGTTAGAAAGCATTTTCGGAAAGGAATTAATTATAATTATTACTTATTATAATTTTTGCTTTATTTTAAATCATAGAATCTCCAGTTTTCATTTGTAAGTGACTTTAAAAGCACCCTGTATAATAGAACACTAACGTGAATATGCACTAGCTAGAGGCTCTGTATATTTTCTAAATATGTATACAAATTACACAAAGACATCCTATGTAATAAATAGTTGCAGAACTCTAACACGAATATGCACTAATACGCCCTATATATTTTTTAAATATGTATACAAATTACACAAAATGTTTATATTTATCGCTAATAATGTCTTACTGGCTCTTTTGCAAGGTACAAATGAATATAAATAAATTTACAGATAATACTGTTTGGAAGGGCGATGAAGAGCTAGCAGGAAATGAACAATTTTCTACGAGTAGGTATTTTAACGAAAAATGGTTTGTGGGTTTTCTGCTTAACTGACAGGCATTTTTTACTACATACTGCATATGAGTAACTAACGCAATATAAAAATTCATTTAAAAAACATTTAGATATTTTTATGACCAATTCAGTATTTTATAAACATTGATGTTACGGTTTGAGTTATTATCATTAATCAATTAGTTATTTTTCACCATTACGCACACTTCTGTTCATTCTGTTCGTTTTTAGATATAAAATTTGCGTAATTGAATGAAACTTCTATAAACATTTACCATAAATAGTGTAATCATTGTAGGCAGTTTAACATTATTTACTTATTATCCTTATCTCCCACTTATGTCATACTTTGTGACAATTTTTACATAGTTTATATAAATATTACTTAATTTTACACTTCTGTTCGCCAGGATAATATTTAATTTATCGGTATATGAAAATAATGAATTACGGATTGCGTCACGGCTTTTAAGCTGATGAAAAATGTACGTTTTAAAAAAGAATACTGTAGATAGGCATTAATTAATTATGTTAAGACTCATCAGGTGTCGGATACTATGAGATTACAGGATTTTGTTAATGAAGCGTGAATAATTTAAAAAAAAGTCTTATTACGATGTATTCCATTAATAATAATAATAGATTTGTTTGCTCAACAGAACTCGGCTACACACACCACGTAGGTATATGAAACAGTACGAAAATTAAATAAATCTAAAACATGTTCTCAAAGATGGGACTCTTCGTCTAAGACTACAAAGTGTCGCATACAGCCTCTCGATTTACCTTACGACAATTTTATTTCTAAGAAAATATTCACATTTGAAAATATGCGTCCTATTCTGTTTACTTATATACGCAAGGTTTCTTATGAGATATCATATCTTGTGGGCTCCACGACGATTTGTTTATCTTATTTAAGCATAACGCTGACACAGAACCATACGCTATATTTTTTAAAATTTGAACTGTATCTCTCAGTAACTTTGGATGGTCGATTAAGTAATTAATCATTTTATACAAAACTATTAAAATAATCTTCGTCCCTCTATTCTTTGATGATTGCAGAGCAAATCTTGTGTAATAGTTTGGTGTATCCCCTTTCTGAATAGTGATTATCAATTTCATATAGTTCGTTGAATCCTTTCAAGTGACTATGAATGAACATTATAAATTGAGGTGCTGGTATTGGGTATGGTGCAATTAAAACATTTATGTTTTCAATTGAAAGGATACATAATTGCCTATGAAAACGTAATCAACAATATAGAATCAATAATATAAAATCAACGACTCTTAACTATTTAAATCTCAATAATGTGCCACCTTTTTACGTACTATCGCGGCCGAAAAAAAGTAATCGACTGATTTTCCCGTTGTAACTATGGTTCTATTCAGTGTCGCATCAATCCCAATATTTTTTTTATTAGTGTCAATGTGATTGTCATATTAAGCAAAAATAAATTTTTTATTACTTAATCATGCCTTATCATGTTTTGAGTGAAGAAGAAAAAGGCTACATCATCACCAAACTTGGGGAAGGGTGGTCTCAACAACGCATAGCAAGTGAAATTAATTGCAGCAAAAGCACACGATTCAAAAACTAAACAAAAAGTGGATAGAAACTCATGATCTGAGCAGGGCAGTGGGTTCTGGGCGGCCAAGAAAGAGTACTCTAGAAAACGACAATACCCTGATATTAACTATGTGAATTTAGACCCATTTTCTAATTCTATTGAAGCCAAAGGGCAAACCAACTTCCCAGCATCTGTTAGGGCAGCAAGAAAACGCGCGGTTGCGAGAGCAAGGTCTATTTAACTGTGCCAGTGCTAAAAAGCCCCAACTAACTATAAAGAGGCAAGAATGCAGTTTGCAAATACTTTTATTAATGAAAACGATAGTTATTGGGAGTAAGTGGTCTTTTCCGACGAAAAGATATTTCAGTTCCTGCTACAATTGTCAACAGTGAGTTTACCGCACCAGGGGTCATAAGTTTGACGAATAATTTGCACAAAACAGATAATAGCCGAAGGTATTCTGTCTTTTAGTTTAGTTTTTGAATTGTGCCTTTCCTGCAATTAATTTCACTTGCTATGCGTTGTTAAGACCACCCTTCTCCACGTTTGGCGATGATGTAGCCTTTTTCTGCTTCTCTCAAATCCATACTAATTAATTGTTTTCTTATAATTAAAAAATATTAACAACTTTATTTCTTATTAGTTTTTTTTTAATAAATACGACCCCACCAATGATTTCTTGTCAAAATAATTTAAACGACATAACTGATGTAAAAAGTCACATTTATAAAGGAAAATTTTTCGAAAAAACCGAGGAAAAAACATACTACTTGATAAAAAATCGATTACTTTTTTTCGGCCGCGATAGTACCTATATTAAGAAACTACAATTTCTCGTAGGAAAAAGTTACAGTAGCGGAAGCATAAACGAACTTTTTGTTACCGTTCTTCTTATTTTAAAGAAGTCTGTTTTCCCCGTAAATTATGCTGTTTTAAAAATTCATGAAAAACAATTAAATTTTGTGAATAAGTTTAAAATTTATAGTAAGCACGTAAAGTCTTGCACTATTGGAACAAAATTTTTTGTAAATACCTATTTAAAATTTTGTTTTCCAAAAAGGCATCTTTTCTGCTAAATTTCACTTTTCGATCGTGTTTTATTTTGGAGCTATAACGTCATTGGTATTTTTTAAATGACAACCCCACTTTTTTTTCTTTGAGTATGACAATGTCAAAAAAGTGTCATGTCAATGAGGATAGTTTTTGATATATTCGATCTCAAACTTCAAAAAAATTAAAACTATAACTATTTTTTTTTTATATGCCATTCACATTTTATTTACATAAGGGGAGGCTATGATATGTTTTTCTTAGGTTGTCTCAGGGTTGTCTACTTTTGACAAAATATTGAAGTGTCAGATTTAATTGATCGTCACTGTCATTTATTTTTGGCTGAATTGCCAAATTTTGTATTGATAACCTTGCTCTGCTTTCTTTAGGGTCTTACTCTGGTATGTAGAACCATTTTGAATGTTTTTGACTTTTCAACATAACCTCAGTAATTAAAACAGTCATTCATACCAACAGAATTCAGATTTTCCAAAGCCTACTCTAATATAAATAAAATGTGAATAGCATATAACCATTGAGTAAAAATAATAAAGAGGCGCAACTGTCAAGGTTTCGAGATTTTAGTGTTGTATTTTTTTACCAATAGCTTCATGAGTGTCTTCAATTTTAAGGGTTATACAGCCACATTACAAATAGCTTCCCGTAGCACTAAAAATTGATGACAATAATGAAGTTATTGGCAAAAAATACAATACTAAAATCTCGAAACCTTGACAGTCGCGCCTCTTTATTATTTTTTACTCAATGATATAACTATGAAATTTTGACAACTGATCTATCATTCAGTAAATTGTCAATTTACTGAGTTTTGGGGCACGTTAAGTGAGCGGTGGTCTGCCCGGTCAGATTTGTTCAGCGAAAAGTCGGACTGTACCACGTGATCGATCAGCTGTTTGGGCGAGGTGATCAGGTTTTGAAAAGCGTTTTTGGTGGTCAGAATCGTTCAGTAAGCGGTCAGTCATGTCTATGCGGTTAATTGTCTTTGATAGTCAGAGTAAAAGTGAATAACTAGGTACCTTATTATTAGTTATTATTAAATATAGAAAATCAAAGACAAAAAGTTCAAATAACTCACTCATCAGGTGTAGTTTTTACGACTTTCTTATTATTATTTTGATTATGGAAGTGTAGTTTGTGAATACCTAAATAAATAATTGCAAATAAAATAGATCAAGAAAATATGAATACAATGGTTGATGTCAAGGGCGCGTTAAGTCAGAGAGTTGACTAACCAGCGTGGGCGAACCATTCACTGAACGCTTTAAAAGATCGTAAAAATCTGTGTTGAAAAGTGACAGTGGTCTGACTCTGATAATTCTGACATAACCTCAAATAATTTTCTTGGCGCTTTGTATAATAGATAATTCATCATAGAATTCATAGAGAAAGACTAATCTAAGGTATACCTTAAAAACATTCCTCTTTGACATGACAATTTTTTGACATTGCCATACTCAGAAAAATATTCTCTATCAAAATCCGTAAAAAGTGGAGTTGTCATAAAAAATATCGATGATAAAACACGATCGAGGGTGCGAGGGTTTCTCTTCAACAGAACAAAACTTTACGTGCTTACTGTATAAATATATATTTTTTTACACCATAAGGAAGAGCATACTTCCAGCTCTCATTTAATATATATTATGTTTAGATATGTTAAGTTCTAGTGGTCGTATAATCTAATTCTTCTGATAGATAACTCAATATTCTTATTGTTATTATTATTTTCAACAGATTTTATTAAACATATAACAATTTTTTTTAATTATTGTTAAGAACTTTAAGTACAAGAAGTGACAACAAACATGCCCATGAATCAAATAAAATGCCTTCCTTTTATAATATTCAAAAATAAAATCTCGTAAGAGACTACTTGTGTTTTCAATTTTTTCGCATATTTTCAACGCCATTTAAACAAATGCCAATTTTGTGACATATCGCTGAAATAAAAAATTTTTTAGGCAGCTGTCACAAAAAGTGACGTTTCACGGATCTGACAGCGTTCCTAAAGTGTCATCTCTTTGTACTCATTTGTCAATTTTATGTTTTTTTGGCCGCTTTTACTTCACGGCCGCTTTTACTTCACGTCCGCTTTTACTTCACGTCCGCATTTTCTTTGCGGGCTCATGTATTAATTGATCATTAATAATAATATTTGAAATGGATTTAGGCTTAAAGAAAAACTAAAACAGACGTAGATTTCCAACCTTGCATTTGCAGCTTCATAAATTTCCGGTGAATTATCGCTATCACTATCACTCATTTTTACTAATGACACAAACGGCACGGCTTGTCAATAAACTATCCAGTGACGTTTTCATTTGTCAAACGAATTAAAAATGTCAGCCTACTAGGCTTCACGCAAAATTTTGTCCATGTCTGCAGTAGTTTGTACGGAACAATTTTAAAAATATTTTTATTTTACTTTTTGAGAGTGACAGCTGCCGAAAAAATGTTGTGTGCACCTCGGCCAAATGATCTTTCTCGGCCTTATCCGAAGTTTGCTTAGCCTCGGCTGCACCTCGGCCGCAAACTTCAGATTCGGCCGAGAAAGATCAACTTTTTGGCCTTGATACACAAATAACTATATTCGACCATGAAAATTTATAAATATACAGTGCGCTCCGTTTATAATAAGAAATCTGGCATCGCTTTCGGTTAGACCACAAGTAGTAATTTGTGCACAATTGTCAAATTTTGGCTTTAATGACCATTCACGTTCCATATTCAGAAGTCTATCTTTCATAATAACCTATTTATCCTGTAGGCAACACTTTTGTGGCCACCTGGTAAATAGAAAAAGATATATAATTTGTACTCGTAAATATAAAACATTGGCAAATTGATTGAAAAACAATTCTACAAATTATTTCGTAGAATTCACTACATCGTTGCCTTATTATATACTAAACCTTTACAAAATATAGCCCTTTTATTGAGATTAAATCATAAGCGTGGTCATAAGGTAGTAGCAACGTTTTCAATTTGCGCTGATAAGTTTAGGTTTTAGTTTTGTGTTTTATTATCGATATCGAAAACCACACATTAACAGAAATTGGTTTTGTAAACCCTTTTTATCTCATTTATCTGATAGAATTTCAAACATCTTTTTCTTTAGAAATGCACTAGAAAAATAAGATGAAAATTTAACAGTGACTTTTATTTATTATTCACGAATTCTAAAAATACACGAAATTTCGGGATTGAATGTAATCAGATGTCAGCAAAAGCTAAAAATGTTTGGAGCGATGACACATTTGTAACAAATTTGACTTGACTAAATTTATTGAAGCTCTCGACTCCAACAATATTCATCTATTATATTAAATACGATTTGAACTCCACAGAAACGTTTCAATTTGGTTATTACTCAGCTATAAGAATTTAATAAATATTAAAGTACCGGCAGTAGTTATTGCAATCCCAGTTAATAATCCATGCCTTAACAGCTAATGCAAGTTAGTAATGGCGGAAATTGTATTATTAAAAATAAAAACTTATTTCTCATGTTACGTGTCAAAAGGCAAAAACAAGCAAACAGGAGTTTTCGGGAAAAGTCGTACCTACTTAAGTTTCATCCCCCACCCATGTTGCCCATATTACTTCCAATTTGCCGAATAATTTTCAATAATAATCTGTGTAATAAAATAAATGAAAAATATAACAGTACTTTTCGTTGGCTTTCGCTTTTCTGAAAAGCATATCCGCGATCGTTATTCAGCAATAAACTGTTTGTTGCGACTTAAAATTATGAGTCCTTTGGAAGTACTCTCCCCAGTTTTAAAAGTTATGTGACAAGACCGGATCTTAATTTCTCATCCTAAACCATCGTGGGACCCGGAAGAATGTGTTCACTGGTACAGTTTGTTATTATTCCCTCTGGGGCAAAATATCTTTGAAAAGGTATCACCCTTCAAATTAGGGGTTTTATATGAGGCCGTTCTATTTCGAATGTATATGAGAAATTATTATACATATATTTACCCACAGGATATACTACTAGTCTATGAAGGGTGATTGTTTTTAATATTATTTTCTAGTACATTATCGTTGAGTGACAATTACTTTTTTGTTAGAATACCATTAGCATAACTGGGGATACTAGCTGAGACCAGAAACTAATTCGCCTTCTTTTTCTCGGAACACGTGTGGTATGAAAAATTATTTTATTTTAAAAGACAATCATTTTGTAGCTAAATTGTTGTTTTTATGCTGTTTATGATTGGATTAACTTAATTTTCTGAATATTTCAATTAAATCCTTTATACAAACTTTAAGGGAGTGTACATATACATAGTAAGGAAGAAACACTGACGTAATTTCACGTGATACCAAAACACGAAACACTTAACTCAATACGTGTTTCAGCAACCAAATTGACAAAGTCAGGGGATGATGAAAACTAGAACTGGTAACAGTTTTAATCATCCCCGATAATGCTAATTTAGTTAGAGAAACGTATGCCGAATTATTGGCACGTTATTTTGGTATCAAATGGAAACTACGTCGGTGACAGTATTATTTCAAAAGCGCCAAACCTCTTCAGGTAAGAGGGGGATGAATATTATGTAATATGTAAAATAAAAATAATGTCGCCGATGCTAACTGTTGGGACAATAATTATACCAGTGTAACATTCGAACACGCGGTTATCCAAACAAAGTATATTAAAATTTTAAACTAATTGCTCATCATGATTTAGATAAGGTTGTTACAGAAGAGATCTAGAGGTATAATTTCATAAATTATTTGTGACGCGACTACTTTTTTTTAATATTATAGGTACTCTCAGTGGCTAGCTTATTTTTGAAAAGACGAATTGCGCTAGAGTGAAAATTTTAAAGCGCCCAATTTGTCTAATGAGCTATCAGCTGTAGAACCTTTTAAGGTGAGGCTACTTGAAAAAATGGACGATTTGATGTTGAGCGTAGACCAGTTGTAAAATGCAGATGAAAATGAGCTGTTTTGGAAAAGACTTTAACCCATTCAAAAAAAATTCGGCTCCAGCCAGAAAATAAAGCAAATACGTTAAAATTGCTTACTCTTGGTAAATTAAATTATCATATGTATTTCGATTTAGTTTACAAAGGTCAAAAACGAGCATGATTACAAGAGAAATCTGAAGAGAATTATTTCACGCAAGTTTTGTGCATGAATTGAGTTTAAAATTCCAAGAATTGGACATACCTCCAAGAGCAATTTTAATTTAATGCTCAATTTCACCAAGAGGAATCGGCAGTAAAGACAAATAAACTTCAGTTGTGGTTTACCTCCCATCTGCACCCCCTTAACACCACTGATGGATTAACATGTTACTCAAGCTACAAAACTGCATTGTCGGAAGAATCTTTTGAAAGTAATTGTTGAAACAAGGGAATATTTTCACAGAATTGAAAAAAATATCATCCTGGTGGCTGAGATCTGACAGAACAGGAATTTAAGAGATTTCTGGACTCAGGGATCAGAGAAATGTTGTCTAATTAATTTTCTTAACCAAATTGCATTTTTCTGTAATCATATTGGCAATACAATTTCAAGATGTTATAATTATTAAGAAAAATATTGTAAAACAAACCTTATTACTTAATCATTAGTGCTCATATTTCAAACTCAGCGGATCCATGCGTTTACAAAATGTATTGACTGACAACGGTCACATAGTATTTTTTAAAGTTTTTTCGACCTAGTGAGGCGTAGAATGTTCATTTTCCTAGTTTGTTATTTAATATTCGTCCCAGTCCTATAACCCCCTTAAAAATATAATCAACCATGAATTTAGTTATATAAATAAGATACACCGAATTTCGAATATCAAACACATGAATTCACTTTTTTGGAATCGATAATGTCGATTACACGAATCCGTTGATACAGTGTCGATATTTATTACGATTACAAATATGCTTTGTAAAAAAAGTTATATCTCTAAAGTTGTTTTGATATTATGACATCCTTAATTCTCATTAATATTTAGTGGACAGGATACAGGTGTATGATGATATTGGGACTCCTAACGTATCTTTTTTAATGTCATAGAAATTAATCATACGACTTTCTCCTCACTTTACATACAAAGCATTACACGTAACAATAAGTTATGACAAATTTAACGTTGTTCAAATCCCCGCACTTTGGTGAAATGTAAAACAAAGTGGTCGCAAACGAACAGGGAATCTTTACATCATTTATATACCACATTAAACACATAAATGGCCATCAGAATAAACGAATTTTGCACAAAGCACAATATAGCAAGAAGGAATGTGTGAGTTGTGAATCCAGCAATACGAAAACCTCATTTGAAAGGATGATAAACCAGTGATGCAGGGTTGGATTTTAAAGGGCCACTTATCAACGGCGCCAATGGTAAATATTAAAGTGCTAAAATATTTTAATAAAGAATAATTTTAGCATTACTAGAAATGATGTGGGAATAAAAGTAACGTAAACTTGGTGCAGACGTCAATTGCGTTCATATTATTATGAATTATATAGTTCTAATAAATGTATTATTTCTTTTTTCTTTAATATATTTTTCGTTTATATAATATAGTGATTTTCTTCTTCCTAACCGTTGTTATAGATTCCTAAAATTCATGATCATGTATTGAAATAAAAAAAAATTGGTTTATTTATTACACTATCTTCATAGAAATGTATGTAATAAATTGCGTTATAAGAATGTTATTTAAATTTTTTTATGATTGCATATACAGAGATCTTTAGAACAACTAACTTATGTTATAGTATGTATAATATTTGGTAATTTATTTTTCACGTTATCTCTATTGATTTAAAAAAAATTGTTTTATAGAAAAAAATTAAAATTGTTTGTAATAATTGTTTCTTCTTTTTCTAGTGGCACTTAATTTGCGATGAAATTTATGACAAAAAATAATCGCTCAAATTTATATGCTCTGCGTAATATAAGTTGTATAAAGTCAATTGTTTTACACTTTAGATCTTATGATATAATTAGATATTTTTCTCATTCCTGTTATTTTTACATTTGTCGTTTTTCCAAAACTGGGTATAATAGTTTTTCGCCTTAAATAAAGCATAAACTATTTTTTTAAATTCCAACCAATTATTTAGACGTGATAATAAAAAAATGAGTTTTACGTTGAAATTGTATTTCTTCTGAAATAATCATCTTGAATTGAATTTTATGTAAATAGGCTCAATATTTCTAAAAAGTACAATCCGTCTCTGAAAATCCGGAATACAACAGATGACGGCCTAGCAGGGTCTGAAGGAGTGTTTCCATGGACACGCTCCGGAACAATCAGCCAAGCAATTTTCAGCCTTGAATCGTCCCAGACACGCAGCTATTTTAGGTGAGCAGATGTAGGGAGCACTGGCACTTTTGGGAAATAGTATGAACCTGCTTAAAAAATGAGTTTTCCGAGTGATCAATTGTATAACACAGGGGGAATTTGCGATACTGTACCTGGCGTGGCTAGCTCCGCCTGGGGTTAAATCCGAATTATTTTGAAAACATCTACTCAGCGAGTGGGATAGAGTGGAAGGCACTGGAAGTTATTGAGCTGGTTATATGAATTTATATTATTAATTAAGTAAATATTGTCTGATTTTATATTTCAACGAAAATAAATATTCGATACATATAAAGACGTTGAATTGAAGTATTGATATTCTCGTTTCTCGTTGAAGGTCAAATCTTGCCCCCAGATTTCATAAAAAACGCGGTAATTAATAATTCGTAAGCTTATTTAATCTTGGATGAGATTTATTAAAATAGAACTTTAAAATTTCTTCATATATTTAAATCAACAAGGCCTACAGATTTTATTTACAACCAATTAATGTCTATTAAAATATCAAAATCAAAATCAATATTTTTTTTAAATAGGATTAGGAAATGTCTAACATGCTCAAACGTTCAAACGACAAACAAGGTAATATGAACAGAAAGACTGAATTATAGGACAACAATATACAGTGGGCTAACATATTTTGAATAATTCAGGTATCAAAAAAAATTTGATTATCTCGTCAATTTCGAAAGAATTATAAAAAAAGGTGTGTAGAATTTTCGATCTAACTTCAAGATATTTTCATGCAATATTTTTGTATCCATAATAAAGACATATGGATGTGACTGCTGGGTCATCATTTAATAGTATGAAAGTTATATACATATAGCTGAAATATTTTATTTTTAATTTTTCGTTTTAATAATATCTATCTATCTATCTCGAATTTGAATCTCATTGAAATAAAGAATTACAAATATGTCAATTATTTTACCTGTAATTGATTCACATTTGGTAGATGTACATTAAGTGAGATTGTTACAATAAGTTGATAGGAAATTAAGCGAGTAGATGGGCGGTGTTATCATTAAAAGAGTAACATCCCTTATGTATTTATTAATAGATAATTTAATAAGATAGTTCAAACATAAAGAAAAACCTGGGTTCAGAGTGAAATAAACTGAGTAATGCCTATTAAATCAAAATTTTATTTGTGAGTTTAGTATGGATGCAAGAATAATAATGGCATTTTTATGTACCTTCTATATACACGAATTTTGCAGATCACAAATCCATAATATGATTATACTTATATTGTGTGTCTAGACTGGCCATTGGTTTTGTTTCCAAACTGCATATATGAGACTGTCATTCATTATTTACAAAATCAATAAATACATTGAGGAACGTCCGCTTCATAGGCAACTAACAAAATAATCACATACTGTAATGCGATGTTTGATGACTATGAATAATCAATCTAATTAAATTTTTTTCAAGAAATCCTCTTAAAGCATTTTAGGGCATTAAATTGTTTTAATACCTTAAATAACAAACAACACATTAACGGTTAGTTTCTAAGACTAGTGTCTTTCCACTAATTTATTTCTAACATAAAAGAGCTTTATTTTGTTCAATCTTCTGATGAAATTTTGGTTACCAAGAAGTCTGTCGGATTCGACATTGATATGACATTGTTACAAAGAGCTTCATGTCTAACAGCAAATCTCCTTTTTTCCTAGCGACTGAAATCCCAAGATATTTGTGTTGATCGCTGTTACGTACATATTGCTTGATAACTTGACTCCCTTCAGTTATTTTTCTCCTTAGTTTGCTAACACACAAATTGACGCTAGCCTCCTCATTTTTATATTAAGCTATCAAAACGTTGGCACAAATAATTCATAGGACGAATAGTATGGTACAAACGTTTTCAAAGCATTGCTGAGAAGAAATACCTGCAAGTTGACTCACCTAGCATTGACCATGTTCTGCAGTACTTTAGTCAGTTGGTCTTTGGTCTTATATTCTAATTGACTGACTGATGACTGATGCTCGAGATGATAGCGTACCTACCTCTTACCCAAAAGTTCCGGGTTCGACTCCCAGTCGTGGCAATGGAAAATATTGTGAGAGGGATTTTTTCATTATACACGGATATTGGACGTGTGTCCCTTGTCTTTAAATGTGTACCCTCTCCCGCACAAGGCTCCTCTAGAGCCTTCTGGGATAAAGGGGGTCGTAATTATATGTAGTGTTATTATTATTATTAATTCTAGTCTATAATATATATAATCTAGTAGAAGTCGTGCGTGTAAATTGATCTCAAATTCTGTTTAGGTCTGTGGATCAATAGGTCGGCTTTCCCAAAGAGAAAAAGTAACATCCTATTTAATACCGATTCAAGTGTGATTTTGATATCAGAGATGCATATCGATGTTTTGAGTGTTTAGGTAATATTTATCTTTCTTTTCTATAATGAGCGCCAAAGTTATGTCTTTATCTCTAGCCCGCCAAATCCACCTACCTGCATGGAAGCACAACTAATTTCATCTGGGTAAAGGCGCCCATAACACATCTTCCTAAATACCAAAGCTGTTATTAGCTTGATTGACCAATGGAACGAGTATAGTTTCACTAATCATACCAGGTACACGATGACATAATATTCAAGTATCGAGGAAATTTATAATAATCCTGCACATCTATATAATATTGGAGTGTCTTCTTTACCAAATTGCAACTATTGCAATATCATAGCCGAGATCTCGACCACATCTTCTTTAGTTGTGCTCACATCAAAATACTTCCACTGTATTGATTAGCAATATTGCAAAACACTATAGTATTATGACTGCTTTGAAGGTTCTTAGCTTATATTGTCTACTGACTCTAGTAAAACGTATGCTTACATAATTGCGTTTTTAGAAGAAACCAAAATAAAACTTAAACTTGGATTAGCTTTGTTCACCAAGGTTGACTATCTATCGATTAAGTCATAGTGTTTCTTCTATATCTACTACAGATATAGAAGAAACACTTTAAGATAGTGAGCTTCTGCGGGTCATCTACAGATTAATTGGCCTTTCCACTTGGCAATAGAAACATTTGTACGAAGATAATATTTTATGGTTTAGTAAATTAACTGTAATTTCGGAATGAATAGTCTCAACTTATGTTGAATGTAAAAATTTGCTTTAACGTTTATATGACAGAAAGTGAAGTCAATTCATCTTCAAATTACTACCCATTACTACTATGAAGGGATGCATTTTCAGTGTATTCCTGAGGGTTTTCTGCTAACCAAATTATAGTCACATAACTACTAAGCTGAAACCATGACACGTAGCGTCTCGTAGGTGTGGAAGATAATATTATTATGTCATTTTTCCTAAACAAACTATTTGGAAACCATCTACAAATTCATTTTCAAAACGGAGTCTTCTGACTTCGATGTAAATGAATTTTGGAGAGGAAAAGTAGTACTACACTTTTCCTCTCCAAAATTCTTCATTCATTCATCCAATTCCAGTAGTTCAGAGGAAAACATTTTGAACACGAAAATTTGTCAAAAAAGCAGTCACTAATTCAATCAATATTTTGAGAACAACATTTCCATCTAGGCATATTAAGAAAAACACGTGAGTAATACTCTAAAAAACATACTTTAAAAAATTCATGGTGCTCTTGAGTTGATTTCTCGGTACATAGATACTATGTTTTAAAAAAAGCCATGGCAAGCTTTGCCAATCAATTTTCTCGTTGATAATTCAATAAATGATATTTGCATAACAAATGTTATGTACCAAGCACGAGACGGAGGAATATTCCTTACATTAATATGTTTACGGCACGGAACAATGTTCTAGAATATTAGTGAATCTATTAACGAAAGAAAGTGGATAATGCTGCAATATAATTAATAGGCTATAGGGCAGAAAACGGAAAAGTTCTTTTTATGGTTATCTGTTGGCTGAATCGTCGGCTATATCTATAAAGTGGAAATTAATTAGAAAATATTATATTCCCTTAATAATATTAAATAGTTGTGTTATAATGGATAGTGAGGATAACGGTGGTATACAAGAATATGCACTGAAACTCATTTCAGCTAATATGTAAAATATTTTGTTCTGGTACCTAATTTCTTTTCACGTTTGAAGTATATCATGTACTGACAATTTCTAACCATTTGAAATTAGTTAATTAAATGTAAATGTATAAATGTAGAGTAAATGTAAACCTGCTATCGCTACCTGCTTTATAGCAAATCCAGGGTCGTTAGTCCTAATTGTGTTAACCGTTACTTTCGTGAGAAAAAAGTGAGCTTTCTATTTAGGAAAATTGTAATCTTCCATGTGATCTATATTCAGATTTTTTTTCTTCAGCTAAAGCAAAGTGCATTTATTCTTAGAAAGGGATTACTAACTGAGATAGTTTAATTATGGTCTAACCAATATTCTTGTTTGTAACCTTGCCAACCGTCTTATTGTGTATAGTAACAGGTGGTTTTATTAAATTCCAAGTTTTTTGTTTCCAAGTTTTTTTTTATTTAAAGATTTTCATATTCTTTTTCAATCATACTACATTCCTCTGAACTGAAAGGAACCTACACCGTACTTAGAGGAAATAACGCTGTATTACATTTAATACTAAAATATGTAGGTAATTAATTTTTTACTTACACCCACATTAGTTCTATGTAATTATCTTGTGTTTTTGATAACTCTTATGGTTTGCTTTTTCAATTTAAATTATTTATATCTCTTTAAAAGGAACATCATACCTATGCTTAATTTTGTTAGTTTTTCTATTTTTTATTTATTTTCTACTTCGTTTAAAAGTATTGATAAAATTGATCGTTTCGCGCATCGGTAGTTTCAAAATTTTACTGGCTTCGTGGTAAAGTTTAAGAGATTGCTTAGAACACTAAAACTATGCCGATTAGTAGTTTGTTACTAATTAGTTGAATATAATTCAGGAATTGAGCTAAACTCGTTACTTTCCTTCTTTAGTTGAAATTATATTTAAATTTAGTCCTAATACTCCGTGGACTTAATGCTCGTCGATAAAAGTAGTCGTAGTTTGAATAATTTCAACAATTTGTCACGGGGGCGCAATCAAGGTTTTTCAAGTATAACACTTAAGTATATAGAAATCACCTAGTACGAACAATTTGATCCTATCCCTTCGCAATATAACAATTAATGCTTTCAGCGAATACAACGTTTAACGAGATATAACTGTTGCTACTAGTATGGCGTAGATACCAACAGTATAAAAGCTTCATACACGCATTTATTATTTTAGCAATTCTCAAGTGAAATACTAAGTCATGTTATTTCAAACACCCTTTTGTTTTACCTTCACCAACAGAGTTAAAATGCAAAAGCCTCAAGTTAAAAGCCTTTTTAGTTTAAAAAAGGATTGTGTGGTACAAGAAACTGCAGCTTTTACACGTACAAAGTCACCATTGTGTTTTCATCTGAAAGAAAAGAAGTAGTTCAGCCACGTTTAATATTATATAATTGTTTTTACAATGACATTCCCAGTATTTTAATAATACAATTATTTCGAACAAAATTTTATTTTCTTGTGTGAATTCACTTCAATTGTAATGACAGACAACTAATTTATTAAAAAATTATAAAAAAAAATTCTTCTGAAGTCTGCAAGCTTCTTAGTCATTAAAGCTGAGTATTTGTCCTCCTCTTCATCATTCATTCTAAACTCCTGAATAGATAGTTCACCAATTTACCTCATTCTTGCTAACTAATCCACTGTTTTGCACGTTCTCGGGCTAATCTGTCTAATTTCTCGTTGTTTATGTTGTCCTGATGTCTTTGGCTCCACCCCAGTTTTATACTGTTGTATTCCTGCCAATTATGTCATAGACTCAAGGCAGTTTTTTTTATCATTTTTAGAATTCTAGAATTTACTTGACCTTAGTCACACTAAGGTTATGCGTTTAGTTAGGAACATTGTTGCAGTACTATCTAGATTCAGGCCAAAATTTGTTCTTGATTCCACGTAACTCCAATGGCCTAGATGAGCTCCAAAGTCAGTCCAAACATTTCATTCCCATCTGTAACTCTACTATATAATAAACAATTTTTTTCCTTTTCCTTATGAGTGTCAATACAGTGATCTTGGAATCACGAATGTCTCTTCCTAAATGCACCATTCATTTGCTGTGCTGAAAACTCTTTGCATGAAATAATTGTTATAAGATAAAATAAAAGCAAGTGACATTCAAACAGAGGGTATAATTGAATTAGAAAAATTTCAGTTGGTTCAGTTTGTATTAGAAGAGATAGATATTTTTATACCAAAAATAAGTTGGACACTTTCCTACAGTGTGTTCATTTTAAGTGTGAACGGTTTTAAATGGTTATTACGAGGTTATTATTAAAGATAGAATGATGGGACAAACGTCGTGTATGAGGAGTAGGAAAAAAGTGTTTTATGCATTAAAATCTCCCCATATATTTTTGCACCATTTAATAGACGTATTTTTCCTGAATACAATGTTGTGCATAATATGGTAGTTTGGATGAATAGTTTCCTTAATATAGCTAAAAAACTATCGAAATTGTACAAATTACAACAGTGATATTACTGAAAGATAGCCACGACTTCAAAATAATATATTTTCCAAAACGGGCTTCATTTGTTTTTGTCTCTTGTATCAGTAAAATCGTCTTATTTTTTGACGTAGAATCGCGTGGTTATTGTTTGTTGGTGCAATTTATGGACACCCTGTATATTTAAATTTGGATGTGATTCTATTTAATTTTAATCAAATAGGCTATTTTAAGCAGTCCTCAAAGGAAACCATAAATGAGTTATAAATCACAAAGCATATATTTGAAAATATATTTCATGAACTTCTATGATGCGATATTCAAATTAAATATTTTTAAAATTACAATAATATTTACTGCTGTATAATATAATAAACTTCTTATGATAGTTATTATCCAATAATATCCAGATTACGAAGGAAATCTCCCCTCACATGTCATTTCCACTTAATTTCCGTAGTGAGGTCTACCTTCATATTACTACCGTAATCGTTCTATTTAAATACGAAGTGTGAGTTTGTCAATAAAACATGAAGATGTCAGGAAAGTATCCGGGTTTCCTTATATACTTGAAAAGAAAAAATATTCTTAATGTTAAGAAATATAGAAAAACTGACAGTTAGTAATTTAAAAAAATATAATGAATCAAATACCTGAATTTCAAGAAAATTTACTAAAGGCCTTATCCCCAGTATGTTTTTCAAAAAATCCAACAAAAATGTACCTAATGTGCCTTGTTAGACCAAGTTGTGGATATTCATCTGTATTTGTCTCTCTGGGAGCAGTCTGTTGCAAAAGAGGCTTGATTTCATATATAGAACCAAGTCGTACTGTACTCCACAACAGCTACAGTTGCTTGTATAAGTAAGACACAGATACGTCCTAATACGTTTTGTTAAATTGTGTTAAATTGTTAATTGTTTTATATCTGTATGGTTTCGTTTATTATTTATTATATTTTCGTTTGTTACGTATGCTCTAAGCTACTTGTGAACACATGTTGGAATATCTTTATTGATGGTTATTTTGGCTGAGAGCTAAATTTAATAATTATTTTTGTATCTTCAAATTTCATTTTGATATCATTTAATTATTTAATTTTGAGCGAAAATCATCAAGAACAGTAACAGAATTTATAGGATTCTGTATGCAATATTTTAGTAAAAAGGAATTCGTTATTATATTTCGTCAAATTTAAAATCAGGTAAGTGAATTTCGGATATGCCTCGAAACTATTGAAATTTACTATTGAACTATTGAAACGGTTGATATAAGGATACTAATAATTCTCCTAGTCGCCAAATTGATGTCGTTGGATCACCATCGCCGTTCAACTAGGAGAGACACACCTGTCCAATCCCAAAGTAAGATTCCCCTTGCATAGTTGCATAGTGGTCAGAGGATATCTTTGTAAACCTGTGACGTTATTAATTTATTTTTTAACATTGGAAATGTTTTTGTTTTCGTATAGGGGGTTGAAAATCAGTTTCATGTTGCATAAAATGAAGCATGACTTATAGAAACAGTGGCGACAACAGTGTGACCAATTGTTGATTGGTTGTCTAAATCGCGTGGTACCGGCAGTCATGTTATTATTTTTTTATAGGAGTCTTCTTGTCGAGAAAATCCCAACGGCTATATCTCGTTGCGATTCTTTGAATATTTAAAAAGTTATTAGCGTTTCAATACCCCATGTCGAAGAGTTTTGTAAATTTTGCGAAAATAAAAGGGCCGAATGCGCGCGCAGATCCCTCCAAATTTCATACCCGTGCAGGACTTGTCAAAACTTTAAAATTTTTCGTTAACGTCACAAATGTCACTTTTTAGTTAGGATCTGCTGACCTCAAAATCGCAGCTGGACCGCACAATTCAAGATGTACTTTCAAGTTGGACTTTCGAGCTTGGATTTATTGCCAGAACGGCGGCCCGGCGGCCCGTTTTCGTTGGGAAATAAGGTTTAAAATTTTCGCGTTTTCGCAAAATTCGCCAAAAAATCCATAGTGCGTCCGATAGATTACACCTTATAGTCGATCCAGTGAAATTTAATGATTTCTTAATATCGGTCCTAGGACGGAACCGATTACAGTTTCGGACCCGGGACGACTTCAGGACCCCGAAACAATTTTCTGTTTCTCGATAGTGCCTTTCCTTCAGTTTGACATTTAATTGTATCGAGTATTGTATCCAAGTAAGAAACTGCATGTCTCAATAGCAGGATTAAACAAATGTTTTTAGTTTCCTAGTAGGGGGTCGAAAATCAGTTTCATTGCAAAATGACGTAACGCGTGAGATTTCATCGGTTTCAGAACAATAGACGTCAAAATTGCACTTTTTCGTTTCCTATTGAGCCTAAAATCAGAGCGTGACCGTGTAATTCACGATGTAGTTCTAAGTTCGACCCTCTACCTTGGATTTATTACCAAAACAGTCTCTCGGCAATTCGTTTGGAAATAGTATTTGAAGTTTTCCTGTTTTTGTAATTTTTTCAATTTTGTCAATGACTTGTAATTTGACAAATCATAGGGGTGGATTTAGGAACGGGGTTGCTCTGGCAGGTTACTGATATCTGATTTTTACGTGTTACCGAGTGTTAGACTAGGTTTGAGTGCCATTACTTTAACATGAGGTAGATTAAGCAAAAGTAAACAAAAAAATGTATCGCTTCATTAGAAAAGTCACGCCCAACAATCTCTAAGACAACTTAACATCGAGAAGCACGTCAAACAGCTTATTTCCTTTTGTCCCGTCGAAATATGTATAGCCGAAAACCATATGTAACTTAAAATTTTGTCGTTTTTCGCAATTTACAAAGATAGCGTGATTTGAAGCAAAATAAAATATTATGTACAACTCCTCTCTCAATGCCTGATCCAATGGTATGTCACACGGTTACAGTACATGCAAAATGTACCGAAATTAAACAAATAAGCAAGAAAATTGCGAAATCTTTGTAACTCTATACTTATTATTTATGTAATTTGAAGGTGGATTTTTATTGCATCCACATTTGTACGACGTATGTTAACTACGTGAAAACCAAATTTAGGCAAAATTCAGTAATCGTAGCCCTCCCTCAAGAAAAGTTTTTGTCAAATGATATAAACGAAATCCGATTAATTTCAATGTTGCCACAAATACTTTAAAACAAAGGATTGTTTGTAAAACAAGCTGTAGATGATGTAGATTCGCCTATTGTTAAAATAGCAATTGAAATATTAAATAATAGACGAACATTTGTACTTAGTTGATGATGACGTTGATCTCCTTGTTCTATTAATCACTTTAACTCCAGAAGAAAAAAATTTTTCATAAGGCCAGGAACAGGAAAAATTATATGGAAAATTTTTTCTTCGTCAGAAATCCAGAAATAACAAGAACGTATAAAAATAGTTATTTACATTACTAGATGCGAAAGGTTACTTTAAGGTGTGAGGTGATTTTTGAATGATCGAGGCGAAGCCGAGATCTTTCAAAAAACACTGAATACTTAAAAGGGCTTTCCATGGCAACGAAATATTACACATTTTAATTTCTGGTGGTTTTCAAACTAAAATAAACAAATACATATGCTTTGTGGCGGTATAAATGGGAATATTGCTTATGCCTTGTTTTACCCCAAGAAATCCAAAGCAAGGTATATGCAAACTTATGAAGCGTTTATAAAATGGAGGTAGGTAGGTAGGTACTATGTTGGGTACTACGTGCCGACAAAAATGTTGACGTACTTCCTAGAAAGACCTTTCTTTATTAATACAAAATTGTTTAGTTGTATTAATTTGTTCAAATAGAACAAATTAATTTCGTTTAAAATTTGTTTTTCTACTTTTCTGTCCTGGCCGCATAAGTTTTACTTTCGTAGATAGCAACGCCTTAGCAACCAGGTTTACTTTCTTTATCGCGCATGTTGCTAGGGTTACAAAGTTCATTAATATAGACGGTAGTAGAAAAATACAATTTTACTGACTCATGCCTTCAGTGGTTATGATACCACGTCTAGAATATTTCAGAAAGAAAAATTAAAATCATCAAACTTCTTCAGAAAGAAATGCAGTTGGTTAATATAGTAAGAAGTTTCAATGGCAAGAATTTAACCCCCTCACAAGTAAAACAGGCTGGTGAAATTATTTTCCTACTTGTATACGGTGCAAGGAAAATCACAAATGTCTCACTCAACTCATACAGATTTAATCAATTTAAAAAATCGCTGCACGAACAAAAATCAAAGTTGCAAATATTGCCACCAACTTCAGAGGCAGTCGCTTAATATTCATTATGAGTATTCTACAAAATTCAGAAATGGCTTGGCAATGAAAAAAATCTACAACAGTGGGGATAGAAGAAAATTAACGACTCCTTACAACCTGTGACAACACATTTTGTGCCAACAGCAGAATTAATATTGCAGCTTATCTCCTGCAACCGCAACAGAAAAGCAGGTTGAAGATGCTTACAAATTTACGGAAATTGTCAGGGAGTACGATGTCTAAATTCATACATGGATAAAATTATTTATTTATATGCTATCGATTCCGATCTTCTTTAGATACAAAGTGTGTTTCATTCAATATATATATATATATATATATATAAAATTTTAAACAACTCGATAATCCTCACTTGTACAATGATTATGTACTTTTTCATTTTGCAGAATATACTCACAGATAAACAAGCAAAAAATGAAGGAAACAAACGAAAAATTGGTAAAAAAATTTAATAAAAAAGTCAAAAATTAATATTTCTCTATAAATGAAAATATTTTTATTTTTTGAAAATTTCTCATGGTTCAATTGCCAATTTTTATTATGCATGTGAAAATCCACGATTTTTCAAGTAGGCAGCTCCGACACACCCATTACGGTTCGGGACTCTTTAAGTTTCTTGAAACATAGGTATGTATTTTTAAACGCATATGTCAAGTTTCAACGAATTCACTATGTTCTTGTTCAGTTTGGACACTTTTCCTGTACTATTAGCTGCGTTTAATAGTTTGCGATTAATCGATATCGGTATTTGTAATTGTTAGGAATCACTTTTCATCTTCACGAAATTATTTTAAATTATTTTAGTTTTAACATTAAAAATGTTTGTTAGTGAAAAAAATTTATATAATACCATTTTAGTTTTCATTATGAGAATGTTTTTGTTAATAAAATAACTTTTTATTTTAATTTCTAAAGAAAACTAGTGATAATAAGATTTTAATTTTTGAAAATGTTTTGTGTTAATGAAATAACTATTTACTACTTTGCAACAAATTTTCATTTTTATCACATCCGAAATATCACAAAATTTGCGTTCTACTTCGTCATTTCCAATGTCTCCTCCGGTTGCATCTTTGCGAAGGACTGTGAATTTTTGTAATTATATTGACTTGTGTCGTCTGAGTTCTATCGTCGTTGCGACTATTATGCAGCAGGTTTTGGTGCTTTCGTGTCAGAAAACCAGGCACCTTCTTAAACGTGTTGGCAATAGTTTTTACAACTGAAATTAGAAAAGACTGATACCCACTTATCTGCGTTGGTAAGCATGATTATAATCTCCACATAAAAGACAGAAAATATTGAAATTACCCAAAGTCGAGTTTAACGATAGGTGATGCAGCTCTTATGATGATGTTAACCTCTTTGGATCATCGTTGCAGTGTTGTTCATCTCATTCTCTTACAACATTTTCTCCAGAAGTTGAGTCGCTTATATCATCGCGCGAGTGACTTATACACACGCTACTAGATAAAACGTTATAACTACTCATTCCTTTACCTTGAAGCTTCGTAACTGTTGATGAAAGTTTATTTTCTATCTCGAACAACTCATACTCGATCACGTTTTCTCCTCCAATTTTCTTCAGACCGTTAAGGTCAAGTCTCAATTCTTCGATCACGGGACGAGATTGAAGTTGTCTATCTAATGGATCATAAAGGTTTTCAGTGGCTGTCATGTGTGAATTTGTTCAGACTTATTGACCATTGTAGTAACAAGATAATATCATGAAGATGGGCATTATCGAGCATCAAAACAAGCACTAACTTATTTTGTATTGCTTAACAATAATTTCACTAATTCCATGATTTTGAAACTGATGAGGTATTGATTTCATATCATTCAAGGTTCGATCAGCCGCCTTAATAAATACATTTATCCAGTGACGCTGGGCATATTTCATAGGAATATAGGAAATTCAATAAACATATCGTAAAACGAGGAATTTCCTGTATGTGGACAAAAACGGTGGGACTAAAATCTTGTAGAAATAAAACTATGAAATTCTGTTTTCAAATCATAAATTCTTATTAAGCGCATTTATTTGTATTGCGTGAATCGATTTTCTTTTAATTCTCATATAATTTATTGAGCAGTGATTTTGTATCACGGTTTTCTTATTCGACCGTCTCATAATAATGGCATCCAAAAGAATGAATTTTTAAAATCCTGGTAGAGGAATCATAATTTAATTTTGGCCCATTAATGATTAACGTCTGTAAAGTAGACTATAAGCGGTGTAATGCGAAAGTTTCTTTGTTGGCAATTGATTACTATGCCTACGTTTACATATTAAGGATATATTATGGGATTATTTAAAATTTAACCGATATTTTCATAAAGTTATCCTATGCTTATACCATTGAGTAAATAATAATAAAAAGTCGCAACTGTCAAGGTATCAAAATTTTTAGTTGTATTTTTTTGCCAAATGCAGCCAAATTACAAATACCTCCCCGTAGCACTAAAAATTGATGACAGTCCTGAAGCTATTGGCAAAAAATACAATAGTAAAATTTCGGAACCTTGACAATTGGGCTCTTTATATTATTCCTTTACCCAATGCTTATACTTAAAAAATCAAATTTAACAAAGATATTCAAGCAGTTCTCCTCGTTCTCAATAGCTTTTGCCTCTTGCTGGATTTCGATTTTACTATTTTTATAGGAATTTACAACAAAAATATCATCAAAGTTGTAACACCGTGCTAACGGTTAAGATCAACTATCTACTTTTTTCTATAAATCACTATGTAGATTGATATCCACAATAAATTAAACCTTGGTGGGTACAAAGAAGTTTTATCTTGTTTCAGTTTACTTTCAGCTTAAGGGCTTTGATATATTTTTCTGTAAACATTCATAGCGCCGAGTCGATGAACCTTGAGATGCCAAAGCGATTTCCACATTAAACATTGACGTGGTTTTGTTCTATAAAATAATTCACATAAAATCCTTAATACCATATATCGGTTTTCAAAAATCTACACATAATCTATCCTCTGGATTTTTAGTATTTAATAATCTATTCTTATGAGCATTCGCAACCTTCTAGGTTATTGTGCAATTTTTGTTGTCTCTCTGTTACGTATATAAATTTAAAATTAAAATAATTTATTGTTAAAAAAAAATTGTAAATCTTAATTACTGAATTGTATTATTGTATAAAATTTGAACCTATTCTACGTAATAAATATTATTATTATTATTATTATTTATTAAATTATTTGTAAGTATTTTTATTTCTTCAACCACATTCTTTAATGCTCTGACTTAACACGTCTTGATTTAATTCCGCATTCTTTGTTTTTCTTTTGCAACTTTGACGGGTTTCTTCAGGGAAACATTTTTGGATAACGAAATATTTTGTCAATCATCATTATTTGTACTCAAGAATTCCCAACTCGGATATTTTGAAGCATTAAACAGGCAGACAGTATATTGAATAATATGCAATTAATAATATACCAATAAATTGGAAATCAATGAAAAAAATTGTTTTGGCTATCAGTACAATCAAGAAATTTAATTTTGGTCGTAAACTTAGCGTTGCTCTGTAAATTGTCTTCGCCCTGTATATCACGAAAATATAAAAGCAAATAAAGCGTTTCCAATTCCAAGTTTTAATAATTTATCTGCGATAGAATCAATAAAGGAAATTAAAGGAAATGTCTGTCTGTCTGATTTCTACCTCTTATTGTCACTACACAAAACGCCCATTATGGTAATGGTAATATAATAAACAGTGTATCAAACCCTCTTTGAGATTGCAGCTACATTATTCACAGTACACAAGTTTGCAGCATCTTTGACAAGTACACAAAACATCTGTGATTTGAAGTACAACCCCTCAAATTACGCTAAAGAGTAATTTTAAGCTAAATTAAACAGCAAGTAGTAACGTCTCCTAGGCATAGGAAACGAATTATTACTCATAAAATCTGAAAGCGCGGAAGGACGAGGAAGAGATTCGCGCGCTGAAGATGACATTAAATATGAATAATTTGCCGGCTAAATTACATTTTGTGGAGCAGATTTTAAGGAATGCCGTTTAAAAACAATAGAGGTGGAGTTAAAGAAATATCTGGCATGATAAAATTTTATATCGTTTGTTGTCAGAGAAATATAGAGGATTTTCAAAAATGCACTATGAAGGGAATAAATTAAAATGAAATAAGAAAAATATGATGTCTTAAATAAATCATTTTGTGAAATATTTAACGAGGATAAATCATTTATTTACTAGAATTATTATATAGAATTACTTATTAAACTTGTAAAATATTAAATACGTCTGCTTCAAACGCTCAAGCATTAAAAATAATAATAAAAAAAAACGGAAAGAGCTAATTACGTTTTAGAACAGTTTCCGGGTTCCCTTCCACGTTAAATATTTTTGCCTTTTCGACCAACTCGTCGTGGTCTTCTAACTTTACTTTAATTGAGATTCATATTTTTACAGAAAAATGATTTGAGATGGAGTAGCAAATATCACCTTAACGAATTTAATTAGGTAGATACTGTAATTTTATCCCAGTAAAATAAAATAACCGCGAATAAGAAAATAAACGGTGTTACTATATTGTTATGTTGATTTATATTTTAATTATTTCTAATGTTGATACATTGTATTTTTTTTTTTTTTTTTTTGACAATTCTCTTTCTGTGCTTGTATTTTATTGTTGTTATGATTACGGCTAATAAATAAATTATTATTATTATTATTGAACAATATACGTAGTTTATATTAGAAAAACTGTACCTCAGGTACATAAGCCATAAGGAGGAGCCCAGTATTGGTACTTCCTGATATGCGATGTAGTGCACGTTAAATATTGTTACTTACACTTACACAAAAAGATATATTGTTGATAAAATAATCTACTACTCAATTTATGATTCCTTTTTAACATTAAACAAATCAAAGAGTAATTTTTACATAACATTTTTTTCGGAGGTTTAATTTGGTTTACATTAGAAGTATCTTTATATAAACAACTCCTGTAAAATGTATTTCAGCACGGAAACAACATTGTCCTGCAGAGTTACTATGTATGTTGAACGTAGCTCCGGTTAAAACAGCTAAAGATAAAATAAAAATATCCTGGATATAACACCAAAAAAAATGGAAATGAATTCTGTAATAAGCTTATATGCAAAGAGACGTTTCGGTAAGCATAATGATCTAAATAGCAGCACTTTTCAGACGTATATAATTCAGACAACTATTTAATGAAAAGTCTCGTCGTGTTGCAGCACAGGGGTATCGTTCCCATGGTGACGCTGCAGCCGGGTCTGCTGGGGTAGCTCGGTCTGGGGCGGCTGGGGGTGGCTCTGCAATGGGGTGGTGCTCCGTCTGCTGCTGTCGTTGCCCCTATATCTAGTATTTCTATTCTAATCAAACACAACGGTGCAGAATGTTTCCGCCAGAAACCAATATATTTATCAAACACTCCTTCTGCTAAGAGACCGCTTAGAAATCTTTCATTAAATATCCATCCGCGTTAAAGATGGTTTATTAAAACAAAAAATGGCTTCTGCACTACGATTTTACGACCAAATTTAATTTTCGGCTTAAATTATATATATAACTGGCGTGCTGCCTAAGTGTATCCAACTTTACCTTCGTTTATTATTATAATTCTAGTCGGATTTAACATTCCTAGCAGTATTATTATACATACAACTGATTAATTGTGTTCTGTAAATTAACAAATGCGTAAGAAAATGAATCTCAAAACGAAAGTAAGAGGTGTTTGAAAACATAATAAATTTGACAGTGTGTTAATTATATTACAACATAACACATACATTATCTATAATTTCTTGTAATCCAGGGTTTTCTGTCGAACCGTATATTTAATGTTAAAGTAGAATCCTCAGTTAGTGACAACAGATATTCTTAAAAGTGTATCCCAAGGCGCTGTCTTAGGGCCTCCGTCATTTTTTTTGTATACCTGTGGTAAATATCTGCTAATAATTTAGTTCTGCTCATATCTTGATATTGAAAGGGTTTAGAGTGCTAATTATAACACCTTATACTGTAATATGCCAATAGGGTCTGGATTCCAGCTTTAGCTTGAAATATAAATTTTCTACGCAACGCAGGTGTATTATACTTATGGCATTTGGGCATATCATCTCCCATACAAAGGACACTAACAGATACTCAATTTGCCTCTGCTGAGCTCTCGCAGATATACTGATCACTCATTTATTTAATTAGAAAAAACACTGGTCCTAACACAGATCTGTGTCGAACTCCAGATATAATGGTGCAGCTACTTGAATAATTATCAATCAATTACTTGAGAATGATTTTCTAAATAGTCTAAATAGGATTTAAAAAACGGAAGTAAACGGTCTTCGAATACTTTTGAAAAATTAAAATGAGTATAAATAGTCGCATTACCACTATGTAAGGACCTAAAAATATCGGATATATTAGTTAAAATGGAGGAGGTACTGTAGCATTTCCTAAAACCCGACTGTAATAAAGAAATAAAATTATTACTGATGATAGAATTATAAATTTGTAGCTGGATTATTGTCTCTATAACTTTTTGATAACGTTGGTATTATACAGTCCATTCACATTTAAAAAAAATAAAGGGTGGCTTTGATTTTTCGTGACATTTCACTCTATATCATGGTTGAGATAAAATATGGTTAGTTTTATCTCGGCTCGATTTTCGTACTGTACTGCGCAAGTAGAAAAACTTGTTGAGTGCCACTAAATAGCTATCTGTTTTCTGCAAAGTGGGAACTGTCAACTGTCAAATAACAAATTGTCAAATCTGCTACACAACATTTAAGAATGTTAAGTTTTGGTTATTTGAATTTATTAATTTAGTCTGGTGGTATCAGTTTTAATTGAAAAATGCTCAAAGGTCATGGAGGACTCCTTTAACCACGGCGAGAAATTGAAGAGGATCAAATCTTTGACAATATAGCAAAAGATGCTTGCCAGCTATGCTATTCAATTTGTCTCGTTTGGACAAGAACTTACTTAAATTCGTCTACGAGAAATCAACAGAAAAATACAAGATAACTCTAGAAAAACAAACAAGATCACAAAATTTACAGAATTCAAAAAATAGTTATGTTATGCTTTATTATGTAGTTATTATTATGTTTTTCCATGTCCTTTTTAATAGTAAGTAGATTTCAACTTTGTTGAATATCCCTCATTACTTTAAACTATATATTCTTTCATCGAATATTATGAACAATTATGTAAACATTATCTAACATTCTATATTCAATGAAAGAATAAATTATTTTCAATTAAAGTCTACAAATGTGAAATGTTACAACTTTTATTTATTAAAAATCATGATTATAATTTCAAAGTTTATTTCATATTATGTCAAATACATTCTAATTAAAAGTGCAGGTAAACATTCCGATAATAAGCATCGTTGATTTTCAATTTGTAGGTACTTAATTTCAAGATTAGATGTTATTTAGAAATAGCAAAATCTATCCAATTATTCTACTTTATATTTAAAATTCGCGCCAAGATTTCTACTTGATGACGTAGTCCTAGCGGTAGTCAAAATGTGCGCCGTGACATACCATGTTATATCTCTACCATGACTCTATATAATAGATTGACAACATAAAATATTTTAAGGTTAGGTATTTTGTCAGCTCTTTGTCGAATTTCAATTGCTGTGTGTCAAATTTAAATTGCAGCGTTGTAAAATTTTATTAGGTGTATTCTTTTCACACATAATTTTGGGTCATTTTGAGAAATCTTGTAATTTTTACAGTAATTATTTCAATAATCGAATGCACTCATTTTTATAATTATTTCTAATGTGATTGTGACATTTGCGACATGGATGACACATGACGAATATTAAATTATATTTTGTCAAAGTTATTAGTGAAATTATTTAAATAATAATGCCCAAAATAGTTTCGGCAGACAAAAAACTTAGCATTTTGAAATGTTATAAGCATTATAGACACGACAGGCCAGACTTGAACAATGATGCTATTGTAAATAAACTGGTGGACATTTTCAGTGTAAGTACAATGAATCTATTTTTAATAAATCATTTTGTTTGGAATGTTATTTTAATTTTTAGGTAGGAAGATCCGTTATATGCGGGATAATACGGGATATGACAGGGGCCATGCAGGGGGCGGCGGTGTCTATTAGGAAAAAAACTGAAAAATGGAATTATTTTTTTAAAAGGGATCTGGTCGAAATTATCAGTGGATATAATGAAAGAAATCAATTTTTTACTTTGGATAATTTGTTAGAAGCTGCGCGAAATTTAATAGATTATAGGGGAGGGAGAACTACATTATATAAAATTTTAAAATCAATAGGGCTTAAATACAAAATTGCGAATGATAGGAAAATTCTGTGTAAACAGAAACACATCAAAACTTTAAAAATCATATTTTGTCGTAAATTTCTTCAATTTCAAAATTCTAGTGAAAATTACATGTTCGTGTACCTGGACGAAACTTGGATTTATCAGAACGGGTCTCCATTCGTCGCTGGGTACACGACACAGATTTAAAATTTAGTCCGTCTAAAGTTAAAAATGAGGGGAGACGTTATACAATTTTGCATGCGGGGTGTGAACTTGGGTGGTTGGGAGGGTGTGATTTCCTTTTAAATTCTAAAAACAATTACAGAGACTATCACAAAACTATGACCGGAGACCTTTTTCAAAAATGGATAAAAGACCAACTAATTCCTGCATTGGCACAGCTTAAATGTAAATGTGTGGTGGTGATGGATAATGCTCCTTACCATTCCATGCTATTGGATAAGCCACCAACATTTGCTTCTAAGAAATGTGAAATGCAAAAATGGTTGACTGACAGAACTCAAAAAGACTATCAAAATTTAAATAAAAAGCAACTTTGGGAGGTAATAAAACCCTTTCGGCGTGACTGTAACAAGACTTACGTAGCTGACGAACTATTGAGACAGCAAGGACATGAAGTCCTTCGTTTACCACCATACAATGTCAGTTCAACCCAATTGAAATGGCATGGCACGTAACGAAGGACTATTATAACAAACACATAAATCTCCAGTCTTCTTCTATGAAGCAGACTGAAGATTTATGGCTTGAGTCCTTGCGTCAATGTACTGTTCAGACATGGAAAAATTTTTGTGTGCATTGTGAAAATCTGGTGAGGGAGGAATGGGTACGGGAAATGGGACAAACATCTTTTGAAGATATGCCTCCTTTTATTATTTCACTAGCAGAATCTGACTCGGATTCAAACGAAGAAGAAGAATCAGACTCTGATAGTTAAATGGTGAAAGGGGATTTATAAGTCAGATCCAATTTAAAAGAATCATATCATTTTTCATTTTTTGGTGCATTCTTTAGTAACAATCTTGATACTTGTTTGTAAGGATCATCGAAAACATGCGTTCATTTTTCGGTTACGCGAACAAACAGTTGGGAAAATAAGTGCCAGAAGACTTGCGTTTCTGAGATCAAAACGCGTGATCAGTGTTGAAAGAATGCGCCTTGTTTAAATATGGTCGAAAATTTACTTAATTCGTATCTTATAATAACACCACAAAATACATATATTATAACCCCTGCATGTATCCCTGAACTAACGCTGTGCAGGAGAGGGTACAAGTTTAAAGGTAAAGGATCATACATCCAATATGACAGGAAATCGAACCCGGGACCTTAGGAGTGCGTTAGCCTCTCGACCGTTATTATAGTCATATCATATTTGCATTTTATACAAATATAACCAAGATATCCCGAATGCGACAAAAATTAGACAGAATAGATGTGAAGTCGACTGCGCCAGATATATTTTATACATAGTGGGATGTACCAACTCTCTCTGTAAGAATGTTGATTTATGCATTTATGGATAAGACAAACCATCAGCGTCGGCGAACCCCGATCCCACTGTTCACTAGAGCCTGAATCTCCAATTCGAGTGATTAGCATTCGTATGATGAGAAGAAAGATGGTTCTATATAGAAGCAATAAAGATGACAGAGATAAAAGAAAAGAAAATTAATTTTTAAGTACTTCTCTGATTATTGTTTTGTTTTCTTATAATAATTGAAAGAAATATGCATTTAATTTAATATACCTCCAATATGTTTCTAATATGGATATAAGTATCTATGTATACACACTTATTTTGTATTGAATATAAATGCTTCACTCTTAATAATTATCTATTTTATTGCTATAATTAATTACTACGTTGTATATTTATTAGTCTCTATAATGTCAATAAACATATATTATTTTAATAATTTTAATTTAATAAACTTTATGCCAGACTATTCCACAATTACAGAACCAATAAAAAATCTAAAAATTGTATAGTTACAAACATAGAACATATAGGGTCAGACTGTTGCTAATAGAAATTTAAAGAAAATGGCAACGCTTTCTTGCCGAAATATGTCTGTCAGTATACATAACCTTAAAATATTTAATGTTGTCAATCATTATATAGAGTGAACCATTATGAGAAATCACAGCCTCCACTATTTTTTTAAAAAGTGAATGGACTGTAGTAAGTAATAGGTTTAGGATCGTTAATAGGTACCTTTATAAACCAAAGAAATTAATCAGTAAAGAGTCTTCCCCTTATAAAATCTGCTATATCTATAGCAGCAGAAAGTACGTTCACTTTTCTGACTTTGGCATTTTTGGCAAAGTTGGCAAATTTTCATTAAGCAGAAACGAAAATCTGAAAACCATATTAAACAGCATATTGTGACATTCATAATAGAGTATGCGCATTGCGCATATGCGAGATTTTTAAGCAAAATTGGTTATAAAAGATAGTTAATGCTATAAAAAAATTATTAACAATAAAATTTTATCAACAATGTACCCTATATTTATGTATTTGTTAATTAAAATTCATATTATTTTTTAGTTTACGACCACTGGCCGAGAACAAACGATGAAATTCGAATCTCACCGTGACGTCAATCACCGGTTTTTTTGACAGAACTTTAGAGAAACTTTTATGTTTGCCGTTGTGCAATATGTTATACTGTTTACGTGTAGATTCAATGTGCGATTTCGGTGTTAAATATTAACATTTTTCACGGAAAAGTGAGTGGAACAGATTTTGTAAAAGCCCAGAGAGATAATTTGGCCAATGTTGCTCTCTTTGTTGCTGTACTACTTTTAAGTGGAAGGCGCCTTTTTCTACCAGTTCGACAATCAAAATACATAATCTTTTAAATGTATGTAACTACCCATTAATTTAAACATCATATAGTTTTCTAAATCTTCCTCTAATTGAAAAAAAAAGTAAAATACATACCTAACCTAAAATTGTATGATTTTAAAAAGGTACAAAATCGCACTTACGTTGAAATAATCCTCACATACAACCCCTTTAGTGATTTCTGATATATCAGTTTCACTCCTCATGATACGTAACCATAATTTTCGTTTTTTATTTAGAGCTTGATCGTATATTGGGAATGAGACAAATCTTTTTTCTGGTGTTTTTTTTATGGACGACTGGCACTGCGGTATATAACAGTACCTTGGATGCTTAAAATCAATAATATCCTTGTTTTCCATTGTAAAATGCTGCTTTAAACGCTATTTTAACAAACATTAAATGGAAATGCGAGTTTCTGAAGTCACAACACCACAGCAGCCATTTGCATGACGTCACAGTCATTTTTGGAATAACCAAATTTTTGTTAATTTTTTTTGGATAATGGGTTACATTTTAACCGTTTTTTATTATTGCGATAGCCATTTAGTAAGTTAATTTACAAAATTACATTTAATTCAAAAATCATGCGCATACTTTATTCCTGAAGTGACTTTGTTTTTATCCAAATGTACACTACTGGGATTAATTTCTCTTTCAGAAGAAAAATGTATTAACGATCGATTCGACAACTAATATAATGGGTCTTGGAGATCAGTAGAGGCTAAATTTGGTTCCACAATTTTCGTATTTCAAATACATTTCGGTATAGGGGAGGACTTCAGCTATTATCTCAAAATCAAGTCGTTTATTTTGATGGAGGACTCATAATTGATTTGAATATAGTTGACGTTGATAATGTTAAATAGCACTGGAAATAACTGAATAAAAGTTACTGAATGCAAGAAATGGATAATTGACTGTTAGTAGATTTATTTACTAAGAAACTGGCTAGTTATAATACCTATTATGGAGAATATAAAGATGTAATAAATGGAAAAGGCCGACGAATTTTCTTTAATAATATCAAAACAGTAACCAAACATTTAATGACAAAAGATTTGTCTTACAAAATTAAAATTCATTGCTTACAATATCAAAAGCATGACAAAATTTGTCTATTACTATTTAGTAGATTTACACGTTTTTAAAAGCAGACAACAAAGCAGAGCGAAAGGATTATTCTTCTGTCAGACGTAATAATTTCTGCCCCTGTGAAAAGTGATTTAAAAGTTTGCATCGTAAATTTTTGCACTTTATAGTCACTGTGGTGGCATTGCCTGACACCCCTAGTCTAACCGTTACGCCTATACGTTTAATAATTTGATATATTTTGAAGGTATCCTGTGCTAAACGCAGTTATTCAGTGATTCATAGACGGGGTGTAGTAACTAAGCCCATTAAAGTGTATTTCTTTTAACGGTGTAACATTGTAGCAGATTGATCTTGTTGAATTCGATATTGACAACTTAATCAAAGGGAAGAAAAATACATCACGAACAGTCGAACGGTCGATGACTTCAGCCAGCTGCGCCTTTCCCATTTCAGCGCAATGATGCATTCATTCATTCATCTATTATCTATTACCAAATTGGAGCACTTCAGGTAATTGTTGTATATGGCTGTTAATATTATTGTTGTTAGTTAGCTGTTTTATGTTTGTATTGTAGATTGAGGTGTGGTTGACTATACATTATTAATTTTTTAGCTATTTTGTAGCTTTAGAGCGCCAAGATATTGTATTGTTTTGGTATACATCGGCAATTCGGAAACGTTCGAGAAAATTATGGAAGTGACTTCCAGGAAGTCTCTGATAAAATATTTTCGCATACATTTTTGCTGTTAATTTAGTTATAAATTTAGAAATTGAAATGTGCGCCAATGCTTCTTAAATGTGAACTTATTTTCAGAAAAGAATCATTCACATTATGTAATTAGGAGTATATACGAGGTTTTACAAAGGCCTGCAATAGTTTTACTTTCGCTCACGCTAATTAACTACCCCTGATCTTCGTATGCCTAAAAGTTCTGTTATGTTCCTCTCCTTCATTTCAATAGATTTTTCTCTACGTCTACTTAAAAATGTAAACATTTTCGTTTAAAGAAATTGCGTCATTGAAATCAATAAAGGGAATGTCTTCATTATCATCTAATATACTTACGTCAAAATTTGAATTCGTATTTTGATTATTCATATGCCATGTCTTTTTACAGGTGTGATTACTGATCCTTTTCTTATAAATCACATAATATCTTAAAATTAATAACACAAGATTGAGCCATTCAAATGGTTGGTAACACACCTCTTACAAGTCCCCTTTAAATATTAATGTTCGCAATCATCTGTCTCGTCATTTTCCTGAATATTGCTCAAGAGAAGTTACGTTGCTAATGTCACAAGGCCGACATGTACACCTACCTGTATTGTAGCGATTCATCCATTCTCTAACTAAAGCTTCATGACTTTACTAGATTACCTTTCTATTACAAACAATAGAGCTATGGCACTCATTTACCAGTTACGTTTTCCCTGATTCTCATTCTCTTCAAGCCTTTAAAAAAGATATCCATTTGATAGAAGAGCAAAAGGAATTGGATGAAAATTTATTAACTGTTCACTTTAAACGTTTTCTTAAAACGTTTTCCTAAAACTTTTTCTCAATATTTCCTTATTCCTAAGTCTTCGAAATAACTTCTAGAAAATTCAAGATTTTGTGTTGGGTAAAGAAAAATTTTGCATAATGCAAATAAATGAAAAAGGCGGCTGGAGGTCAAAACTTTTCTTCTGAGCAATCTGAGCGGAACATGTCTTTTAATTCAATATATTCTTAACATTTTATTTGCTTATAAGAAGAGACATATTTAACTAATTAATATTTTTTATTAAAATATAAGTACCTACATATACGATTATAAATATTATATATTTTTAATAAATATGTTAGGTCTTTTTAAAATGTCCAGAGCGTATTTAATAATAATTATTAAATCTCGTAATTAACGGAAAACAAATCCATACGTAATATCTTCCTACGTCCTACACATCTATCTCTTTCGTAGAGTGGCGTTCATTTCATTTATTTACTACACTGTAATCCATTTATCCAATTAACGCCTGCAGATACATGATAGTGCATCTAACCGTCTCCAAAGGGAAATCTCTCATTCAGACACTATCGAAAACGGCAAATCTCCACAGACTACAAGCCACTTCCATTGTGTCTAGTGCAGAAATCAGAAAATAAAACTGCAACGGAATTGTCTACGGTAAACGTATAAAATCAACATTGCTTTATCTCTTTTAGAAGCTTACAATGTTTTTAAGAGATTTACAATGTCTTACTTCAATTTCTACCTCATATCACTGCATATAAACAATTAAGAGATACAAAATTTGTGCTAAAAGTTCAGCAAATCGTTTTACTACCATATTTTTCTTAATTAAATGAAAATAAAAAATATATTCAAATTTATTGATTGACTATCACAAATAAAATATATTTTCACATCACATGATAAATTTTAATTACACTCACTTTTTGCCCTCGTTTTATTTAAATACTAACAACAACTTTTTTTCTTTCTTTTTAATATGTATCAAAGGAACAGTTTCTGTTTTCTTTTTCGCAAAATTTCATGGGTGTTTTTGTACGATTTTTACAAAAGTATTCAGTATTTATTTAGTATTGTATATTATTATGCCTTTTCATGCCATTTTAATATATGCATAAATTATTCTGATCTGTAATATATCTGAATTATGATGGCTTGACAAATATCCAAATCTTTATATTTAGTTTAAATTTTACGGATATTTCAACATTCCTTTCGTCAAAATAAACTGGTTTCAAAAACTGTTAATATCAAAATGAATGTTAATTATATGATATGTCAAACCAACATATTCTAATAACACCTATTGTTGTTTACATCCAAACACTACACTAAAATGATCATAAAATTACAATTCTATTAAATAAATAGAATACCAGACTTCCGTTTCATACTTTTAATAAATTCTAGGGATTATCAAAGTATTTCTTAAACACAAAATTATTCTTGATGGTATAGAACCCTCCTGAGACGGAGGAAAGCAAACATTTTTTAAACGAGTTTAAATGAAATATTTAAGTCGATGATAAAACAAAAAAGATTTCTTCGGTACCGTTTTGCCAATACCACAAGGGAAATATGCCCCAGAGATTTTCAGTGAAAAGTCACAAATACTTTAGATCCAGAAAGTTACAATCTTATGAATCTCAATTGATGGTTTATCCCATATTTGCTATGACGACAATTTTTAACTTAAATGGAAGAAAATTAAGCTACATGAAATAGGTGACTTTTTTTCGACATTTAATAGAAGCAATACGCGAACAAGAGTATTTAAAATTCTTGCGTTACCTACAGGGTTAATATGAAAAAGCATTTTAACATAAACTTTTTCAGATATATTTTTATAGGTACCTTCATTTATTTTTGAAGATATGAAATTGCTAAAAATAAATAATTTTATTTATTCACCTTTATATTTTTTTTTCAGTAAAATTTTAGAAACTACTTTTACATGATTAATATAATATACAAAGGGACTAGCAAAATATGACTATCAAGCTGTTATTTGATCTACAATGTTTTTCTCGGCGTGGACCGAATCATTCAATTTTATTAAAATAAATAAAATAAAGATAATCATGTGATTGCGCAGAAAATTGTGCAAAAAATATATACCGTTTTTTGTAATGGGAAAACTCACCACCAAAATAGGAACAGAAAGGAGTGGATTTAGAACATCAGGACTATGTGGAATCTGTCAGCAATTGTTTTTTCGAAATGTGTAGAAAAAGTTATAGATGAAAATCATTAAAAAAATGGAACTAATGCATCTTCAATAACTAACAAAATTTAGTTTAGAAAGTTAATTGAAATTTTAGTGTTCCAAAACTATAAAAAGTATGAAGGTCATAATGAAATCTTGCTGTTAGTTTATTAATTATTACCTAAACAGAGGCTTTCAAAATATATATCACTACTGGTTTCGGTCGAGCCACATTGGAACATTATTTTAATAAGAAACATAGGACATACCTTATGACCGAAAATCACGTTCTACTTGATATTGAAACTACATAAATTTTCAACTAGACTAAATTCGATGAGTTCATTGAGCCACTCCAAAAAGTAAGTAATTCTCTACATCTTTGAGTTTATCTCAAGAGGTAAATAAATATAAAGAAGATTTATTTCTTGGCTAAAATCTTCTAAAAAGAATAAGAAACTACAGGAAAAAATGGGAAAAAGCAAAAGACACAAATTAGTATAAGAAAGATGAAAAGGGAAGGAAACAGAAGGTAATAGAAAATTAAAGCTTGAAATATGTGTGAAAGGACAAGAAACAAAAGTAGCAGAGGAATAAATGATATAAAAAATAAATAAAGCAATACAAAGAGATATTTTTTTATAATCTAGATGATGACTCCACGGCCCATTAGAATCATTAGATGATGTCAAAAATAAACCCAAAATTGCATTTAAAATTGAGAAAGAAATATAGTAACATAGAAGACTTAAAGGGAAGTACTTTTTAAATTTTAAATCAATAATTTTAAGAGGCCTGAGATATGGAATAAAGACCATCAAAGGATGTTAGATATATTACTCAGAAGGAAAACTGTTTTTGGATAGAAGCATGACCCTAAAAACTTTCCTCTTTTCAGATGTTGTAGCCAAACTTACAAATCAATTCAAATTCAACTTGTAATTGAAAGATTATTGCTTTCTACTGCCATCACCAATTAAATTGTATTTATATTCATTAATCAGTTTAGTTTTTCCTGGTTTTGAATAATTTAACGTACCCCAAAAATATTTCTCCCTTACATAACTTAGCGATGAGTTTCAAAAACATGTTTTCTTAAAGTACCTGTTCGTCGATCTGTTATTCTGTCTGTCGTAGTAACTTGAAAAGTTTCCAGATATTTTGTTGCAATTTAATGTCTAACAAGTTAACGAGTTCAATATTATCAAAAACGACCAGTAAATGTGGGGATGGAGTAAGCTCGAGGAAGGTGACTTAATTCTGAATTCTGTAAAAACATATATCTTATATTATAAACCGAAAAGTATTTTGCCCACACATATTTTTTTTAAATAATATTTTGTGAGATAACAGTTATTTGCATTTTGCATACCAATTAAAAATTAAAGAAAGTACAGTGTTGCTTTACACCAAATTTTCTTTTATATAAGTAGTATGCTAGCAGTCATAACATTATTGTATCTGTTGAAATATGCCTATTATTAAAAAGTATTTGAAAAGTTTCAATTAAATAATTATTGGAAATGAAATCTAATGGAATCAATAGAGGTAAATTTTTAATATAAAAATAAAATAGCAAAATACTATTTATGTCAAAAATGTCTTTATCCTCTAATGTCTTAAACAGACAAGAAAACTCTTTACAGAGCCTATTCGCACAATCTACATTTAACGAAAAAAAATTCATTACTACGAATGCAGAAAGCAAATAAGTTAATACTGCAATAAGCAGATGGATTAATCCGAGAGGACTCCTCGTTATAAGCAATGCACTTCACCATCCCATGGACCGGTTTCTAGCTTATTAGCCTTCTTCCGTACCTATGGTACAGGTTCAAAAAAAATACAGCAATTTTTCATATTTTTCGCTCTTGTAAATTTTTGGCATCTGTAATAGTTTTGACAGAAATAATTTTTTAATCAACAATTATTTGATAACAAAAATTATAACAAAGCAATCTAATTACAGAAATTTGTGGCCCACTTTTCTTCAATATAACCACCGTTTTCGATGATGCACAAATTAATCCTGCGCAAGAAATTAAATGGAACCCTTCTCAAAACTCTTTCTTTCTTTTTTTTCGATAAAAAAAAATTGAATCAATCGTATCACCCCTAGAAAAAGCTTTTGCCCTTCTGTGAATTTAATGAACTCAGTTAGAATATCATAAAATGAAATTGCTATAGAGATATTATCATACTTAATTTCATTTCAATCAATAACGTTTTGAAGTTATTTGGAAAAAACCTAAATTTTTAACCAACTTTGATGCCCTCTAACGGCGAAACGAAGCAATTTGGAATAGAGGTAAGTGTAGTTAAATCTATTTATTTATCCCAGGAACCCACGATAACTGCATTTACACGAAATATTGGGACACTCTGTATTATTTACTCTAGCAAGCACCATTCAGAGTTCTGTCTTCTTTTTCCCATTGAATATAGAATATCTTACATAACAGATGACGAATTCTGTGCATGCTATGAATTTGTCGCTCTGATGTCAATTGATAAGAAGCAGAAGCTTAAAGAAGGCTATTTGTTTGATTGGAGCATTAAGTATTTTGTTCACATTCTAGATATTGACAAGTGGCAAATTCGAAACAAAATAAAATATAGTAAACAAAGACATTTAAAAATTAATGGTTTTAAATATTTATAACAAGCTATTTATAGTCCATGTTATCAATTTAAAATTTAAGAACAATTGGTTGATACTGTGCTACTTTTAAAAAAAATTTTACATAGAAAATAAATGTATCACAATTTGGTGCAAGATATTCCGGTTCCTAAAATTTTGCTAACAATCTGGAAACAGAATTGATTTAATCGTATTACATATACATTTCACAACACACAATGACAAAGCCGAAGATCTGGGCCAAATTAGGGAACCTTGACGACCAATTTATGTATTACCAAAATTGGATTCCAGCCAAACATTACTTTATTTATTTGGAAGTCTATGTTCTATGCTGTTCTATACGTTCTGTTCCACGATGTTCACAACATATTACCTTTCTGTAAGATGAAGCAAATAAATCATTTGAAACATCAGGTAGGTAATATTATATGTCTTTATTAATAATTTACTGCCAACTCTTGAATCATTTTAATTTAACATGCAAATATAAATTATTATATGTGAGCAACTTCCGCAATTCTTTAGCAATAGTAGCAATAGTAGTAATACTAGTAATGTAGTAGTGGCATATAGTATGGGATAAATTAATCTTCTATTGAATTGAGTAAGGTCATTGATTAAGGAATGGTAAGGTGTATTCATAAATATAGTAAAGTGGTTATCAGCTGCTGACCATAATCTCAGCGAGTAGTCCAAACAGTCCGGCTGTATTAAATAAATAAAATTTCAAAGTAACAGTAAAAGTAAAAATTTCTTTCTGTCAATGATTGCTCCTTGATGTAATTAGAACTACGAAATCGGTAGCAATTAAGGAAATATTGAGAGAAAAAGACCTTTGTATCATTGCTAAAACAACAATGAGTAATTTCCTTTTACCACGACTATTCTAAAATATTTTCTCATTTACCCAAATACCCATAAAAATTAAAATTCTAGTAAGTATAGTCCTTACCTAAGCAGCATTTTGCTTAATAATAAAATTTTGTTGTAACTGTTTGAACCATCCGCGAAAAAGGCGACATATCTATTATTATGAATTAATGTTTCGCAACACAATATTTCTTGCCTTGTTCGGAAATTTCTGTCTTGCAACTGTAACGCAAAGTATAATATCTTATCTTGGTAGTTTCGCGCTTCCCTATTTATTGTCTTGCTGCAAGATTCATGCTATCTATGTGACTGATGGTCGAGAGGTAGCGCACCTGCCTCTCACCCAAAAGTTCCGGGTTCGATTCCCGGTCAGTGGAAAATACTGTTTATTGCACTATACACGAATATTGGGTGTATGTCTCTTGTCTTTAAATATGTAGCCTCTCTAGCCCTTCTAGAGTCTTCCGGGATAAAGGGGGTCGTAATTACATGTGGTGTTATTTTAGCGCCAAGAATGACACAAGGATATGCAATAATTATCTTTCGACTATATTACAAAATTATTTTAAATCTTTGTATTATATTATATTTGGAACCCGTCATGTCAAAAGGACGATTATACCTATTACTTTTATAAACTATTTTATCATAATTTGTGTTTGAATTTTTTATCTATAATGTTTATTTTTGTAATAATTATTCATTTTGTTTTGTTGATTTGAGTTTCAAAATTAAAATAAATTAAAAACTAATATACTAGGTACTTTTATTTTGAAATGTGAAAAAGACTTTTTGCTCTTTAGGTTTCTTGCATTTTTATTTCTATTTTGTTATAGTCTTGGAAAATATCTCGATGAAAACGCTTGTATTATTAAATATTACATAATTGTGGAAAACCACCAAATGTTTTAAGCCATATTGATTGCTCTAGATAAGAGTGTCACATGCACATTGAAAACAACAGCTTATTATATTATACAGATGTGTTACTATTGTTCAATAATAATTTCCTATTAGGAAGACAGAAAATACAATTTTTAAAAATGATGTATTTTCTACCATAAACTGACTTCATTAGATGGGTACCGAGATGTAAATTTATTAATAGAAAATTATATTTATCTTCCTTGTGTGTGATATACAAACATATAAAAGATATTTTTAGACTTACGGCATTGGCAGCTTTAGTGGTTTTTTATTGTCCCGTGGACTTTTATTTTTATTTCGTCAAGATAGAACTTGGAAGCAATTAGAAGTGCAAAACTGCTAAGAAAGAATTACTTATATGGAACAAAAAAGTTTTCTTTGAGGAGCATATCAAAAATGTACTTTTTATTACAAATGTGTTTATGCTAGAGTACTTTGCAGATATAAAGATATAAAAAGTATGCCTATATATAATATATACAGAGCAGGGATTTTTAAGAAGGATACCAAAACTAGCTAATTACCAAATTAAATTTCGCAAATAATGACTTTTAAATATCACCCTCTTTAGAGAAAATTCTTATTATCTGTTCTTCAAAGAGATGATTTTATCATTACATCTCGTAAATACTTATCACTGTCTTTTACTGCGGTTATTTTTACGATACAGTCAAGAAGAATTGATTGTTCGCTATCAGCTTATACCAAGTGTCATTGATTTCCATTGAACTCAATATAGAGTTTAATGTTGCTGTCGGACGCCACCATTCTCTCAATACCAGTACATGCGCGTTGATATAGTTTATTTTTTTAATATTGGATCTATTATTATTGTTTCTTAATAATAAGGACAAAAATATTATAGGTGTAGGATCAAACTCTTCTTTTATACTTCACATCGTTGTTGTAAGATATATGACGTGATCGTAGAATTGTTTCATTATAAAGACTTTTACAATTCCCCACAAAACTTTTCGAGTATTTTTTTTTTCATACATATACATTCAAACAAAACGTTTCCGGCTCTCCTCGTTCGTGTGTGAATTTTGTATGATATTTTCATGTAAAAGTTTAATCGATCATTTCTATTATTTATTAGCTTTTATCTGTGACTTGTACATGACAATAAACTATCGTAACCAAATGGAATAAATATATTAACGCAAGCAATAGCAACTTAAAATAAATAACTGAAAAAGATGAGGCCATGAATAAGCTTTAATTTTGATATAATATAATCAAGAAGCCATTGCCGTGAAGACTGGAGACCTTGCTGGCGATCTAGTTGTCCATCTATATTATAACATAACCTTCCATCCAGCCGTAACGAACCAGAACGTGAAGAGCAAGCACATGTTCGTTATAATAATATTTTCAACGTAAAATAAATATTAAAATATTTAGGTTAATATAACCTATTATATATTGGAGGCTTGAAGATATAAAACGCAAATAGAAATAAAATAATGTGAAATTGCTTATACGGCTAAAGAATGGATATAAGTAAATAGCATATCATCAAGAAATGACTAACCCACAAGTAGTTTCTAGATCTTTATCATTTGACAGTGAGCGTAGATCCGGTATTTGAACCCGGAACTTCAGGTCAAGTGTACTTGGCCAATGTTAGATAAGTTATTTAACAACAAACCATGCTCCGATACAGGCCAGGTGGAATTTGCTGTTAGCTGTCTTTTAGTTTTCAATGTTTGGAAATTGTTCCATCAACAACTTACGGACAATAAATAGTCAATATTGTCGATTTTTCTAATGTTTGGTACCAAATTATATTTTCTTAAAATCTACCTGTTTTTCGTATAAGTTCTGATTAGAGAACAGGGATCAGTCTACTGCAATAATGGGTAACATAATTATGTTTGTAATTTGTTAAATCGAATTTACACAAAAATTGGTCTTTAGGGCAGAACACATGGGTTTTAATAGCAATAAATGAAATTCAATTAAGCCAAGAAAGAAATTGTACTACATATGTTTTTTCGAAATACAGGTTGATAATGTGGTTTAATGACTTGGGTAAATAAAAATAATTCAAATTCATTTTTTGTTTAAGATTGTCTGAATTAGCTGTATTTTAAATTGTAAAACTAAAGAGTAGATCCTGGAGTTATAAAATTACTTCGGTTGTTTGGGATTGTACACTCAGTAGATTTTCTCTTGGGTCAATGTCGTGTCTCACATAGTGGATTCAATGGTAATTTTATTATATTTATTATCATTTATTTATTTATTTTGTCCTTGACATACACGATTTGGAATATTATGCGATTTTTCTAATGTAATATAAAGGAAAGAAAAATTCAATATTCGTATTTATAACTAAAAAATAAATCAAATTTTTCAAAGCTGGTTAGGACCCCGATTTTTTTTTTAATGAAAGAACTAAATGCTTTCTTTAATAAAATGATGAATGTTTCCTTCATTTATTGAAATAGATTTTTGTTTTTCTTTTTAATAATTATTTTAAATACTTACTCAATTTGTTTTTTATAAAATAAATATTTATAGATAGACGACCACGAAAAAATTGTAACCGTAATATTTTAACAAAAATGTGTTTTCAACCATCTCCTTCAAAAAATTCATTTTTGTTATGTTTTGGCTAGTCTGCCTGTATAGAAGATAACTAAGAAATATGTAATATTTTCAAGAATGTCGTCTCCTCTAAAATTGAATTCCCTTTTTAAAATTTTGAGGTATTCGCAATTAGATTTACCACTTTTTGAATCAAAATTAAATGTTAAGATTGGGCTCGGCCGCCATATTGGATTTATTATTCAATGCCTAATGTGTGTGTTGATACATCATATTAAATACTTAATCTTTAGCAGATAGTAAAGTATTAATATTTCGTGTTAATTCATAATTCATTGACCTGTAACAAAATGGCCTCATTATAAAATGCATCTACCTCCATATCTGCTTTCGTTTTCATCATTGATGTTTTGTTTAAAATACCTTAGTAACCTAGTGCTCAGTTGTCAGTTCTATTGGCCACAATTGCATCTTGTTTGCCGACAAGTAATTTATTTTAGCTCCACGCTCCCCGTTTTTGATGAAATAATAATAATAATAATACGTAATTATTATTCACCAAAATGTATAAATTATTTACATAGGAAAATAACAAAACTCGTTTAACTTAGCACATACTTACGTTAAAGTAAACAAAAGGCAAATGGTTCAGTTTAACTGACAGGGTCAGCTACTGCTAAGAGTGCTAAGAGAAGAAAAGGAAACAGAAAAGAAGAAAAGTTACTGGTGTTGCATTAGATATTTTTTGTATGTATTTTTAAAACTATGACATGAAAGCGAGAGTCCATCAAACAGTAATTTATTTAAACAGGCAGCAATGTTATAAGAAAATGATGTTTTAAACATTTCTTTACGATGTTGAGGTATGGTGAGGAAATCTTTTCGTCTTATGTTGACATTATGCACATCACTATACGAAAGGATAACTTGTTGAGGAGGTAAGGTGGAGATTTTAATTTCAAAATTTTGTGAAAAAAACACGCAATATGAAGTCTTCGACGATTATACATATTTAGCCAACCTGTAGTTAACAGTTTATGAGATATTCTTTGAGGTCGTCTAATTCCATAAATTAAACGAAGACATGAGTTCTGTACCTTTTGTATACGCCGTGTTTCAATATTATCGATGCAAGGGCCATATACCACATCACAGTGGTTAAAGTGGGACAGAACTAGAGAATCACATAACATTTTTTTTAATTCAACGCTTAAAAAGTGTCTCTGTGTATAAATCACCCTTAAGGCAGAATATGAATTCTTTAATTTACTTGTTATGTGTTGTTTATACTTTAGTTTGTGATCGACTATTAGGCCAAGGCTTTTAGAGCTATCGTTAAAGGGGTTTATGTCATTTCCAATTTGCAAATTAATTCCTCTGGATACAAATTCGCGAATATTGTCGCTACAAAATAATATGGCAGAAGATCTACTAGGATTAATTTTTAGTAAATGATCAGTTGAAACTGTTAACAAGTTAGTTAAATCTCTGTTTATTAAATTATTATACTCCTGCAAATCATTAAGATAAAAAGAACAATAAAGCTGCGTGTCATCAGCATACAAATGTTAATTACAAAATTGTAAGGAATTGTGAAAATTTGAGGTAAAGATAGTAAATAGTAGAGGCCCGAGTATACTTCCTTGTGGCACTCCTGAAAGTACAGTGAGTGGCGCTGTGAAATAGTATCATTGACTATAGTTTGTTATTGCACTCTGTCTGATAAAAGTGACAGAATCAAATTAGAAGAGTTTTGGTCAAATCCACAGAAATGTAAAATTGAAAATAGCAATTGGTGATTTATCATGTCAAAAGCTTTCGTATAATCTAATAAAATCAAAGTACTAATTTTACTCTTGTCAGTAGCCTCAATTATGTCATCAGTTACATCAGCCAGGGCTGTAGCACGGCTGAATCCAGTCCTAAATCCTGATTGTTTAAGTGGTAAAATGTTAATTGAAATTTAAATATTCTCTAATGTGCATGTCTAAAATTTTTTCAAAGACTTTTGATAATACAGGTAAAACACCAATAGACTAATCAAAACACTAATAACTAATCAAAAAAAATAGTGACGTAACAAAATAATATTTCGCTTTAATTAATAGGTACCTACCTACTGCATAACTTATAACAAAAAGGGAAACGTGAATACTAACCAAAAATAGAGAATCCAAAGACAACAACTGCTGGCGAAGTAGTAGCAATAATAACAGAAAACCCACTGCTAACAAACAGGTATTTGTAACACCTCCAAAACCATGGGGTCCATAGGCGATGAAAACCTTAAAGATGGAAAAAAAATCGATATAAATCTTAACTTCTGCACGAAATCGTATATGAAGATCCTGCTCGTAGCAACAAATTTTGTAATGCAGTTGGAAATTTTGTCGGATGAGATTCGAACTAGGTACTAAATAACTGACTGGATGAGGCTATATTTGTAATAAACGATAACACTAAATAAATTACAGCTGCGTTATTGTAATTGTAGTGAAAATCCTCACATATTTCGAGAGCAGTACCACCAAGTAAATATTAAATGTTTTGATGGGTAGTTCGAGGAATCACATTGTGAAATTAGTATTTACTGCAGGGGACTTAACGAGACCTCTGTATAGGCAACTTCTTGGAAAGGAAATTGCATTAAAAATTAAGGAAACAGTTAAACAGTTCCGGGATGAATTTAAAGCGAATGAGGTAGTTTTCAGCATGGTGGAGCTCCGTCTCATTTTTTCCGAGCTGTAAAAACGTATTTAGATGAACAATTTCCAATTTGATAAATCGTGGAGGTTCAATTTTGAGACCAGCACGTTCCTCTAAATTATCCGAAATACACCATTTCTATTGGTACTATTGGGATTTCAAAATATCTAAATTCCGCCTAGAACCCTATGAGTGATGTATTACGGTACTGTAATGTACTGGAAGCCACAGGAAATTCATTACGAACCAATCACAATCTATTATTATACCTTTTGACAGTTATTTGACGTATAAAGGTAAGTTCAGGCACTCGCGATTTGCGATTTGCGATATGCGATTTTATAACGAAAAATAATGTTCGTTCATGCACTAACGCGAAAACTAGTTACTTTTGAATTTCAAACATACTTGTCTTGTCAGACTTGATGTTGTTGCTGTTAACCAAAAAATTATACATACAACAAAAAACGAAAAAACTACTTTATGAAAAGAAAAAATCGGGGCTTAAATGCAAAAAAATATAGTTCAGCGGTATCTCTATGAAGAAAAGCCCATGCGCAGTTTAAAACAATTTCGCGATAATCTCGAAAAATAGAAACAATTTAAATTTTCCCGCCACCCAAATTTAAATTTTGCGATTCTCGCAATAAATTGAATTACAAATTAATAGTTGTGTCTAAGATTTTTGAAACTAGTCAATCAAATTAAATCCTGAAAATCGCAAATCGCGAGTGCATGAACTTACCTTAAGAATTAACTTTAAATTAAAAAATAGTGTCAACTGTCAAATGACAAATAATCTAAGAAAATAAACAAGTTTCAAATTATACAAATAGACAATTAATGACGGGATGAAATAAAATATTATTCGATACACGTCCATTAGGTGTTGTTCCAGTCTCGTTTAGATATTCAGATAATATCTGCTCGACTGTAACAAATCAGCTACCAAACTTGTAACGAAAATTACTATTACTTAATTACTTATTTACATTTTGCAATTATAAGTGTTTCCTAAATATCATCGATATTCAATTGTTATTCGTACGTTATTTGGTGTCCTTTCTCCCCTATTTTCATGAAAAAAAAAAAAATGTAATTCTACCAATTTGTTATCGAACTGACATGAAATATTGGTACGTATGGAGAACTTACAATTTCATTTTTGGAAAACATCTCCCATCAAAAGAATTAAAAAATAATAATAATCTTCTATAATTTTCCACACTTTCTTGTACATCAGTCAGTTCACACATTGTATATTAATAACAATCTTTATCATACAAAAGTTGTTTCTCCATGAATCTGATCCTTTTATTCCATCAGAAACTTTTCTTATCTGGGTCACCATTTCTTCTACAAGGCATAAAAATCCCAAGATACCACCCTCATTGTAATCTCAATTATCACTTACTTTGCTTGCTGTAAATATATACCTATATATAGCTCCACCTAATGGAAAGTCCTATTGACCTTGTAAGCATCCGAGCTGAGATGACGTTGAATTGCGAAGGAAAGAGTCTCTTATTGTGCTGAAAGGTCATAGCATGATTTGAAAATATCTGAGAAATGTCCATGAGCGTCAAGGTTCCAATGAATAAATGGGTTGGAATCTATAGTGTCTTCATTTTTAAATTGGCTTTATACTGATAAAGTGCGCGAAGAAAATCCATGTGATGGGTATTTCTGTCCAAGTGGCTATTTAAAAGCGTGGACTGATGAACATACACAATAAATAAGAAAACCATTGTTTTCTTATTTATTGTGTACATTTATCAAAAATTATTACCCACATAAAACTTGAGATGGTTCGTAATAGGATAGTAAAATCCCTGGCGCATCCGGTAGAATTTTAAATACGCGGAGTTGCTCGTTTTCTCTGAACTACTTTCAACAAAGACATTATTTAGGAAGATAATTTCAACAACAGTTCTTATAGGAATCATTCACACACATAATATTTATGCATATTAATGGTTAATACTCAAAATCGATACTCTATTTGATGTTGAGATATCGGAATATGGAACACTGACTATTATGGTTGTTGTTTGATTTACAGTATGCATTAAAATTTGTGTAATTATGTTAAATACACACAACAAGATATGTTTTGCAATACCCGATATGTTGAAGTACTTTAATGTATTGAATACACATTTAATGCGATCTGAAAATGTAACGTTTTGATACCATTAGCCAATGCCAATTTTTTTTCAGACATGGTTTTTGTTACTTTTTATTACAAAGATACGTTGAAGCTGTTCTGTTTCAATTAATTAATTATACAGTAGCTACATAAAGTATGGAATAATTTCATTATTTCTAATAAGAAAATATTTTAGAAAAGTCATTGGGCAGGTCGAATTTTCTTTTGAAATGCGCATCTTCTGCTTTAATTTCATCGCTGCCATGTCATCGCTGCTTCAGTTATGGCGTCAGCTATTTTAATTTTCGTTAACCCATGTACATTATTTCATTTTAGAATCTCTATGGAAAGCTGATTTCAAAGACCTAGAGTGTATAAGTTTGGAAGTAGGTACAGATATTTGAAAATATAATTTTTTGAAGTTAAATAATTTTTGTTTTATTATGATACTTTACGTGTTCGAAGATATCTTAATCAAGTATTTTCAAATCGGTGGATTGGAAGACGTAGTCGTGTTGAATGGTCACCAAGGTCATCAGATCTTACCACGCTAGATTTTTTCCTTTGGGGTCACCTAAAAAATGTTGTGTTCAGAAATGTAAAACCGATAATATTAAAGAATTAAAAAACAAAATTTGATTAGAATGTAACAACACTTTTCAAGAAACTATAAATAAAGTTCAGCAAGTTCTTCTTCTTCTTCTTCTTCTATCGTTTGGAAGGTTTTCCATTTAAATTTAAACATTTGATCAGTTCATTCATTTACTATCCATTTGCTATTTTATTGTAAAATATCACAGTAAAACAAGAATTATTTAACTTCAAAAAATAATATCTTCAAATGCTGTAGCTCCAAACTTATGAACTCTAGATCCAAAGTAGTATAAATATTTGAAATCAGCTTTCCATAGAGATTCAAAATACAAAAAAATATACAGGGCGTTCCATTTAAAAAAAGCAGCTGACGTCATAACCGAAGTGGCGATAGTCATATCTAAAAAATCAAAGCAAAAGATGCGCAATTCAAAATTAAAATCGATCTGTACGAGGATATTTTCAAAATATTTTCGTATTCAGAAATAATGAATTTATTCCATATTTAATGTACACACTGTATACATACCTATAGTGTTAACAATAATGCAGAAGAGTAGTAAACAGCTTTTGAATCTTCTTATTTTTTTCTTCAAAATTAGGACATGACATTTATTTAAGTTAACGCTGCTAGAAAGATTCAATTTTTTCAAAAACGGTTGATTTTAGAATAGAAATTGTAATTACAACAAATCTTTGAAACAATATTTTAAGTAAGTTTTGCAATAACGGTTTATCTGTTGAAATTAAAAACCAAAAGAAGACTTGTCACAATATCTACTTATGTGCCACATAGATCATGTAAAAGTATTCTAAAGCAGTAGTAGTTTTTTTTACTTTCAGAATATTCTAAATAAAATATTTTTATTTTTTATTTTTTTATATGTTGTATTAAAAACTGAAAACTATCATTTAATAAAAGAACTAATGTGATCCAGATCACGTGATTAAGCTAGGGATAGTCCAATCGAGAAGAGAAACCTCGTATACACCGACTTTCAAATGAATCTAGTTTGGCTGACCCTATAGGTATTAATTCCGAAAATATTCTACAGAAAAATGAACACAAGTTGCTTAATATAAAAATTGTTTAAAATAAACTGATATAAACTGAACACGTTGTTCCTACGTGTAAAATGTATTATGTTAGGCCGAAATTTGTTTGATATACAAAAGTATATATGTGTTAATGGTACCAGGTAAGCTAAACGCTGATTTCTTGGAAAATTACTTTCAATTTTTCTTTAACCAGGTATAAATAGATCACAATGTTTCTATAGTCAATAAATTAGTGTAACAATGTAAGTAAACACGTTAAATTTAGTAGGGTTGTAATATTGGCCCGTAAAGTTAAATTTTATTACTAAGCTTTACAATTAGCTGTAAAACCTTTCTTCGGCTAGAACAGGTAAAGTAATCAACCATAAGTGAAAAGCTACAATCCAGATTTAAAAGCGTCAAGTGATTATTAGGTTAGCTAAGCGTTTTGATAAAAGTTCAGAGTTCACCGTAAGCTACACTTAACGAAGTTTACGATTTTGCAGTTTCAATTTAATTTTACGCTTAGAGAAGCAATTATCACAATTGCCCTCTGAAGTAGGTAGTTATTTCTGGTTGTTCTTGTTAAAAAAAAATTAAAATGCTGTTATTTTTATTTTCTTTATAATCTTGTAACATGAACGTTTACAATTTTGAAACAAAAGTATTACATGGTGCTAATTGAATAGAAAATAAAAAAAATTAGCAAATGTTTTTAAAATTACTTAAAACAAAACTTCCACATTTATTTAATGGCATCTCACGAAGGGCAGACCTATTACACCACAATACCGGGTGACTTGAGTGCAGGAAGATTGGAGAGGTACTTATTCACTATGTCCTTAAAGGCTTAAACTGAGTAGAAAATAGGACTGAGCAATGAATGACAATCCTCAGTTGTTTGTAGTAGAAAGGATATCTATTAAATTGTCAGACGACTTTGGTGTTCAGAAACGCAAATTTTGTTAAACAGATTACTCGAAAATAACGCAGTGTCCTTGAAAATAAGAAAAAATAAAAATTTTGCGTGATATTGTTAAGTAAACACACCAAGTGTGGATTCAATAATAAAATTGTAACAAGACTAAACTAAACCAATGATTCATTAACTCACTAATTACTTACAACAATTAGTCACTTAAAGTATAAGACTAATTACTACTTTGAACCACTATTATTCACTACTTCATTGTACTATAATCACTGTTCCTTTTCTGTTCTGTCTAGTTTAATTTCCAATATTCACCTGCCTGTAGTGAACCATCCTGACCTTTATATACCTAAAGATATGCCTTCTAGAATAATCCAGGTGTTCCTCTGGAAGATTCCACAATAACTCTCTTGTTTACTAATTTGTTCTCGTACCACTGACGCCATCTTTTGGGCGACTGCTGAATCACCACACTTAGAATCCGCTATGAATGGGCATACTACATATTACTGTAAATGGGGTATAAATTCATCACAATGAATTGAATGAAAAGTGCAAACTTGGCCTTTACATATTTTTTTTTAAATGTGGCATATTCTAGAGAAGAGAAAGGACTAACTTCAGACGTATATTGTTCCAATCTAATTATTGTTTTTTCAATTGTAAAATCAGGTGAATGTTTTCAATATTGTCCTGAAATATGTTGAACGAGACTACAGCAGTAAACCAGTTCAATCTCAACCACCGATCACCAAACAAACGCTGGTTTTGTCTTTCCTTGGCTGACGCGATGTTCAAGTGGAATCAATGAGGTGCTACTCCATAGGCACCACTCTTTTCCTACGTTCAATAAAAAATAAAACAAAACAATTAGTATATCTACCTATGGTTATTGTTAAACTTCAATTCTGTCTCTCAATGTTGAGCATCGACCACAAATCACTGCTCCGTTGTATCCGCACATCCTTACAAAACATAAAATCATCAATTCTATTCTCGATTTAAATGTAAGGAATCGTGTGCCTGGAACGATCAAAGAGCAAATTGATTCTCATAATAATTGATCGAGTACATTATTTCAAATTTCTGACAATATTTATTCTGATAATATTCTGAATCTCTGAAGTTTATAATGACCATCTTTTCAACGATATTATCTTTGATCACCTCATACTCCAAGGAAGAAGGAAAATGAAAATGATCCAAATAATATTGTCTTCCAGTAATCTAAATGCATATGGTATGTCTTTTGATGCACTCTATGAAACAAAACGCTATGTGTGTAATAGCATATCTACTATTTGGATAACATTATTGTATTTGTCAGTGCTGCTTAGCTAGCCGAACAATTTTCAATCATGATTCTTTCAAAAAACATAAAACATGCTAGAAGAATTCACCCACAGGTGATTTATAGATGGTACTGGGTATAGATACATCAATCTCATATAAAAAGGAGATAAGACATTAATAGTAAATATAATAAAGGTGTACGACCTGTGACGAAGTGACGCAAAAATTAAAACAATTAAGTGTATTCTGAAAAACCTGAATATTATTAATTCAACGAGATCTGATGGCATCTCAGTCATTGTCCTAAAATGTGTCCTTTGCAACTACTTGTAATGCTTTGTTGTTCCTCGATCTTCTATTCATACAGTAAAGACCGAGGAGGTTCGAACATGGGTATTAGGTTGCGCGATTTACTTGTGCCCGTTGTAGGCAAGCGGACACAATGGTGGGAATCGTGGATCTCCGCGCTGTAGCCGATGGCTCTCGCATCTACTGTTCCTTGTTTGGATTCTTTTATAATAATTTTTATTAAGGCCTAAACACAATGAAAAAAATAAGAGATAAGAAATAAGAAATAAAACATATGGAATAGAATTAACAAATAATGATATCCGAAAAACAAGGAGCAATTTGAACAGTTGAATTTTAAATCGAATCAGCACTAATATCCTATTATCACGCAGAGTATTGTGTATTCAAAACTTGGAATAATTATTTCTCTTATTTCTTATTCCATTTTCTGATCTCTAATTTTTTTCATTGTGTTTAAGTCTTTACACGTGCAACACTCGAGGTGCAGCGACAATTAATTTTATGTTGTAGAATCACATTTTTGTTGCGAAAAAACAATGGAAATATTTAAATGTGTTTTGAGATTTTTTTAAAATTACAATAATTAATCCTATCTAGGATGAATTATTGAAGTTAGAAAAATTTCGAAACGTTGGACCAGAACACGTAAATCAAATTTCTTTCAGACATGAGTTCTACATCCCAACGGTTAATGAGATATTAACAACAGCCGAGCCGACTGCTGACCAGTGAGTGGCCAGTGGCCACAGCCGCCCTTTTCCTAATGTACAAATTTCGAACTGAAGCGAGTTGTCGGTCACTCGTATATTCGTCCCAATCCCTGTCGTGTTCGAAGCATCCTGGACTTATCTGTATAAACAAAGTACCTTCCCTAAGAACTGGATAATTATCTCAGTATCACACAAGAAGGAAAATGAAAATGATCCAAATAATGGTTTCTTGAAATATCTCGAATTTGCAGGTATCTTGAGTAATTAGCGATATTCTTTTTATTGAAACCGTTCTACAAAAGGTTCTACAAATTATTAAAAAACCTATGGAATGATACCATTGCGATATTTAGAGAGTCCCAAATCAGTAACCTCAGATATTTCCAAGAGACATTTTATGACATCTCAAAAGTCTATTAAATAAATTACCATAATATGAATAACCACTCACCACTCACTTTACACTACAATTTTAGATTATCATCAGAAACATTCTCTATCACTTGAGTTTTCCATAAGGACCTATCTTATCACCAACTTGGTGCCTTCTTCACAAAGAAGCTTGGTTTCTAATATAGACCTAATTGCTACGTAAAGAAGGGATAGTTTCTTGTTTAAAATATTGCTCACATATTATGTAATTGAGTTATAGGAATGATCGATGATATCAGCTATTATATGCTTCTTAGAACATCATCGCTCTCATGGTGATCTCAGTCCTTTATAGTATTATTTCCATGGAACCTGTTTGTTGCGTCGCTAATGCTACCGCGGGCAAGTTATGCTCGTGGTATTAGTCAAACTGTAGCATCCCTTACCTCACACTCCATAACTGTCGAACGTCACTTTATTAGTCATCCTCTTTACACAGTATTTCTGAATTTTTACCCGACAATGTCCTCCCTTAGTCTCTTCTACTAACTTCCCTGTCTCAGTTTCTATGATGTAACGCTCTACCCTTCATTAATAAAAAAGAAATATTATGTAGGTACTAGTATTTTTCAAATATTGCGTTATCCAGTGATTTAACACACCCAGTATATTTACGTATTTAATTTTTATTAATTATACTCTATTGTTATATCATTTTATACAACCAGCGTTGGAAACCAAAACTCTCAACCCTTTTTTAAATTATCCACTAAGCGCATAGGATGTATAGAGCGCATCTGTCGTGAGCAGACAGTCGCTGTTGGGGTTGCATATTAATAATTTCGATCCAGACTGCTATTTATTTAACTAAGCAAGCTACAAAATCCATTTCAATTCGTTCGAACGTACGCTCATTTATGATTTATAACCGCCAACATGTACTAGAATATGTTTCGAATTAAACAAATCCTAAGTTAAACGCAATTGCATTTTATTTCGCTACAAAAATGAATTATATATTATCTGTCAATAGGAAACCTGAGAGGCATACGATATCAACCATGTTATTTGTAATATTCACACTCGTATTAAAATTACTATTTGTTTTGGTATTGTCACAAAGTGAATATCGGTGTTTTTAAAATATGTCAAAATGTAGCAGCGTCATGAGAATTTTTTCATTACTTGCACCATAGTTCTGAAATTGTCTTGTAATTGTTTGTATTTAATCTCAAACCTACCCAGAACTCTCTAAAGCTGTCGATTCTGTTTGCAATTCGTAAGTTATAGACTGCTTGGGAAATGTTGGAGTAAGGACTATTCCTTTGTCGTTAATGATATATGACATGATATCTATAGAAAAAACACAAAAGAAATAGCGTACGAAATATGGAACTATGTACCAATATTATATGGTAAGTATACCACAAGTAACCGTATTGAAACTATGCATGTATCCTGTTCATTAATGAGATACTGTGCTTCAATTATACAACAAAGTCTAAGGCAGATGCAATAATTAGTATTTAAATATATCTGGTAACTTCTCTTAAATAAACTTTTTGAAGGAAGGTTTAAGCATATATTTTTTAAAGACTAAATTTGTCCTCATTCTGGTTATATAATAACAATACATCGTAATGTATTAAAACCCTACCAGTTACATAAAATTTACATACTTTCAAAAATCTTAATGAAATAATTAGGGGATTAATTGAATTCTCACTTAATATTGATACATAAATTCAACAAGCGCTGTGTTAAGAGAATTTTTTACAAAAATCAAAATTTATTAAAACTTTCGTTGACATAAAATGTTTAGTTATTTATTATGGTTATTATGGCATTATGGTTCTCCACATTGAATGGAGAAACATTACTTAACAATCTTATTGAACAGGTGTTGATAATACTTGGTAAAGAAAGCACTTGGACTTGAGCAGGTGTATATTTTTGCAATGCAATACAGCATAAGAATGAATTAGACTTCTATCATATATGAGACAACGTACAAGTAATATAATTTAACAGAGGATGACTACCTACTACCGTAGCCTAAATAAACAAGGCTATGCTACACTATCATGAGTAAAAAACAGTTTTAGTCAATATTGTTAAAAAAATTAGATTGGTTTTGGAAAAATAAAAAATAAAAATTCCTCTGTTGCCTCATTACTCCACAGGGTGATTTAAACTTAATCCAAAAAAACATCATTTTGCTTCCCCCTGTATAATATGATCCATGTCAATTTTTGTTTTTAATCTATAAAGAAGTTGTAAATACGAATAATTTATCTACACTTCGTCTAAAGAATCATTCATATCGGTCCAAGGAAAAAAAAATTGTCAAACTTCAAACTTAACCAAAATTTGAAAGTGCTCGTTTTTCGTGCCGGTCAGTGTATTTACAAATATTTTAATAATGTGAATTGATCATGATTTTACTGCTTTTATTCTAGGCCATATTTGTATCCACAATATTTACTTTTTCATGTATGAGCACTTTTATTTTGTTGCATTTGTATTAATATATTATGTATTTATAATAGGTATTTTTCTACAAATAACAGTGTCATATAATAATTGTACTACTGTATCCTATGGCCTGTTGCCTGTGTTCTTTTGAAATAATAAAGTATGTATCCTTTATTTTATTAACTGTCTTCACGAAAAATTGGTTTAAAAATGTTACTACAGAAAGATTATCGACTTTAATAGGATGTGTATTTTATCACAAAAACCACTTATATTATATTAGTAACGATTATACTAGCAACAAAGAAATTGATAGTGTAGTCTTCTGCAAACCGTTTATTGTCTTGATACCAACCAAGTGTCATTAAAATTCGAATATGCTCCAGGTCTCTTTATATTATTAGGAGAGCCCTCGACCAGGATTTTCAGCCTCATCGCGACACGAGGATTCTATTTTTGTTCAACAGTTCCTGTCAATATGAAAAAAAATTCTATTGCGACTGACGTCTCGTCTCGTTGCTAAAGGGGTGAAAAAAATTAGTTATTCGATTATCCGAGCTCGGCCGCGGATGGATATTAAGCAACGAAATTTTCTGGGATCTAAGAGGAAAGTTGGTTCTAGCTCGCTTAAACGTTCGGTCGAAAAAATCCTCCAGGAGGGGAGCAAGGGCCTCCGAAAGAGTAAAGTCTCGCTGCGATTTTCGAGGCAGTAGAAGCAAACTAAAAAGTGAAATTTTGACGTTTTGACGAAAATTTTGAAGTTGGGTTAAAATTTGCAAATTTGCTGAAGCGGTCATTGTTCTCGTATCTCTTTCCAATCTCACAAATTTTACACAATCCTCCGACATGGGATGGGGGTACTGAAACATTAATAGGTAACTTTCTTAATACTAGAAAGATCGCTATGGAATATAGCCTAAAAGATTTTTCCGCCACGCGCCGACACTTGCCTGAAAAAAGCTTTTCAGGCGGCAAAGTACATAAAAAACTCACAAGAAATTAGAGCGAGTCTGCCAGATCACCGTAATTTTTTTTTACCGACTGAGAACTTATTTTTACCCTTTCCGCAATATCCTGGGGCTTTGTTTTGGTTTCCACTGCAAAACATGGCCTCCCGCAACGCGTCCTTCGTTTTTAAAATGTTTTAAGTCATTTGTTTTGTTTTGTTGTAGTATTTTTTTTTAAGTATTTAATTTTCTTTAATTTTCACAATTTTCATTCAATAATTATTATAAATGGATAGATAGTAGCAACTAAAGCTGACAGAATATTTACATAAACATAGCCACCTCACCGTTCTTCTTTCTCCCATGATCATAACTATGGGTACCATTTGTAAATATTTTGGAGTAACTAATTATTTTACACACTCTATAGTATGATACATCAAACGAAAGAGAAGAAAAATATCTACCCAACTGTATCAAAGTCAACTATGAATCGAAGGGGATATAGTTTTCGAAATAAATTAAACACAATCTTGCTTAAAAAATATTGCGTGTACCTCTTCAAATAAAAACGTACTGGAAAATACTTGATTTTTGTCTTAATAACAAATATTTTGTTTTAGTCATAAGATGATTTATTAAAATGCCCATGTTTTTTATATACAATTTTTTTCCTACATATAACAACGGAGATATTTAATTTAATAGCCACCCCTGTTTACTATATTACCTTAAATTCATTCTCTTAATTACTTTTAGTTGTAGAAACGAGTTTTCTCGCTAAATAGCGGAGATATTGCTCACCACTACATGTCCTAGAATATAATAATTCAGTTTTAGAAGAGACGTCTAGACATTTACCAAGCAAAAATTAATATCTTGTTATTTGTGTCATCAAATTTTTTACGAAACCTTACAACTTCGTGATTAAACAGAAAATATATTTCTTTACCAAAATCGTGTAAATATTAAAATTAATTTATTTAAAAAGAATCTGCTTTTAAATTCTCAATATAACATAATTAAAACTAATAATATAATTATACCGTGTGCTTCTAAATCGTTTAAACGTTCAAATTAGTTTATTTACTACATTAGCTTATTTAAGTTATACTTAAGCTTTTATGCTATTTCGTAATGTTAGAACCAGGATTATATTTATTCTTATTATTATATAATTGAGCATCCGAAAAATAAAAAATGAATATATTAACAAAATCAAATATTTTTGATATTCTTCTCCAAAAAAATTGGTTAAATTTAAACACGAATAGCATCAATAAACTTACATGTGTTATATACTAAACAATAATATTCTTCGATGCGTGTTTCTGAAATACACCATATCAAAAAAATTTAGAATATCCTTTAATTTTTTTATGTTTAGAATTTACTTCTTTTATACACTAAACAGTATATTTTTCGATACGTGTTTCGCCAATCAAGTTGGCCAGGTGTGGATCATAAGACGTGTAGTTTATAATCATCTCAAATGAAAGGAACATTAACTATTATTAGTGTGTAGTGTTTTCATGTGACCTGAATTGAAATAACCTTTGTTGGTGGCACAATCAAAGAGTCAACGCTTTTTGAGATACTAATTACAAAATACTTTTCCAATCTCTATGGAAATGAAAACGTAATATCTTCATGCAGAATTCGTATACCAATGCAATACTTTTCTTATCGAAATAACAGTAATTACGATGTTTATTGTAAAGCTACATTTTAAAATGATAAAAATAGTGGAAAAAAATGTCTAAAATATTTACTGCAACTGTGCAGAAAGTTTATTAAAGGTCTGGATTACTAAGGGAAGCAGTGTATTATTTATAGATAGGGTAAAATGCCCTACTTCTCCCCCTTGTTGTAGTCTTTTGAGCTATATCCAACATAATGCAAAGTTATGATTTGCAAGTCCTTATCGATTGTATTGTATACGGTATACCTAGTTTCACTAGTAGGCTAATCAAATAAAGCTTTTGAAAACCAGCTAAACAGAGGATCGATAAAATGTGATGTATTCGATATGGAAAAGAGTGAAGCAACATACAGGATTCTTATATACAAAACGCACCTAGATATGCAGCAAATCAAAAACAATGAGATAAACTAGGTGTATATGCGAAAATTGCACATAATTGTAATGAAATATAAAATTTGTTCAGAAATTATTTAGAAGTAAAATAAGAAATAAATGGAAATAAATTGGAAACATTGCTGTCGTGAAGGCAAACAAAAATCATTTAAATATAATATGTAAATATGTAATATTTTTCTTTTCGAAAATAAGTTAGCAATTAATATCAATGCCGTCAGGAAATACTTTCGGAAAATTTGCATGCATGATGCGTTTTCATAAAAGTATGAATAGTTTTCGAAAATAGAAAATTATAAATCATTGTTTATAACAACAATTAAAGCAAAAAAATAAAGGAACAATAAAAATAGAAATTTTGAATTCGTTAAAAGAAAATTTTTACGCGAACTTTTAAAACCATGGAGTCTGTGTAATGCTTCAACTGTACTGTGAGTTCTTGAGTCAAATCTATGATTAACCAAAAATGTTGCATGCTTCCCTGAGAAGTTACAGCACCTCGAAGTTGCAAAAAGAAAACAAAGATTGCGGATTTCAGCCAGGATGTGTTAAGTTAGAGCAACGATAGAGATTTTTAGATATAGGGTTAGGTTAATTTGATGCAGTATGAAAAAAAAAGTAAACTAACGTATCTTTAAAAGTGGTGAGTTTCTTTTTCTCTTACAATTAAAAAATTATTATACTGTTGTGAAGTAAGAAATCAAATAAGCATTTTGTCTTTCTTCAGTTCAGTTCAGTTTATAATAAAATCATTTTTGTCTAGTTATAATACAATTATTATTCGATATATTATTATATTGAAGTGGATATGAAACTATACCTACCAAATTATCATATGAATAAAAAATGTTTCATCTATACACCCAAACTTTTATATTGTCGGCGATAAATCTACGGTGCTTTAGTATAGAACCCATACCTTAGGTAGTGACTACCTGCCCAATTGATTGACAGTAAAGGATATCCTAAAGCGGATGTTGCCATTCTTCTGCAAAATTTCGAGCTCAGTGGCGTGTTACTTTCAACCTTTTAGAAGCTCATTTTACGGAGCGCAAAATTCAGTATTATATGTGAATGAATTGGGGAATTTTCTTGAATCACAGTAATAGTATTATCATTTTATCTATTCTCAAATACGTACCATATGAAAGAATCTAAAATATTTATTAAATTTTTTTTATGTTTGACATTTGTTTAAACCCCATTAATTTAAAAAGTTTAATAGCCTTATTAACAACATAATACCACTAGATTACAGAATAGCGAACAGCGAGAATCTTTTACTATTTTTTTGTTTTCCTGATCCCTAGGATCACACAAAAATAGGTGCTGGCATCTATTTGTGCTTATCAGCATTACACGCTGTAATTTCAAATTCAATAGACTTTTTAATAGAATATTTGACATACCACCTCTTTATCTAATGCCCTACTTATTTGATGAGTTTGAAACAATACGAATTACTTCCGATTAATGATTTACTGTCTCTTTTTGCCAATGCTTGCATACCAACCTTATTTTATAATTATCTGATTTCTGAAATGGTCAAAAGCTTCCTACATATTGTTCTATTTTTCTCACAGTATAAGCCATTGTCCCCTAAAAAATTGCCCAAACATAATATTTTTGTGAAAATTAAATTTTTTTGTTCTGATGTAAAAATAATGACACATAATTTCAAATCGTATGCAGTTTGCACGGGTAATGTAAATTTTTAGACAATCAGCTAAAGCAATTCAATGCAAAAGGTTATAGGTTAGGTGTAAATAATATTGTAATATATTCATAATTTTTAAACTATGATACAAATATTGCTAGGAGCATTTGTCAATAAGGTCTGTATTTTGTTAATATATAAATTTGTGGTTATAACCGAATGTACTTACTTGTTTTACTAATTTCATGAATTGCCAGAAAAAAATTGACTTGGAAAGAAGGAATTTATAACATTTTAACATGAGAAATAGGGTGCTTCTAAATTGTTGTTAAGAGATTTTAGTAATCTAGCCTTCATGTGAAAATAGGAAGGAAAGTTCATAAAGCATATTTCCGAAAACGCGCTCTGAGGAAGCTGCAGTCCCTTATAGAAAGCATCCGGGGGCAAGTTTTTATTTATTATCTCAAGAACAGAGTTAGGAAATTTGGTATGTCATTTAGTAGTTAGTATGAGTTATTATTTTGCGATATTTTAGTTATCACGCATTTGTTTAACATTTATAGTTGGGATCATTTAAAAAGACCTTGACCACAATAAAACGTATTCTAAGAATAATTTCTTGGGTTGATTGGGGAATTTCTTGTACCATGACAAAGACATTCAATAAAGAATAGGTACTTGCGGATTTCTTGACTATGATTTGTTTACAACGGAGAAAGATAATTAACAGCTGCAGCTTTCTTTGTTCCACGTTTTATTACGATCGAGGTATTTTTAAATGATCCCGACTATAGTCATTTTAATAGGGAATAAAAATTACGATTATTTGCTAGAGATCTACTCATGTACGTAAAATATTAAGGTTTGTATAGCGAACGTCACAGTTAGAGGAAATTCTATATATACCTATATGCAGTGTTCAGTTTCTGAGGCGCAAAATTCAGGATACTGTAAAGTACATAATAATAATAATTGTAGCTTTCATAAACACAACTCGAAAAGCATACTAAAACTTAGATGCCGAATTTTTTTTTTTAGCAGAAATAATGTTTATGATTCCGTGTATAAGGCAAGAAAAAGTTATCCCACTTAAAAATGAGGCACATCACTTTTCTTTGAAAACCTCCATCCACAGTTCACATCAAAAATAGTAACGTCCGTTGGCATAGATACAAGAGAGTAACATATCTATTTTTAGGAACATTGTACGCCATTGGATATTTTTAAAAAACGCTAAGCAACTAAATTGAATATCGAATTCTGTAGAAAAGTTCCTTATGCAGGCTTAATAATCTGCCTCAGACCTCCGTAATTATTACGAAAAGATTTTACTGCGAAAATGAGTATGTATATGGAAATAATGTGAGGTATGATTCTTTATATAAGTTTTCCATATTTTTACAGTATTTTTATGTGATATCGTCAACGCATTTTATTGAAGACATGGATGAATAGGTACACATCATGTGAATATGACGGTACATTAATAATTTACCTTATATATCTCCGTCTTACTTATATAAATTTTTTTCACTGACCCCTCATTTCTAAAATATAAGATAACAGTAGAAGCGAGAAATTACAATTAATAGTTGACCCTTATTTCTAACGGTATATCATGCCCAGCATACGTTGTAGCTAGATCTTTTTTAACTACTAATGAAATATCTGATGTGTACTTTTTGTTAGGAGTATCGAGGGTGACCAGCATTTTTCACCCTTGTGTATCCCAGCCATCAGTAACCGCTGTAGCCGATGGGCTTTGCTTTGATCAATGCTCCAAAACGGGTTCCCTAATGTCTGCATATAGCTTTATAATCCTTTCTCATTTCACTCGAGATCCTTATACTCCCTAGCAATTACATTGGATTACATTAACCTTAAAACAAATACGTAGTTTGTCGTTGAGATCATAATTTTCTTTGGTAAACTTGGCGATTAAATGTTTAGCGTTGTAACAAAAAAATCCCTGCCACATTTGTAATGGGTCAGTGAAATTATCCACCTCAAATGAAATTTTCTATATTGTGTTTGTGCTGTCATTTAGAAGTTTATTTGTAATTGTTAGTTTTAACAGACAAAAATATAATATATAGAGGTTTCCATTTAAAAAATGGTATTTTTCCTCAAACTCAAAAACACAATGCCAATAATTATTGCGTTCTTTTATTTTAATAAGCACGAGTGTTAAGAATATTACTAGTTTGCTAATTTAAACAATTTTATATTTTTACTAATAACAAAGTTACCAATGAAGGAAACGTAATTTGGATCAGCATGTATATGAGTTACAAATACACAAATATATCAATCGTTAAATGATGCCAATGTGTAAACTAGAAATATTAATAGTTGTGAAAGTTTAACGAAAAATCCATTTCTAATATCACCAGTTTTTTAGAACATACGTGTTATTTGGCGACAAATCGCTTCTATTAATTGTGTTCAATTTTCTGAAATATTAATATACATTTACTGTAGTTTCATAATGACGTTCATTAACGAATGGCTATTTTTAGCAACGTTATTAATTATGCTATATATTCAGTTATAATTTTCACAATTTAGTAATATAATTAAAGCTCCAATAATATGTGTATGTTTGGCTATTATTGAAATAATAATTTATAGGTACAGCGAAAGTCATTTAAAATTGGCATCCCCTTATTTCCCTTAGTTATTATTAATTTAAGTCGTAATGGGTTTAAACAGTTTTTTATGAAGCTTAAGAATCTTGAAGCAGATTTTCGAAATCTGTTCCAATATACAAGGGATGAAAAAAAATTTTTTAAGTGGAACCCCAACCTATTTTAAGCTATGTTAGTTATAAGACAGTAAAATATATAAAGAGCGCCGTGAAGTGAGAAATGAATTGCTGTAATTTTTATTGCTTAATAGGAGACCTGCATGTAGGGGCGTCTGCGTCGAGTTTGGGTACTCTGACCTCTATTTGGGTACTGCGACATAATCTCACTTTATTGCATATGGTTCAGTTTTTCTTTAATTTAGTTAAATTACTCATTTTTAATAAATAATAGTGATTCGAATGATAACTGATGGTCGAGATGGTAGCGTACACTTGAGTTCAAAAAAAAGTAGTACACTTTATTTTAGCAATGTAAACATGACTTGCAAAAAATATTAATAACAGTCATTGTCTAAACGTCAACTGTCACAATTTGTTTCAAGTTTTTCGAAACAATTCATTTCACACTTTCACAGCACACTTGATATTTTACTGTCTTACAACTAACTTGTCCCCGTGATGTATTTCCAAAACATTTTTAGTCATAATTCAAAAACGGCCGATGTAATTATATAACATGTATATATTTTGGTAATGAGAATATAACGACGAATCCTTATATTTTAAAATATATAGGGTGTTGCATTAAAAAAAAATTCCACCCCTTGTATACGAGTATTTAAACAGATTTCGAAAATCTGTTTCAAGATTCTTAAGCTTCATAAAAACCTGTTTGAACGACATAAATTTATAAAACAAAGGAAAATAGGGTGGAGTCTGAGAGCTGATTCTGCTTTTGTCCCCGTTTCTATGAAAATTTTTAAACTCATTAAAAATATATATATCAGCGTTAATTAATTTTTTTCACAATATGGTACTTTAAGTATTGTCTCAAAGTTATTTGTGGCATCTTACAGTTTTTTCTTTCTGTTCTTATTTGTTAATGGTACTTTAAGGTTGGACAATAGTTTTCAAATTATTTCTTCCTTTGCTATGCAATTTCTTTTTCCAAAATTAGTTATTTCAGAAAAAATGTTAATTTTTTTGTTTTTAATGGAGTACCGAATATAAACAGTCAAGGTCATAAAGTCAGAAACACGAAGTATTAAAGGATTTAGGTTCTGTCAGCCCTTTTGTTTTTCGACAAAATTTATCAGATTAAACAGAATATTTCATTAAAAATAACATTTTTTAAAGTCGACAAAATAAACCTTATGATAGAAGCATTTTAACACAGATTAATATGTGTAGGCATGTGTAATCAACAAAATTAAGATAAAAAAAAGTTTTACTGAATTTTATAAATAATTTACAAGAGAAATAATTATTTTCATGATGTTTTATAGAATTCGTGAGATAAAGATTCTGTCCATTATTTTTCCCTGGAGATGGAATGGCTAACACAAAATAAAACATAAAAATGCACACGTATACCGAAGATCTTGAAAGCATAAAATCTCATGGTTTTGTAGTGTGAGTCATTAAAGCTGAAAATGTACCTCGCGAATGCATTTTAACGGCTTCTCCATCCTTTGCAGACTTTCTGTTATTCCAGAATTCACTAGATGTACTATTGCTGAAAGTTTTAAGAGTCTGTAACGTTACAATTAACGTTGAAATTATCACGCTTTCAACTGTAAATTCATTATAAATTAATTTACGAAGTGGTTCTATTGAATGTTTGTTGGTGGGCTATTATTTTAGAATGTGTAAATAAAATGCGTTCTACTGAGAAATCAATAAAAACATATTCATGATTATGAATTTTTGATTATGTATATGTATTTAATAGCACTATTTTTACTATAATTAATTGTTTTTTAAGAATAAACAAATAGGTTAGTAATTCAAACTAGACTTAATGTGCATATGATTCATCTGAAATATGAAAGAACGATAAGTTTAGTATTGTCAACATGTTTTTCTCAAATAGTCAGCTCTAATTGCTATTGACTGAAAAACCTTTCTTATTAATAAATAATATAATAATATAGCAATCTCTGTTAATACCTTTATTTTTGTGATTCTTAAACGTGAAATATTTACTAAAAAAACAATAATATTTTCTATTAAAATGTAACTAAAACTTTTATTCATTATATTAAAATCTTCATAATCAAGCAATACGTACTTTCCATCCAATGTAGTGTACCTGTTTTTAACGGCTATAATAGTTTGCTTCAATTTAAAGTTTGGGATGAAAACTGTGGTGAGGCTAAGTGAACTTGAATATTTGTCTTCAAAATGTCTGTTTAAGCAGAGGAAAGTTATTATCTTGTATATTCGCAGAAAGATGCTTTGTGTTCCTTATTAATCTCATTTCACAAGTATTCGGTACACAATAGCGTAGCTTAAGCAAAATTTCATACGTTGTATGGTAAACTATGTTTTACTGCACAATGTAATTTTGTTCTTAAGAAGTTACATGAACGTAATGATGTGACAGCACAAACTTTTGTACTATACAATAGGTTTATGATTTTAATTCATATCCGCACGTGCTGGAAAGAAAGAAAAAATAATGGTGAGCAGCGACATTTAGAATTAATAGTAAGAGGAGCGCATAACAAGCTAAGAGCATGCGGAGATCAAAACGTCCCATTTTGAAATCGAATAAAAGGTCATGTTTTATGTTATTAATATAATCATGAAAGAATTATATTACCTATTTATTAAGTAGTTTATTTCTGTTTTAATTTTATCGTTAGATTTAAAACAAAAGATAATTCTCACAAACAATAATTAGGTAAATTATTTAATACCTAACTGTTAGTTCTTATTTGTTTTTATTAATATTTCTAAATGTTCCTTTTTATTATTTTTCTTGTATTTTCTAGTACATGTGAAAACGTATATAAACGTGTTGTTCTGGTTGTACATAGTTAGTTTCTCCCATTTACCCTTTCTAATAACCCTCATAATGTATAACACCATACAGGGTGGGGTAATAGTACGTTGGACTTCGATAACTCCAGTTCTATGATAACTTGAAATTAAAAAAAAATTACAAGTAAACTAGATAAAAAAGTCTATAACCGGAAACTATTTTCTAATATACAGGGCGAACCAAGACAATATTACAGGATCAAGTGTCCTTTTTTTTAAATGGAATGCTATGTATATCAGTACATTTTTGAAGCTTCTTTCTAAGCTCATTTGACTCCTATCTATAGACGCATATTAAAAAAAATCACCACAGTCACAATAATTATGAGATTATAAGATAAGAATATATGAATACTAGTTACGAGACATCTAATTAATGTTTTTGAATTATTTTCACATTCAAAAAATATACAGGGTGGCCAAAAACAATTTTTCAATTCAGAATTATTGAAATATAATTTTCTCGATTTTTTTAAATTTATATTTTTCGACGATGTAGTAGATGAAAAATTAACATTTTCTGTATGTACTATGGCTATTTGTAACCATTTTCGATTGAACAATTTTTTAATTTAATTTTAATGGATTTTTTTATCATTAAACTGATTTGGAAATCAAAAAAGATTTTTGACAATTGACAGCTGTCTTTAAGACTGTCAATGATTAATTTAAGAGTTTTCAAATAAAATTTTATTTCAAGTCTTTTTGTTTTTAAGGTCGCTGAATATAAATTTGATGCCAAAAAGAACTTTTATCAATAATTAACAGATGTCATTAAAGCTATCAATTTTTCAAAAATAAACATTTTCGTAAGATTCCTGGGAATTTCTTGGGTTTTTAGAAGTTGCTTTTTAAAAGACGTACATTTTTATGTAAGTGAGTTTAATTATAATTACAGAAGTTTTTATATTTTCTAGTTGTCAAGGAAAACCAGATAGAACCTGATTTATTGGCTACATTGAAACCAGACATGACGAGAAGATGGCAGTTGATAAACCAAATTTCACTCTTGAATAAAAATTCGGTCTAAACTTATTTTCAGCAAATTGACAGCTATAATGACAGCTGTAAACTGTCAGAAGCCATTTTTGACATCAAAATCAAAGGATGCAAATTTTAAGTTATAGTAATTAAAATTAATAAAGTTAGACCCTAAGTTTTCTAGAAAAGCAAAAATCTCATTTAAAATACAATGAAAAATAGATCCTTTTGCAGGCACAGGTTAATCCAGTTTTTGAGCTTTGATATTTAGTATATTTTTTTTAAACATTTTAATTAATATTTTTGAGTGAAACCGTGAAAGTTTAAACTTTTTAGACCAAAATAAGAACCGCCCTACTATATACAGGGTAGTTATTTTAAGTGGGCCACTTCAAATATCTTCGTTGTTATGAAACATAGAAAAAAATTTTGTAAGTATATAAAAAATATCGGCATTTTAATGGGTCATCTAGTGACTAAAACAAAATTTACGTCCACGGCTTATTTGACGTTATCGACAAAAAACAAGAAAGGATCGTATTTTTCAAGTACTTGTAATTTTTATTATTTAAAGAGGTAAGCGAAAAGTTTTTTAGGAAATATTGTGTTCAAAAATAAGGGGAGTTTAATTGTACTGTTTATTTATTTACAAAACTATAATTTCCTGTACACACTCTTGGACATTATAAAATACTAAATGATATATTTATTATTATTTGAAAAATACGGCCATTCTTGTCTTTTGTCGATAACTTGTCAAAGAGGCCACGCTCAAGAATTTTGTTTTTAGGCACATGAAAATGCCGTTAATTTTATATAAAAAAAATTTTTCTACGTATCGTAACAACGGAGATATTCGAAGTGGCTCACTTAAAATATCCACCCTGTATACGTAATACGTAAGGGTTATTTGTTTGTATTAACTAGCCCTCTCAAAATATCTTTACTATCATAATGTATAATTTTATATGAAAAAAAGAAGCCTGTTTACAGAGTTATATTTTCGCAAAAACAAAATTGTAATAAAAGCTATTTTTATTATATTATAAAAATTTTCAATCACTTACAACTTGAATTTTTTTAAGCGTTGCGTAGGAGAAAGAAAGGAATAATACAATATTCTAGTTAAAAAATAATGTGTGTGTTGTTAAAAAACATTTGTTGATACAAATTGGCTATGACATTACTTGAGACTGAGTTTTTTCTTCTTACTCTTGGATATGATCACAGTTTTTAATATTTTGCACCAAAAATTTTTGTTAGAATTATTATACTATAATAATAACAATTAGTTCAAACATTCACATTTCTTACCTTGTAAGACTTCTGTCTCGTTCTGGACCTACCTAATAAATGAAAAATAGTTAATTAAGCCAATTACATGATTTTAATCATTTAATAAAGCTACCTTTTGTGCCCTTTCTTTAAAGCGTCCATTTTATCATACAACCATATTAGTTCGACACTGTATCACAAAAACACAAAACACAAATTACAATAACTCTTTTATATTCCGAAATTATCCATTTTATGTATAACTTGTAACTATTTGCCGCGAAAATTAAAATTATACACGCACTCCACAAGAAACAGACTCACTAACTGAAATAAATCTTTGCACGCTGCGCTAGTAATTTTTTACATACTATGTTTTATGCAATTAGTTGTTTTTGCTGTCTGTGAATTCTTATCAGTGCAAAAACAAATATAATTTGGGTGCAGTAGAACTTAAGTTATAAATTATGCCATGTAGAAGTTGCAACATGCAATTGTCGCTTTTTATTATGAAGATATAAATAATATTGTAAAATAAGTGTAATAATGTTAAACCTTTCTATAAACCAAGAAGTAATTTATTAAAATATCTTATCTGGTTCCGTATATGTAAATCGATGTGTAAGGTATGTACTCCAGATAGTTGATCTAGCATTTATTTTGGTATAGTCATTTTCAGTATTTTGGCGCCTAGGTGTCATAATTGTACGAGTAAAGTAATATGTTGACGCAGTAATTCTCAACAAGAAAATCATGTTAAATGATCCACACATACAGTGTGCCCCATGATAAGGTATGCAATAGAGAAAATTATTTTTATTGCTGAGTCGCATTCATAATTATTGCCCTACAAAATTACAGTCAGGTATACAGGGAGTCCAGAAAATAGAATAAAATGAAATTGAATTAAATATCCTTCGTTCGAGTTGTAGAGAAAATATTCAATAATAGTGAGGCGTGTAAATACAGTGTGTAAATTTAAGTGATGATCTTGAATGCAAAAGTATGAAGAAGTTCCCTATAACATGAGTCCGAAAATATATATACATATATATACGGAGAAATTATTAAATCATGGTAGCCCGCTGATTATATCTCGTGTAGAAGAACAATGTGTCATATCGTACGAAATTACCTTTTTCCAACATGCATCGTAATAAAACTTTTTTTATTTACTGTATGATTTTGCTTTTCAAATTTTCACATTGGTAAGATAACAGCTTTATTTGTTTGAACTCCCCTTTGTCAAAGACCCATGTTTCGCTAAAGTACAAAAAATTACTCGGATACTCATGTGTACCAAGATATCTAAAAATGACTACATTGCTGCAAATACCTATTCTTGGAACGGATTTAAGTATCTCTTCCACCCTATTGGGAAGGTACATTCTTAATGAAAATTTACTCGTCATTATTTTCATAAATATTCTATAACCGACAACCAAGCGTGTCAAATCTTAGCTTTTAACCCATACTGGAAACAGGAGAAACGTTGAAGATCGTAAATTTCATGCTAATTCTCATTGGCCAGATCAAACACCGAAGACACTTAAATAAATAAATACACCACATGCAATGAATTTCATAAATATATTAATATTTATACATTGTTAATAAAATACAAATTTTAATTTTAATACAAGTGCCTATGTATAAGTATTAGAATATCCTCAGCTGAATACATCGTACTAATCAGTAGCATAGTTACAGTTGCCCTATCGAGTTACTGATTGGAAAAGGGTAAACAATTTCTCTTAACAAATTAGACCGCATTCTACTGTACAAACCTGAGTTTAACTAATCACATGCTTGGTGCTCTTCACAACTTTAGTTATGAGGCTACTCTGATTTCACATTTAAGTAGTTGTAACACCTGCTATTTAATAACCATTTACTATATTTTAGTATCATTTGGGAAAGTCAGTCAGGCTCAAACAAGAATAATAATTAGCCAAACAGCTATCACAAATGTCAAATATCTGAATTTATCCACAAATTGTTTTATGTGAATATGAAACCGCATAGAAGTCTCGGCATGCGTTGTGTTCAAGCTGCTATTATTTCAATTCTATTGGTCGCGCTTATTATGCTAGGTTTTACAGAAATTAGGAATAAGATTCATGTTTATCTATACAGGAGTAACGGCATCGACGATTTTTTTATAACGATATAGGGAGAGGCATGTCATTTGAAAGCTCTGCCTAAAACAAATTCAAACCTCTGGTTGATTTCATTGAATAATCGAGTCTTTATGATTTCTTGATATTCTTACGAAATTAGCAAATATAGTTTCAACAAAATTGAGTACCACCCCAGTTTCGAATTAACATTTTTCTCAACCACAGAAGACTGACATCTTAAGGTTTCCACATTTAACCTCGTTAAATTATTATTACCTTAAAGGAATAGGTGCGTAATTTCAAGAATTATACATATCAAAAGAAGAACACTCATAAGAAAAAAAAAGAAAGTTGATCTTTGAACTGCCTAATATCTATTTCAGTTCAGCTATACTACTGACTGAAGGTTGAAGTTTATCAATTATAGTTTTGACATTTAATGAGATTTTACCAAAATCGGAATAACCAAAAGTGTTGTACAGTGTATTTATCGAGGATTTCTTTTTATTGTCGAAATCGTCAGCCAAAAACAGCTCGACTATACTTATGGTAAAAAATACTATTCGTTTAATATTAATCTGGGTTATTAAAATAGATATGTTTATTACATCCATATTAATTAATTAATGCGAAGAGAAAAGGGTAATCGCTATCCCTAAACATAAATTATTATTACTTAGTATTCTCAAAATACTAATCGATATACACCATCCATGTTTTTTAATATATTTTATCGATTCAAGCCAAATATCGTATGTTAAGAATTGATTATTTTTTGAAAAATTATAATCAAAATGATAGTAACAGAATAGTAAGTTTATTTAACATATTATTATGTTGATTTGAACGAATTGAATTTGACGTATACACCTCGGATTTACCCAAAAATTGTCCAAAGAAATATTTACTTTGGGAAACCCTTTCTACGCCCTTGGACACCCCTTGGGACAATGTGAAGGTGAAGGACACAGCGAACTACAAGACATTCACATTCCTCTGGAGTCCCCCGAAACAACTAGCTCGACATGTAAATCTTTTGTCCTATTGAAAAAGGGACCGGTATTTATTATTTCGAATTTGAATCGAGAACAGTGGGCTTTGTAATAATGGCCAGACAAGTCTGGATACGCAGACTGCTGACATTAACTGACCTAAGATATTGTATTTCCCACACGATTAATTTGAATTAAAATATTTCGTACACCAGGAAAATAGTCGTAATAATGCTTGGTTGTAACTTATGTTTGAAACTGTATTGTTACTATTTTTTCAAAAACGCAATATACATGATGAGCTCATAAATTATATACAGGGTTTAGGCAAATGTAATGGATACTTGCTGTAATTTGTTTACACAGAGATAGCCAAATCGACATTGACCTTATATAGGTAAGTGAAAAGAAACCAACGATATGGGTTCCATGAAACATGCTCCTAGAAGTGGAAAACCAAAATCGAAGTGGAGTATACGTTGAATAATGGTACGGATGTCATACACTAACAGAAGAATCCGTACCATCACTGACAGCCAGGTAGCTCTTAGAGCTCTGGAGGCAGTAGAAATACGGTCCAAAACAGTAAGAAACTGCCTGAAACCCCTGGCGAAACTGGCAGAATACAACAATGTGCAATTGGAATGGACGCGAGGACACCAGGGAAATTCAGGTAATGAGAAAGCTGATAGGCTGCGCCGACATGCGGGATCGCATACAGCACCGCAAAAGGCGCAGTAAAGGAACTATTAAGACAGAAACACCACTTGCATTGGAGAGAGGCGCCAGGAATGAGACCATCAGGCATATTCTTAGATGACCCATCCAAATCAAAGACTAACGAATTGCTAAAAGTGAGCAGAAGACAGCTAAGATGTGCAGTGGGTATCCTAACAGGACACTGCACGCTAAACAAACATCTCACCAACATAAAGGTGAAGGACGATCCAGATTGTAGGATGTGTGGTGAAGAGGAGGAAACACCTCACCACATCCTATGTGAATGCCCGGCCTTAGCGGCGAGAAGGATTGCACATTTCGGAGAACCATCAGTGACACCGGAAGAGATAGCTAATGCTCCAATCGACCTCCTACTCGCCTTCGTGGGAGGAACGGGTCTCATGGAATATGGAGACTATGGGGGTACAATAAGCTTAAGCTTCAGTACAGCGGGCCAAAAACCGCAACCCATAAGGAAAAAAAATACGTTGAATAATATTTAGTTAATTTTTCAAGAAGAAAATCTTATCTATCTTGAGTAGTGAGTAATATGGCTGTCGGGTTCAACTGTAAATTTGTTTACAGATGTTTCCAGTATATAGCACGGTGAGAAAAATCTAACACATCTCATGCCATAGTTTTAAATATTCTCAAAACATTTAAAGCATGGCATTCAGATCTAATAATTAAATCACCACCTTATGGTTCGTCAGCTCAGTTGTATCTATGGATCGGACTTTTTGGCTAACCCCTCATTTTCTATTGAAATTGATGATCCCATCAGAAACTTTCTATACTAATTGAGGTATTCCACTAAGTTGTTTTTCCACCAACTTTGTTCCTACTTCACATTATCTTGTTTTCTGCAACGTTTAACCTTGGGCATAGTTTTGCTGATATCAGTACTCTTCATGCAAGTTCCTTCTTCAAAAACTAGTGAGTGCAACTGAATCTTACCCTTCAAGGTGCAGATAATCCCATTTGATTAATTTTTCTTAAGATTGCAGAATGAAATTCATAAAGTCTTCAGATTTCAATCCATCTAAAACGCAGTCCAGTATGTTTTCCAAAAAATGAACTACCCAATCGATTAAGTTGTGAATACTTGGATATCAATGCTTGTCTTGACTCATCTCTGATAAATCCATCCTAGCATACGCAATATGCACATTACTAACATGCTGTCAACTGCAACGGAGCTTGGTTTCCTTTGTAGATCTAACATCTAATTTCGTTATACAGATTGCGAAAGTTCCCATCTTGACATAGCCAACCTCAAAATACATACGACGTGAAGTGCCGCTGCCTAGAAACAAATGCTTTACTGCTCGTACATGTCCGTCCTTGGTCGCCGTATGCTAGCGTCTCGAACTGTTTGCACATTAGAGCTGCGATACTAAGCGGCAAATTTAGGTCCTATGTCAAGATGAGGACTTTCGCAATCTGTATACAGCACAAATGTATTCTCGTTTGGAAAACTGCATCACTATAATAATACCACCACGAGCAATATATGTTCGTGCGTTTCTTTACTTTTAATCTCCATAACTGTCGAACGTTACATAGTATTGCTTCGAACAATAAAGTTATGGAATTTTTTACTCAACCATGCCCCTCCTGCAGCCTATCCCCCTCAGACCTACAACATCAGACTCACAAGGTATCTCTCCAAACTTACCATATTCACGATTCCCCTGTGATGTAATAGGCTTGCCTTTCGTGGCATTCATTAATAATAAAAAAAAAATTATAATAGGTATCTATTAGAACTCGCATACTAATTTGTAGGGTCTGAAATAATTAATCTCAAAATTATTTACACCTATTACTGACCAGTTTTCCATATTTATGTCTTGCTATTGAATTGGTGATTAATGTGGAATTTTTGTGATTTGAGAAGCCATTGTCGCGTGAGTACCGTGTATTTCTTTTGTGCGTTGCAAGTTTATACCATAGGCCACGCAACGCATATTATTCATTTGTGCGTGTTGACTACATTAAATTATAAATATAAAAACAACTAGTAGGTCTTCATAAAATTAAATGAGAACTAAATGTTTTGTGAGAGAATATTATGACGATTTCATTAGGCGTAAGAGGGTGGTTTCTTGAATTTAATAAAATGAAATTTAAGAATATGAGATATAGAAAGAATCTTATTAAAATTTAAATATGGTGGTTAGCATTTAAAAAATATTCATGTTTAAAAAAACGTCACGTTGCCTTGCTCTTTGAGAGGAAACTTTGTACAATTTAATATAATTTTTCCTAGCGACCCCAATCAATCCAATAATTCCCTAATTCCGTCATTATTTGTTGAAATGTATTTACGAATGACAACCTTTATTTCGAGAACAGCATTCAATGGATTAAAAGAAAGTAAGGTGAATACAATTAATTGATGAAAAAATAAGAAATTTTCCATATATTCAACTATACTAGATTGTTTTGGTCTTATTAAAGTACCAATTTTTAAAAGCTAACAACATTCAAAATTCTATCATTAGTTTTTTTCAAGGAATCTTTTATCAGATCTAAGATGTTTTGGCTAAAATTTATCTGTAAACCATTAAGTAAGGATGGTTTATCCAGAAAAACAATTTCTTTAATGTTTATGTGTGAAAAAATAACTGAAGTATAACAATATTACTGAATTATTTTTATAACTTTAACACCATGTATCTCGGTAAGTATTAATATTTGACCCCCAGTTATTAAGCAAAAAATTAATATTTTCCACTATAGAATCTGCAGGTACAATATCACCCATTTCTTATGAATCACCCTGTATATTATTACATTTTTGATTTAAGATTTTTTTAATAATCCCAAATTACTTATTATCTTTTAACTTAAAAAACAATGACGAATTTAAAACACTATTGAATAATAATAATGATAAGGATATCACCTTAAAAATGTGTCAAATTACTTAGGTACTTATTAGAATGCCACTAGTCGTTGAATTAGAAAAAAATCAGAACAATTTTTTTACTTAGTTTTTTTTCAATTATCCCGAAAACGAAAATATTTAGGTCAAATTCAAAAACCTCATCCAGAAGAAAGGTGAGAGAAAAGATGTTTTTTCAATTTTCTATTTTTCAGCACCAACCTAACCAACCTTGTTCCATACTAACTTGTTACTTTCCTTCCTTAATTTCGGAATAATCCAAATATTTGGCATTTTATTTCATCCCATAAACACCCAGTAATGCATAATCATATCTATCAAGTTTCTATATTTCATTACTTGAGGATTTATTTAGCCACCTCTTTCATTTTCTTCTTTGCATAATTTCATTCTATAGTTATTGTCATACTTTCTTCTTTTCTTTTGTCTACTTCCCAAATCACTAAAGTAACTACCTAAAAATGTAAGATTTCATAATATTAAGCAAATAAAGTCCTCCTGTGGAGATCATCTAGTGCAACGTTATTTCCCCCGAACAAGTTACGAAGCAAATAATAATAATATGTTTTTATGTTTCATATTTAAGTTAAATTATTTAACAGAATATCGTACGGAGGTGGCGACGTTCAACCATGTTCCTCTTCCACGCAACCCCCTATTACAATATAAACAAAGTATTGCAAATATGTGACAAATCATAATTAAATTTTAATTTTCTTTGAGAATCAGGATGAAATCAAACCATTGATCTTTGTAATTAAAAAAGCGCATTTACTCATTTGATTAATGTGCCCATTAAACCAGTCTTAGACTCACATAATTCACAGAGACTTTTGTTACTGGAACCTCCAATTGTAAATTTGTTCGGGCAGTTACTCGTTTATTTTTTAAACTATGCAGATTTCACTAAAGATATTCGCAGATATTCAGGTAATCTTCTGTACACTGACCAGGTTTCGTCAGCTATTGAAGTCAGTTTCATCCTCTAAATAACTGTTTTTTCAATAAGCGTCAGAGAGCTATTTAATATTCGTGACCTGTAAGAAAATGTATGCTTAGTGAAACATTTGGCACAGAGCAAGTACTGCTGGACATTTCAGAAAATGTCTTCTTTGGGGTGATGGTATAATAATGAGCTACAACTTTATTTGATTTATTTTTATTTTGAGTAATTTGCTATCTAAATTTCGTTTTCAGCCCATGTTTTACATATTTTATTCTTATGATATTTGCATGCTGTGTTTTATACTTTAATATACATGCAATAATCTGTTAGTTTTAGAAACGACATTTATTTTGAACATTTATGATACTTTATTTTTCAATTTTCCAATTTTCATTAAATTATTCCAACGCAGGCGATTATCTTGGTTAACATATTCTAGTAAGGATAATTTAAAGTAAACCTAAGTTTAAGATTAGAGTTTAAATGTTAATACTTAATAATTATATTTACCATAAAATTCAATAAAATGCTTTTTATTCGGACGTCTCAAAACGTAATTATGAACAATAAGCTTTTTACTGTAATACGAACCAGATGGTGATCTCCTGAAGTGTTTCAGCATTCTCATAAATTCATGAAAAAAGGTCTCCACTCTTGTTCTTTTCGCTTTCAAAGAAACTTTATGAAATGTGCCAACGTCTCGGGATTTTATAGTCATAAATCAAATTCGAAATAGGCTTCGTGACTGACATTGTAAGTGGAGTATATTTGACATTTTTCTACCAAAAAATATAAAGTATAATAGGTATTAAAATACAAATAAATAAGAATGCTTCCATAATATTGACAATATTAAAAATACATTGTCCATTACATATTGGTATGTGTGTTTATTAAAATTCGATGTTATGGAAAACTTGTTGAATCAGTGATAGTAATAATAATAATAAAAATATCATAGAAGGCTTCCAAAACACTTTAGTGCACATGTTCACACTTTGAGAAAAAATTAGTGTATAAATGGAACTACTTTACATTCATATTTTTCGATTTACGTTAGCCACTTCAAATTTGTTATTCTTTTTTTCGTTTCGGATGTTACATAATACACTAGTTGTCACCACAAAGATAATTTCCTTTAATAATATTTTGACTACGTTTATAAGAAATAGTAACCCCAAAAAAAATAGCTATTTATGTAATCAGTTACGAAAGACTTTATTTTGCGTAATGAATGGATGTTTGAACACGAGCGAAGCGAGTTCCGCAAAATGCCACGAGTTACACAAAATGGTCTTTCGTAACGTGTTACATAGAAGATTTTTTCTAATTTTAAATCTAAAAAATCTAAAAATAAAATTCTTTAAATAAGATGTTTAAAAATCATAAAAAATTAAGTATTCATGTATAGTTACCTTAGTTTCTGTTATTACGCATTTAATTTTAATGTCAAAGTGACAAATGACAAATGTTATTAATTTAGTGCATAATGCAGCACATAATATAATGGCAAATTCAACAAATAAAACTTCTTTAGGAGGTAATTTGACGAATTTCACAAATTGTATAGTTAATATTTATAATTAAAAAATAATAATTCCTATAAACTTGTATTATGTTTTGAATAGGTATACGTTGTTTCTATTTCTTCTTGAGAGTTCCTTATTTTTCTTAACTGGTGTTTTAACGAACCTTTCCTCACCAGTTAGCAAAAGTTTAACTTTTCCTAACTGGTGCTGAAAAGTAGAACGTTTTGACACTTACGTCAGTTTTGAAAAGTGTAATTTTATATGTCAAAATTAGAATAAAATATTTTTAATTTAGGTACTAAATGAAATTTGCGAAATATTAAATTATTTGATTATTCCCTAAATAATTAATTCAAGGTTCTCTAAGTGTTTGAAATACAATTAAACACAGAGCAATGTGGGTAATGTAAAGAATATTTTACGACACAAAGAGTTCAATTTCCAAAACTGAAAGAACATCTAATAGATTCTCAACAAACATTTAAAACCTATGCTCATTAAATAATAGAAATAGGAGGTTATTCAAGGTAACATAAAACCGCATTGAGTTACATATTGATTCGAATGCCAAAGAAATACAAGTCTTTCAGATAATAACTGAAAGACCTTAACATTAAATTTAGGTACTCCAATTAATTTTCTTCAAATAAATACTTTTCACAAGACCAAAAAACAGATAAAGACATATCGACTTTTATACTCAGAACTTCAGGAGATAATGTTGCAAATCAACTTTGCTCAAGAAATGTTCTTTTTTCAGTTAAATAATGAACACAAAAAGGATTACAACATTTCATAAATAGCATTTTCTCTGTTAATCTATCGGATTATCGATCGACTTGGAAATGTTTTGTAATGAACAGGACCGAAATAAATATTTGAAACATAGATATCTTCAATGTGAAATTTCTCTTGAAACGAAACTTTCATTAGGACGATTTTCAGGCAAATAGTATAATATAAGTACTGTTGTTAAAAAAAATCTACTTTCGAGATTGTCTTACATAATATAAATAAATATTATTCAGTCCGTGTTATTCTGCTTTAGCAGCGTATATTTGAAATAAAAGGGCATTCATATGTCACACAAAGGTCAGCGAATGTCTGCGTCTGTACCCTATAATAAAAAGGACCTGCAGCCGTCTCAAGAGCTACCGCAAGTACCACCGTAGGTCCTGCCCATAATGCTCTGTAAAGGGGTATTTTTTATTTGCGTTCGCCGACAATAATAATTATTCAGTAAACCCAAGGTTAATCGAAATTCACACATACATAAGGGTCACTCAAGGTTGAAACGATCTTTCTTGGCGCGTTTTTTTAATACAGGATGTTTATGTTAAATAGTGGGAGCAACGACATCTGTATTATGTGTGAGGTACAAGGTCATGATAAATACAATAATATAAATAAAATAATTAGACTAATTACAATATATATTACAAATTAGATTTTTTTAACGTGTATTGAACTTTGAACAAGGTTGTAATTTAATTAAGGCACGTCTCTTGGGCTTATTTCCCAAATAGAGACGACTGATATCAGTATCAGTATTACTTAAGTATATTCTTTTTACTTTGTTGGTTTGAGGCAAAAAATTAAAACAACAAACTGGTTTTTAAAAAGTCGACGTTTCGAAATTTGTTTATTTCATCATCAAGACAATTTAGAAGCCTTTGTTGAAGTATTATATATAGTAAATATTAAAGTTATAATATTAAACATTAAGAACTGGTCAAAATTTCAACAAAAATACACACATTCAACATTCCTATTTGAATCTTCAATACGAACAGTTCGTATTACTGAAAATGTACCGCGATTAGGAAGAAATTTGGTCCACTGGTCGTCCTGCTTGACTTTGTATTTAACTAGAAATAGTACCAATTTTTCGTTTTAGAAACATTTGATATTTTATTTGCAACAAATTCAAAATTCAAAGACACTCTTTTATTTTTAAAACTAAAGTAGTAAAATCAAAATTATTGAAAATTATTGAAAACCATTAGATTACGGAATAAGAAAATCGTCTCAATTACAAAATAAAGTAATCAAGACTGAAGAGCAAGAAATGGAATGAAAACGAGAAATTATTTCACATTTTTCACTTTTTCACAAATTTATAGTTCTTGTCAAAAATAAAAAAAATTGGTATTCGGTTTGACGTCAAGCAGTTTATTAGTTATATAAATATTGCTACCAAAAGTATTTGAGAATGATGCTGTACAGTTAGTTCATAATCGTTCTTTTTGAAGTTCTTCCTCTAGCATGTTTACACTTCAAATTTTAATACGATCGAACTTTTCGTTCCTGAGCTGTCAGGATCACAAGAAACGTGATAGACAAATGAACAGTTTAAAAGTTGTTCAGAATTCGATAACTAATGGTAGAAAAATATTTGCTCTACGGCCAATATTAACGATTTTAGAAATGTTCTGACAACTGCAATACCTATGTCGTTTAGTGAATGATTTAACTCGTTCTCTCAATGAACATACTTTCCTGCGTAGAATAGAGAAATATATAGGATGATCCCTTTTAAATATAAAAGTATTCATGTTTCTTATCTGCCAGTTCTACAGACAAATGTTTAAATACAATGTAGCTAAAAGTCTATAATGCACCGAGGGCTTACAGTAATATTCCTGATCCTGGTGTACTACTTGTATGCTCATTTCTGTGGTCTGCAGTTCTTAACGAAATTTTTTAGAGTTAGAGGTATACTCCATTTCTGCCCCTTGTCTCATGGATGTTCTTTTAAAAAATGGCGACAGTTAACTCATAAAATGTATTAAAACTTTGTTAAAATAGCTGTTTACTGAAAAAATTTTCATATAACTCTGAGGAATTTAAGTTATCTGTACCATCTCAACCATCAGCTATTTTCATTCTGCATCTGCAGCAGGATTATGAAGGTTCCTCCTAAATGAGCTGAATTCTTGTAAGAAGCAGAAGATTTTCAAGTTTCTCAGCTGTGTTGAGATACCGATGAAGATGCCCTTTGCACAGAAGCAATCTGCTTCTGTATGCTCTGCGAGCAGTTCCTCATGCATATTCCAAAGCTAAAGGTGGAACAGACACCAAGACTGCCCGTTTCTTTTAACTTTGGGTGGCTTAAGTCCACAATCACACCTGCTCCGTTTTAGCAGATGAAATAATTTTCAAAGAATGCCGCAATAAAATTTCACTTTCAGATATAAATCTTAACAATAAATATTTGTCTTCAGATAAAGCGAACCACATTGCCTTCAACAGGAGACAGATAATTAAATACGACTGTCAAGTAGCATACGGAGTTGTAACTTCATTAAGGCAAATCTGGTGTGTACTGATCTTTGTAGAGGATGTGTTGTTGATGACTAAAGATGACTCAGTTTCATTATTTTTTTGACTTTAGCCCAAATACAACTTACGTCAATTGATGGACTGTACAGGGTCATCGCGTGAAAATGTTAGATTCTTTTTTAATTTAAACGTCGGCGAAGGCCCGAAGGCTTGCCTTAAAATCACTTATCTGATGTACTATATTCGTACTGATGTGGTAGTTTCTTTATATAACTGATTAATAAAGAATTTGATAATTCTGTTCTTATTTGCTCTATTCTTTATGTAAAAATAGTTTTCATAAATTTTAATATTTCCTACTGTGAGGGAGGCAAGTGTTTTAATTTCAAAGTAATTTAAAGTGTTTTAATTTCAAAATTCTATAGTTAATGTTTCAACAAAAAAAACCCTAAACTCGTCCCACTGGGCATACACTGACCGGTGAACTTGACATTGACTTTGTTACGAACAAACAAATACCTCTACACAGTATTCGCAGTGTTACCTCAAAAACAATAGAAATACCAAGTTTTACCAAGTGAAACCAAAACTGAAATCTAAAACACTACGAATAGTTCACACTTGACACACAAACAAAATAGATCATGATGCTACAATTGCAGTACTTCCAGGTGGCAATTTTTCTAGGGCCACAATAAATTATTGTTCTTTTAATATAATGTTTAAATAGTTAAATTATGGTGTTTTTTTACTTAATAATTAACGTATAAAGGTATAACTTTGCACTATTTAATATACCGTTATTTATAGGTTAGCAATCGGTCCTACTTTTTCTTTCGCTCACAGCGTAAGAAAAAGTACTTTTGCCTCTGCTGCTATGGCAACGCAGAGCCGTGCAAAATGTCAAACTTTAATGTCATGAAATGAGTTAAGAAATGTCATTATCGTATTTGGTATATTTTATTCATGGCAGTAATATGACATTATGGTAACAGTGACACACGCCTACTTATTTTTTTTCGTATCAAACTCCATTTTCAATTCAACAGAAATTGCCATTATGCAAGGAGTAAGAAAAAATCTTTTTATTTGAAACTGGTGAGATTTACGATAAGATTTCAAGAGATATGAAAGTAGTAAAATACATGTCGCTTTCTAAAATAATTTTAATTTTAAAAAAATTTTCATCTGTTTAAAAGTTCTGACTGAAAAGTCAATAGGGGTTGTTCTTTTGACTTATTTAAATAGTAAGTAGAAAATTAAAAATACATTGAAAAGAAGACCTTCCCCCCTGTTCTCGCCGTTACTGTATATGAAAGACTATACTTATTTTTCTAAATTAATTTTAATTTTAAAAAAATTTTCATCTGTTTAAAAGTTCTGACTGAAAAGTCAATAGGGGTTGTTCTTTTGACTTATTTAAAAAGTAAGTAGAAAATTAAAAATACACTGAAAAGAAGACCTTCCCCCCGTTCTCGACGTTACTGTATATGAAAGACTATACTTATTTTTTGACTAGGAATCTACCCTTAAGAGGTTTTCACGTTATTTCGGGACACCCTGAATACAATTGAGATGTGATTTAATTATTAAAAGCCTTATTGTTGAGGGTATACCTACAAATTGATTTAATACAACTTACTTATATGTCAAATTACACCCTTGATGATGTATTATATAAAACCTCCAAAAGGAAATTTTAAATTCGAAAAAAATTCGTGATCGAACTAAATTTGGCAGACGATTTAGGTTCATTACGTGCCTTAATTAACGGTAAGATAATGTTAATGGGAATACTGCAAGGGACTGACTGGAGTGACTCACCCCTAATATTATACAGTGTGTCCCACTTTTCACCACTACACCCCAATATCTCGGCCATTTGTTGATCGATTTAGATCAAATTTGGTATACTTCTTTTCTTTCAGATTGTGTTTAAAAAGTTATTAATAAAAAAAAATTTGAAACTTAAATACGCCTACTATGATCAAAAGAAATTGGCAAAAATTAGGAATTAGGGTTTTTGTTTTTACAGATTCTTGTTCAGCATGACCTAAAACGCCCATATACCAAATTTCGTAAAAAAAATTTTTTTTAAAAAAGTAATAAAAATCTAAGATTTCAATAATAAAAAATAATAAAAGTTGAGTTATTTGATATTTTCTAAAAAAAAATATCCTAATGCTTAATTAACGTCATTATATCACCCGACTACCAGTACCAAGTTATGTAAATATCCGACAATAAATAACTGGAGTAGTAGGGTGATTATTATTGGAATTTTAGATTTTTATTAATTTTTTTTTTGTGAAGGAATGAATATTTTTTAACGAAATTTGGTATACAGGGGTTTTAGGTCATGCTGAACAAGAATCTGTAAAAACAAAAGCCCTATCTCAATCGCTAATATAAATTCCTAATTTTTGCCAATTTCTTTTGATCATAGTAGGCGTATTTAAGTTTGAAAAATTTTTTTATTAATAACTTTTTAAACACAATCTGAAAGAAAAGAAGTATACCAAATTTTTGTGGAAGTGTTCGAATGTCTGTTTTAAAATAAAATTCTGCATAATTTTAAATGAATTACTTTGAGATTAGTCAGGGAAAAAAGGTCCAGTATAATTTTATGGGTAAATCATCCCAATCAACAATTACCATGATGATCAAATTTGGTTCTTCCATGTTAAAGTGTTTCAAATATAAATTTTTTTGAAGTTTGAAGCTACTTTTAAGGGTGTATATTGCTTTAGGGCGCTGAACTGAACTAACATTGTTATGTAATTATGTAATGTAATTTAGACAAAAAATATAGCAAATGATTTAAAAGGTAATGAAAACTATTAGTTACTCGCATTTTTTTATTATACTGATTTTAAAATTTTCAAAACTCCTATAAAATATACCACTATATACTATAATAACTTAAAGTTATTTGCTTTCTTACTTCTTTTTGCTTAAAATTACTTCTATCGTTTTAAAATATTGAATAATCTAAGTATAAAGATTTGCATTAACAAAAATGAAGTGTATTGTTTTATTCCATATTATGCAATTAAAAATTGTTGCTTTTAACAACACTGAAATTAAAACAGCATACTCAAAACTCATTAAAAATTCTTTTGTAATGGAAATTCTTAAATTTAACAAAATAAAAACAAAGGGGATGTTTTGTTTTTATTTCGCTTAGTCTAAATAATTAATTGCGATGGTTCAGTTCGGACAAATCGATAACAACATCAAAGCATATTAAACGGGGAAATGTACACACTCATAAAAAGGGGCCAATAACCCAGAGCAGGGTGAGTCAACACACAGGAGTTGCCAGGACAGGGAAGTAGAGTGTCGTTAGTCGCATATAGAACGACAGAAGGATATGGAAATTAGTCCCTTGCGTATGCTTTTAGTTGAATACCATTCCCACGAATACGTTCACGTATTTACCGAACGAATAACCATTAGAACCAGGTATTTAATCAAATCATAGTTTGATTAAATTGGAACTAGAAACAATTTTATTTAACTTTTAGGTTTATTGTGCCTACATGGCCAAAGGTAAACACGTAAATCACTTAATCGATTTATATACCTAAGTATATTTAAATATTGTGTTTTTCCATTTACAGGTTGTAACTTTTTTAATTAGTACAAACAAATATACTGTATATAATATATAACAGTCATTTTCAAGGAGAGTAAACGACTTAACACTAAATAGTGATGTCGGTTTTACGAAGTTAACTATTTTTAAAAATTTTGTGTATATGCTGCATTACCTCATTATGTGGCTTGCATTAGCAAAATGTTTATTTACTTGGTTTCGAAGATCAAGAGGTCAATTTTCCTGGAGAAAATTATAAATTTATTATTTTGCCACATAGTGGGAAGAGGAAACTGTCGATTATCTATAAACTCTTTATTAACTCTTTACATACAAATACAATACAAATTCTCAGGGAATTATTTCCATAACCTGGGAGGTGCCTAGGAAAACAGACCAGAATTTCCCACGTCACCCATTTTCCATTAAACACACTTTGCTTTAGAAAATCAGTCCTTTTAATGCGGAAATATAATAGAACTTATGTATAAATGTAAAAATATTATATGTATAAAAACTCAATATTTAGCTAAATATATTTATGATATTGAGCAATCCACTACAACTTGTACATCCCGCAGATGCTATAAATACTATTCACTGTTAAAACTAAAGTCTCACTTTTGAGAACACCTTGTATAAACAGCATTAAATAAGTATGATTTATTAACCCTCTCAAATTTCAAATCAAATTACTTCAAATAGTCAGAAAAGAAAAATTATACTTAATATTTTTTTTAGAAAACAAACTTTAAATACAATCAAACGTCCTTAATTCATAAATAAAACGAAATTCAGTCTTTGTTTGTCTTATCTAAACAAGGATAGTAGACTAAGTCACAATAATTAAAAATTAGTATCACTTATGTTTCACACAAGGTTTTTTTACTGTAAAATTTAATAAGTGCCTATCTGAATATACCAATTTAAATGAATGTTAAGATCTTTAAATTATATTTTTAAATGATTATGAAATTTTTCGTCTATAATAAAACAACATCTCGTCTTCGATCTAAACAAAAAAGTATAGCATTACATTTATCGAAATTAACTTTAAGCTATGTTCGTTAAAAAAGAACGGCACAATATATTATTATTTGAGATTATTGTTTATATTTTCAGACATCAACTGCAAAATCAGAAAGGTCAAAATTGCATAAAATAAGATTTGTATGTTGTCCGCATGCCTGCATTTTAGAAAATGTTTAAACTTTAGAAACATCTGTAATGTAAGTATTGCAGTGTATTAACTATACGTAGCAATATTAATAAAATTCTATACTTACTTTTATTTATTCTGAATCTTATATTCAGGGTCTAAAGTCGGTTCAAAGCACCATTTATGATTTTAACACACACATTTGATTTGATTTAAGATTGTTTTTGATTCAAATTATTTTTATATCTCTTTAACTATATTTTTAATGCAATATTGTTAAGATAAATAAATCAGATAAACTCAATTTTAACAAATTTAATAATGAAGACAGTTTTTCAACAGTTTCTTATAAATTACCTAAACTTATATACTATGCTACAATAATTATGTTTTATTAATCATCGATTAATCCAGAAATGTCACAAGTTAAATTTTACGTTTATATTGTCAAATATTTTAATATATTAAATTATTACCATGTATCTCTTTAAGAGTTCTTTATCAATAATCTTCTTATAACCATTCACAATTATCTTCTTTTATATTAATCAAATTACTTCTTATAAATTTTATTTTAATATCTTCCACATTTTATTATATACCATTAATACCATTTCATTATCATCAATAGTTACTCTTCTTACTTGGTTTCTAAATTTTTAATTTTGTTAAAATGTTTCCAGAATGTTGAATAAACTTATTTATATTTTATTTAAAAAAGTTAATATTAATTTGTATTATTTATTTCTTCTTATATATCAATTATTTCTCCATAATTCAATTTTCATTCCGCTCTTTTCAAAATATTTCATCCAACAACTTTTTTCTTAGTTACCGTTACTATCTTGATTTTCTTATTCAATTCTTTTTCTCCTAACAATACTTTTTTCTTAACAATGTACATAAATTATTTACGTCACTCAAATTTTGACACTTCAAATTTATTACTCTTGTCAAATTTAATACTTCACTTTTCTTAAGTTGTAGCTTATTATCTACTTGCCTAAATTATTACATGTATATATATTTTTTTATTTAACCTTTATTTATCTGATTCATTATTATACCTACAATATTGTCTTCACCAAATCAAATTAATATTATTTTCTAAAGTTATTTTAATGTATCGTCATTTAAAATACATGACAGTATATAATGAAAGGAGGAGGCCCCAAGATATATCCTTGAGGGACATAAAAACATAACGGTTTCTTCTCCGTAATATTATTAAAAATTTTAACTCTTTTTAAGCGATCTGTTAAATAGGATTTTGAAAAATGACAACAACGAAATAACAATTGAAAGTCAAATAAAAGTGAGAAAAAACAAAGCAATGGTTTTATTTTAAATGAAATTCCCTGTATATTTTTGAAATTTTAAAAAAAGATTTAAATTCTCTTTCCAAAAATATAACATAACCCTATATTTACCTTCACATTTAGTAAAATACCGAAAAAACATTGCTTTGTTTTTTCTCACTTTTACTTGACTTTCAATTGTTTTTTTGTTGAAATTTTCAAAATATTGTCTAAAATGTATTTGTGGCATCTTTCAGTTTTTTCTTTCTGTTCTTATTTGGGATTTACTGCCACACTTCTGAACATTACCCAGACAATATAAAAAATATCTGGATTTAAAAAAAATAACCTTTACGCCTATGACTTTATGTCAAAGGAACAGTTAAAGGTTGGTTTTTTGACATAAAATATAATTAAAATAAAATAAAAACAATGATGTTTTGCAGACGTTTCGAAACTTAATCTGTTTCCTTTCTCAATGCTAAATAGTCTTTCTCTTGTGTAATTCGTGAAATTACACAATTTTAATGTTTATATCATAACCATAGATACTTACTACGCTCACAGAAAAGTTGATTAGATTAGATATTCAAGTTGCTAAGTTCTTCTTTTAGCATCGGTAACCATATTGTACAACAATCTACAGAATAATTTGATACCTACGCATTTGTCTTCATTTAGTAAAATTATTGCAGATTCTTTAATTTTTCTCTTTTTACTGTCCGGTTCTTTTGTTAAAATTTTTGCTCCATTCTAATTTATTGGATGTCCGTTTTTGAAAGCGTGTTCACAAATTTTTGATTTTTCAATTTCATTTTTTCTAATATAACTTTTGTGTTCGCCCAATCTTACATTGAAGGGTCTGGATGACTCACCAACATAATATTTGTCACATTCACAACACGGAATACTGTAAATACAGTTTTTTGAATTTTGATCACTATTAACCGGTTTTGTTTTTGTAAGTATAGATCTTAAAGTGTTAGTAGTTTGAAATACCGTTTTAACATTAAATTTATCACCGATATTGCGTAGCTGTTCAGATAACCCATAAGGAATCATTGTTAATGTTGTGTATTGCCGTTCGGGTACTTGTTGGCGCTGATTATTAACTCTATTTTCAATATTTGTCAATGTTCTATCAACAAAGACTTCTGGGTACTGATTGTTAATTAGTACGTTTTTAATAAAATATTTTTTCTTTATTTAATATTTCTTCAGTAGAAGAAATTGTTTTTGCCCTATCATATAAACATTTTATAACACCTCTTTTAACACTTTTTGATTGATTTGAGTTATAATTTAGATATCTATTTGTATGGGTTATTTTTCTGTAAACGTTAGTTTCAAATCTATTGTTAACTTTTTTAATTAAAATATCTAAAAATGGCAATTCATTAGTATTTTCTATTTCTAATGTGAATTTAATAGATGGTTCTTTATCATTAATATTTTCCAAAAAACTGTTTAGTAAATCGATTCCGTGGGGCCAAATTGCAAAAATATCATCAACATATCTCCACCAGATGACCGGTTTATATACAGGGTGGGCCAATAGTGCGTGGACGGAAGATAGCTTGCTTATTAGAAGTGATAGAAAAAAACTTTCTGTACAAAATTTATTCAGTATTCAAAAATGCATCTTTAAAGAATATATTGAGTTATACAAGGTGTTCTGTTGTAACTGCACAGTAACAAACTTTGTTAAGTTAAATGGAACACCCTATATATTATTACATATCCTATTAGAGCCCATCTAGGGCTTTCGAACGAACTATCACAGCATGTACTTCTTTTCAGTAGTTTATGAGATATTTAAACTTTTATCGAAATATTGACGGATAAATACCCTTATGATAAAAGTTGTATTTTTTTAATGTGTAAAAATTATAAAATTTTTATTGCGGCAGTTGATTAACATGGAAAAGAGCTTTCAAACCATGTATCTAGTTTTTGAATTTTATCTACAGGATGTTCATAATTTCATTGTGAACTTGAAAATTTAAAAACCTCAATAACTTTGTTATTTCAAATGGAACACTCTGTATATTATTTCATATTCTAAAAGCCTTCTTACTACTCTTTCCATCGGTACCATATTTGGTATAGCTGAGAACAGCAGTTATTTAGTAATTTAAGATCAAAGTTAAAAATTGTTTCATATCACGATTTTGCATCGACTTTTCATATTAATAATTTTGAGTTCAAAATCTTATAAGTATTTTTGTCAAAATAGCACATTAGATCTTTTTCAGTTAGATATTAAAAAAACTATTTTTAATGGGTTCTTTCAGAATCGTTTTTATTTCAATTCTTCAGTACGAAATAATTTGATTTTCCTGTTAGAACAAAAGGGTGCCATGGAAAAACAATCACTTACTTTAATTGACAGTTTCTTTCTGGTTGTCACAATTAGTGTATTTTGCAAGTTAGTTTGCAACATGAATTTTTCAAAGGAATAATTAATTGATATGGTATATGTTTTGGGTGAGTGTCATAAAAATTTCTTATTAGCCAGTAGGGTGTATAGAGAGCGATATCCAGAAAGGCGATATGCGAGAAAAGAATCGTTTAGAAGCCTTTCTGAAAGATTTGAAAATACAGGAAGTGTGGAATACGCAAAACACACAAGACAAAAAACAGCATTAACTCAGGAAAATGAATTTTTAACGATGATTGGAATTGTGGAAGATCCTCATTCTAGTACGAGGCAATTAAGTACTGAACTTGGCATAAGCAGGACAACTCTAAGAAGGTTCATAAAAAAAAATAAATATTATCCATACCATGTACAGTTACATCAAGAGCTAAGTGATGCAGATTTTGAAAAACGAGAACATTTTTGTCACTGGGTAACAGCAAAAATTAACGAAGAGCAAAATTTTGTTAATAAAATTGTATTCTCAGATGAAGCAACATTTCACAATAATGGAAGCGTAAATAGACACAATTATCATTACTATGCCGATGAAAATCCGCATTTTTTGCGCTCTATGAATAATCAGCATAGATGGTCCATTAACGTTTGGGGGGGAATATTTGATAATTTTGTAATTGGCCCATTCTTTATTGAGGGCACTCTTACTGGTCCAAAATATTTGGATTTTTTACAAAACAATTTTCCCCAATTATTAGACCATATTCCGGACATAATACGACAAGATATGTGGTATCAACAAGACGGAGCGCCGCCACATTATGCAGTTGCCGTTAGGGAATGGCTGAATCAAATATTCCCAAATAAATGGATTGGACGTGGTGGACCAGTAAGTTGGCCCCCTAGATCGCCAGATATTGCCCCACTGGATTTTTTCTTATGGGGACACGTTAAAGGGAAAGTGTATCAAGAGCCTCCTACCACTCCTGACAATATGAAAATCAGAATAAGGGAAGCATTTGCGTCAATTACACCTCAAATGATAGCAAACATTAGAGGATCTTTTTGCCGTAGAGTCCAAATTTGCATTGACCAACATGGTCAGCACTTTGAACACTTGCTTTAATTTTCATTTGTTTTCTTTAGTTGTAAATTTTGCTTTAATTTAAATACATTTTTTTGAGTATTTTTTACCTACTTTTAAATAAGCCATTAAACATACGTAATGTATTGTTTTACATAAGCCTAGTTAATATCTTTAAAATAAGAAAAACATCTAACGTGTGCCTTTAAATTAAGAACAAATTTTGTTGTTAATTAATATGAAAAGTTGATGCAAAATCGTGATATGAAACAATTTTCAACTTTGATCTTAAATTACTAAATAACTGCTGTTCTCAGCTATACCAAATATGGTACCGATGGAAAGAGTAGTAAGAAGGCTTTTAGAATATGAAATAATATACAGAGTGTTCCATTTGAAATAACAAAGTTATTGAGGTTTTTAAATTTTCAAGTTCACAATGAAATTATGAACATCCTGTAGATAAAATTCAAAAACTAGATACATGGTTTGAAAGCTCTTTTCCATGTTAATCAACTGCCGCAATAAAAATTTTATAATTTTTACACATTAAAAAAATACAACTTTTATCATAAGGGTATTTATCCGTCAATATTTCGATAAAAGTTTAAATATCTCATAAACTACTGAAAAGAAGTACATGCTGTGATAGTTCGTTGGAAAGCCCTAGATGGGCTCTAATAGGATATGTAATAATATATAGGGTGTTCTATTTAACTTAACAAAGTTCGTTACTGTGCAGCTACAACAGAACACCTTGTATAACTCAATATATTCTTTAAAGATGCATTTTTGAATACTGAATAAATTTTGTACAGAAAGTTTTTTTCTATCACTTCTAATAAGCGAGCTATCTTCCGTCCACGCACTATTGGCCCACCCTGTATATAATTTTGAACATAATTACTTTCAAAATCTTCCATAAATATATTACTTAATATTGGAGATAATGGAGACCCCATTGCCATACCGAAATCCTGCTGATATTAGTCATTTTTTTAATTGAAAGTATGTTGTTTTGATACAAATTCTCAATAATTCCATAATGGAAAAAATACTAGTTACGTTAAGTTACGTTAAATATTTTTATTTTATTTCCAAAGACAAACAAAAAAATTGGGGTGAGAACGTTATAGGAATCACCCTGTACCTAGAATTTCTGTTTGTTTAAATGAACATTTAAGTTCATAATATCTTTAAGTTTTTTCTAAAATATTTTTTTATTTTTATTGTCTGCATTTTCGGCACCTAATTTCATTAAGCAATCTGAGAAATTAGGAAATATAAGATAAATTCTGTCATTCGAATTGGCTCATTTACTATTTGCACAAAACTGTAAGTGTCATCTAATCGAAAAAGATTACAGCTATAATTTTGTAATTTGGAATTATATGTGATAAAATATGTTTTATCCAATTTTTCAGCAGCAAAACGGTGTTGCAAGCAATTTCAGACTTATAATAATTAATGCTACTTTAACGAAAAGTGCATATGGAAAAATATAAAAAAAATTTCCGCATAAACGAGAATTAAACTTAAGTAAACTCCACAACGTTTTAATGCAGAATTCATGGTAAAAGTGGCTATTTCAACTGTCAGCAACTCTAATTTTTCAAACTGAGTGGAATTTGAACATTTATCTTGGGGAAACAAATGATATATGGCCTCTGGAAAACTCCACTGTAAATCCAATGCTGAAAAGAGCATATAGATACGGTGATATTTAATTTCGTTTTACATACAATATAGTAAAACTTTTTTGCAACGGATTTGAAAAAATTTGTAAACTGATCTATTACAAATTTTATAAATACAAATAAAGTAACTATGCATGTGATTTTTTACAATTAAAGTATATCACGAAACATAAAGAAGAATAAAGAAGTGGATGTAAAAAATTTGGATATTCTGTAATGCAGAGGAAGTTATCGTGCATATCGACAGATGGTCGACACTTTTTTAAGACACGGTTTTTTTATTCATTGAAATCGAAAATATAATTTTTATTATTTATTTCGGTTAATGTATACGTCGACTGTATTCACGATTGGTGGATAACTTTTGTAACCTATGATGTTATAAGTTTCATGAAAATTTCTTTTAAAGAATGCAATATTCAATGACAAGAAATATGACTAATTATTTTTTATTTCCAGGTCAACACGTAATTGAGAGTGGATAATATTCCGAGAGATATTCTACGTAGAATATCACATTAGTAATATGTTTGTACGTGTATATTCGTCAACGTTACTTCTACACACTTGTACAATTTAAATATTTACTTATATCAAACTCCATTGGAGATAGAGTAAAAAAATTTAAAACATTTTTTAATACAGTGTTGTAGATTCCATTAAGGTCAAGATTTGTTAGTTTTCCTTAATTTAATTATACACGAAGGACGAAGAAGTATCATTTTTTAAAAAGAAGTACCTAATTTGAGTTGACTAATTATAGAAAACATACAATTAAATGTCAATTGATTTTGTTAAGTTAAGCAAATCATTCTAATTCTTTTCATTGTATCTGGGTTAAACACAAGTCAAGTGTATGTATATAAATTACAAGCGAATTACATGTGAGACAACTATAAAAAGTTAATACCTTAATATTTCACTCTTTAGGGCTATAAAACCATTTTAACTAATTTTTATGTTTACATAGTACACAGACTAGAAATGCTTTGGTAGTTATATTGAGATTTACGCCAAATGATTTCGCTATAAATACAGAGTTTGTGGCACGGTACACAATAAATTACAGAACTGATTTATTTGTAAAATAATTCCTTTAATAAAATTGAATGTCATTCATAAAGCGTATTCGGACAATGTTGTATTGATTTAGTGCCCTCGTTGGCTGTTGACACAGCTTTTTGTAAGTTTTAATCGGATTTGCATTATTTACTTTAAATATTAGCTGGAGTGAAATTGGATAAATTTTGTAGGAACTGTTTTTCATAAATAAATTGTGTGTGTTAGTTCACCAAAATTATTGTATTACGTATATGAACGATAATATTTTCGGGAATGATCAAATTATGACACGTCAATTGTGAATCATTATTGAACTATATATAATGCAGTACTGTTAAGATTTCAAAACACAATACAATGATTTTTACGAAAGAAAATGACCCAACAAGTGTTTCAATATTTGCAAAGTAAGCGATTATAATAGTGGCAATTCATGTAAAGATATCAGTTTTACATTCAAATTTTCTCGTTCTCGTTCTAAGAAAAATCTATTAATAATTGAAATTTGGAGATAATCCCAACATCGTAATATGCTATCAATTTATCTAGGTATACAGGGTGATTCACGTTGACCGCCTATTAGAAGTATCTCGAGAAAGAAAAAAGATATTGATTTGAAATTTTGGTTATGGTCCTAAGTGGGTAGGATCTATTTAATGAAAATATTTTCAAAATGGTGGCATTTCGGGTTATACCGGAAGTTGACCCTAACTTTGTTATTTTAAATGAGATGCCCCCATTTTCAATTTTTTTTTAGATTCCTCGGAAAATTTAAAGGTCACTTTATTAAATGTTCCCCATGTCTAAAATGAATATTTTCTGAGATATTAATTTTTTTCCCAAAATATTGACGGAATAGTTGTATAATGTAAAAAATCAATATCTCAGTAACAATTAATGATAAGACGTTGAATTTTTAATTGAGGTAAGACAAGGTATTGGAGCTATCCATCATGTAATAAAATTGTCAAAATCTTAACTGCAAAGTTTCTAAAATTAACGATATCTATCGACCTCATAGAAACAGCAATAAGTCATTTTTTTTAAATGGAACCATATCTAATTAAATACACCAATTGATAGCGAGAAAAAATGCGCATCTAAACATGTATTATGTTCCTATACCAAACATGTATGATTTGGACGAAACAAAATACAACAAATTCAACAAATGTGACAGCTAATACGTAACTCGTGTTATTGTTTTTCATTATCAATATTCTGTATTGTGTCTTGTTGTGGAGAAAATGGCAAATAATTACTCAAACTCAGATATTTTTCATTTATTTTACATTCATGGACAATGTGACAGAATAATTAGCAGAACATTTAATGAAATGTATCCTGAATTACCATCAATAAACCCAAAACAATAACACGAGTTACATTAGGCTTGTTCTGGTTCTCATTAGAACAGTTCGTCATGCGCAATGAAGAAACAGCCATGCGCTGTGTATTAAAATTGGTAATTTTTTTCACTGCGCAAGACGGGAACGGTTTTAGGACTGCGAAAAATTTGAACCAGAACAAGCCCATTTGTTGAATTTGTTGTATTTTGTTTCGCCCACAGTCAAAGTCAAAGCATACTCTTCAATTTTCATACGGCTCTCTTCAATTTTCATCGATCAAATTAGAAAATCGCAAATATCTAAAGAATCATACATTTTGGGTATAGGAACATGATACATGCTTAGATGCGCATTTTGTCTCGCTATCGATTAGTGTATTTAATTAGATATGGTTCCATTTAAAAAAAATGACTTATTGCTGTTTCTATGAGGTCGATAGATATCGTTAATTTTAGAGACATTGCAGTTGAGATTTTGACAATTTTATTACATGATGGATAGCTCCAATACCTTGTCTTACCTCAATAAAAAATTCAACGTCTTATCAATAATTGTTACTGAGATATTGATTTTTACATTATACAACTATTCCGTTAATATTTTGGGAGAAAAATTAATATCTCAGAAAATATTCATTTTAGACATAGGGAACCTTTAATGAAGTGACCTTTAAATTTTCTGTGGAATATAAAAAAAAATTTAAAATGGGGGCATCTCATTTAAAATAACAAAGTTAGAGTCAACTTCCGGTATAACCGGAAATGCCACCATTTTGAAAATATTTTCATTAAATAGATCATACCTACTTAGGACCATAACCAAAATTTCAAATCGATATCTTTTTTCTTTCTCGAGATACTTCTAATAGGCGGTCAACGTGAATCACCCTGTATATCTCGCTAGTGTTAGACGTGCTAGGCTGAAGCTCACTTATCTTATGCCTTCTTGTGTTTTCTACTCAATCATGTGAGTATCTTGAACAAAGTTCAAAATACTGCCGATGAGTGCCTTGTAATTACTTCAGACTCCAGAAATGGTTCCCAAATGTATCAGTGCATTTTTATGCATAAGGCAATCCACATCCTCCTCACATGCCCTACAGCTAGAGCAGGAGTCCTCTGCCACCCCTATGATACTGAGGTGTTTTCGCTTGGGACAGTGTTCAGTTAGGAGTTCTGTTATCATTCTTATTTATTTTCTGATTAATTGTAGATATTACTTGGCTCATGCCCAAGAAACATCTGCGATTACCGGCAGCTCTATCTAGTGAGTGCCATGTTGTTTACTTACTTTACCCTTTACCATTGAGTAAATAATAATAAGAGGCGCAACTGTCAAGATTTCGAGATTTTAGTGTTGTATTTTTCTGCCAATAACTACAGAATTATCTACAATATTTAGGGCTATGTAGCCAAATTACAAATACCTTCCCGTAACATTAAAAATTGATGACAATCCTGAAGCTATTGGCAAAGAAATACAATACTAAAATCTCGAAACCTTGACAGTTGCTCCTCTTTATATTATTTCTTAACTCAATGCCTTTACCGTCCCCTTTGTGGAATGATACGATATCCCACACGTAAATTCCGCCATCTAAGACTTATTCGGCTTCTTACCTTTCTAGTTTTTCTCTAGTTCTGTCTTGTTTTTTCTGTCAAGGCCACTAGGTTCCTGGGACATTCTTGTAGCACTTATCAATTGGTTTGGATCCATCCGTATACAAACAAAATCCTTCGTAAATTCGTAAAGCTTCTTCTTTCTTTTCCCACGCGTTTCAGGTGCTGGTATTCTGAAAGGATTCTAGAGAGTACTACTTAGTTGATCAACCTGGATATTCAATACACAGTTTTCATCTCGTTTGTTGAAAATCTCGGTATATAATCACACCGATACCACGTTCTCATTGAGTGTTTCCTGTGACAGTTAAATTTCTGCCTGTAAGCAGCCATTTTGACCTCTGACTCCGCCATTAAGTTTAAAGGGCGACGATTCAACAGTACAGTAGTACTTATGCTAAGTATTTATTGTATTCAAAATGTGCGCCTTTGAGTTATCTTGAGTTATTTGTGCAAATTTCCCTCCAAATAAGTTATCTTTTCCACTAACTTAAAGGTTATTCCTGCATATCTCAAATATAAGGAAGAAAACTAATGCCAAGGCCACTAGGTTCTTGAGGCAGTCTTATACCACTGTGTGTAATTCTTAATTTATCAAAGATTTAATACTGTTGTCTGTCACTCATAATTTAGATTTGTTTATTTTCATACTTCCTCCACACCATGATTGCAATCACGCCTGTCTGGAATAGGGTGTGAAGTGGCCCAGGTTAATACATATTCAACTCCATTTCTTTTCCTCATAAATGTTCACACCAGTACCGCTAGCTGTTTTGAATCCATCAGTATTCGAAACAGACCCTTCAGGATTTAGTAAAATTTCTTTCATTTCTTTTCTCATACCATTCAGATATTATTATTTCAGTAGGTGAAGATTCAGTAGCATCGTACTGCACTAACAATTTATTGTAATAAAAATATTAGCCTTAGAGTTGATTCAAGTTATTTATTCAGTTTCCTAAATTGCCCCCTCCTTTAACTTAAAACTTATTTTTATAAATCAAGGAGAGAGCCATCGAAATGTTTCTGGTGTAATATCTTGGTCAAAATTTTCGTCAAAACCGTTCAACTGGAAATCTCCTTATGTGTCCTTACTTGCAATTCTCCTCCATGGAAGGAAATAACATATACATACCGTCCTATGAATTGACAGCTTAGTTGTACCCGTTACATTTTCTTTCTAATCTCTCACAAACTGTTCTTATCAGTTTTATCAACTTGATTCACATTTAATTGTAATTTTAAACATTCTAGCTTATTTACAATTATCTTTCTTTGCTTGATATACATTGTTTATAAATGACATCGTTTTTTTTTTGTTAACCATAATGAATGAATTTTGTGGTGGAATGAATTTTGTGGTGAGTTAAAAGAAATTTTCAATAATTTATTTTTAGACGTTTTGAATTTCGTAATTTTTTATCCAATTTTTATCATGTATTAAAAAATGTCCAAAAGATTTTAAAATTGTATGTTTAGAAATGAAATCAATATAAATAAGTATGTCAAATTGGATATGTTTGTTATTATTATGCTTGTATAAAGTCTAAATAAAGTCATTTTATAAACAATTCTAGCTTAATCACCGATCCAAAAATGTATAATTATGCCAAAAACCCTAAAATATAATCCAACATATTTTGAAGAAAATCGAATATTAATAGTGTCAAATCCAAGTCTACGTGATTCTTAACCCAACTGGTTCAATGTTCAATGATATTAAAAACGAGGGGAAAGATTTTGAACCATTTTAGGGCTGCAATTTATTTACGAATTTAATTAATGTTTTAATAACCATTTATAGTCGATATATTATCGATATGATCCACGTAAGCTCCATAAATAAATAAATAAAAATAAATTAATAAAATGACAATATTGTGACCACAGTCGGGGTCGAGAGGGTAAAAAAGGGTTATTATTACAATTAATTAGTTACTGGCATTGTCATTCATTTGTGCCATTACAGCCAGAGTTTGTGGCTATATCTTGTGGACGTGATAAGAAATAGAGAGATAAATTGGGTTAGTGACCCCTTTTAATCTTGCCATCCCGACCCTGATGGCTTATATCGTATAAAGGATTACATAACAAACGAGGGTCCAGATCCAGATCTGGATTTACTTGTTAGACATGTATTGATTTGTGGAAAGATATATGTTTATATTACCTGATTAATTTATTTTATTATTTATTGGCAGGCATATTTATATCCAGTTCAATCTTCCCCTTCACACATTTTAAGTAATGTACTGTTCATAGAAATTATATTTTAATCATTCAGATTTTTCAATATCGACGATGCACCCTAAACTGCAAATTCTACAAAGGTCTGTCTGACAAATGTCGAACGTAGGGATTAAGAACTAAGCATTCTGCACTAAATATATCCAGATGAAAAACATTTTTCAATAAACTTCAATCAGATGAGGGTACTCTGACATCCAACAAAATGGAAGAAGATCCATGGTCCATATTTCAGCTTGAAAGAGTTGAATAGATGCACTGAGAGGATCTTAGATCAACCAGATCAGATCAGATCACCAATGTCCGTTTCTTCGTATGTATTCGACCCGTTTATGTACAATGTCAGTCATCCAGTTTATTGTTGGTTTCTTAGTTATTTTGGAGGAGGACTACATTATAGGATCATAAACAGGTATTTGGGGGGGGGGGGGGGGGGGCACCTGCCATCTTTGACAAACTATAGCCTCCCTGTGACCTGTACTCCACTCATGGACTTAACATATTCACAATAATATATTAGTGTAGCTGGTATCTATTCTGGTTTCAACACAACAAAATGAACTCGAGCGGTCCTTCCTGTAGCATCGAGTGGTCCTCTAAATACAAGTTACAAAGTAAATTTTATTTTTTTAAATTTATGAAAAATTGGAGAATGACATGACATATAAGCTAAAAAATATTACCATTTAAATATAGATTCTATGAATATATGTATAACATTTCAGTATTATGAAATTGAGCAAACTGCTGAAATTGGGGCTTATTAACGTGTACTCTTAAAGGCTAGAGATTCAAGGTAAAAGTGAATAAAACAAGAAATAGTTCAAATATTGAAATGGCTGAACGAGAACATATCATCTTGGTGAATGTGAAAGCTTATTTCTCCTTTTCGTTGGAATCAGTTTTCTTGGCTTCGCTGCTCTCGCATAACTTTTTGGTATCAATACTGTCTGCTGTCACCTCGAGATTTATTTCCATTAAGAAAAGCCAATGTTTGTGTTATGTTACCAATAAATTTTATTTCGATCAATTATTAGCAAATTTCGGTTGTAAATCATCAGAATTTAATTATAAATTTAATATTAAATCTGACAATCAAATGTTAAATATTTACGAGGTTCTTGAAACTTACTTAATAAGTTCAATTCCGATAACAAAATTTAATTGGCAAATTGGTGAGAGAGACAGGTACGTGTATACTTTAGAGATATATCCATATTTGAGCTAAAAAATAAATTCCTTTTATCCTTAAGGTTGTAGGCTTACACTCCTGATTTGCCAAATAAATATGGTATATTACTATAACCTTCCAATATTAATAACTAAGTATTTTAATAAAGTTATGAATTTTGGTTTTAGTAAACGTTTAGTGGCATGTTTTTAAATTTAAATAAATGTTCGATAAAAAAAATAAGAAATTAAATTTATAAAATGACAGTTCGGAAAGGTGATCGATAAATAAATTAAAAAAAGGAAAGAGAGAATGGTGCAAGAGAAGACCAAAAATTAAAATTAGTAATTAACTGCTTAAATAATTAAAGTACATAATGCTACTATTGATTTAAATTCTAGAAAGATATTTAGTTTTTGATGAAACGTTACATTATTAAAATATAAATCATGATTATTTAACCTCCTCTATAATTCAGCCCTGAAGGAATCGATTAAAATGGGATGTTATACATTAGAGTATTGAAACTTACTTTGGCTATTTTTTTTATATAAACGTTAATTAAAAAATGCACGATATTGCTTTGGTAATGCATAAAACTCATTTTCGCCTAAAATTGGATATTGAGAAAGAAAATTTCTAACCGGCAATAAATCAAAGCTGATAAAAAGTATTACATCATAATTCTTATTTATAGAGTATACCCCATTTTATAAAGCAGTATAGTGTCCTGAAAGAATGCCTTATTTCTTTATTTACTGTAATTTTTGTATAAAAAAATACATACAAAACTGTGTCGCTCTACAAAAGGAACCGTCATAAAACCTTGAATATTGTTTCACTTCATTAAATTTTTCCATACATTATTTTGTTGTATCTTAAATTAAACGTAGAAAATCATAATAAATTTAGTAAAAACTAATGTGTTTGAATTAATACATTACATGAATGCATTTTTTTGTTTAGTTACACCTAATTGTAGTCTGTCACTCTCAAAAGTGATGGATATGTGCTCCTTCATCATGACTACACAAGCCTTCCCTAAATATTCAGGTTATTTATTTTCTAAAAGCACTTTGTCAGTCAATTCATCACTTTGTTCGGGAATTCCAGCAATGGCATTGAATGTTGTTTAAAACTGAGTCAGCAAGATTTTATTTAAATAAATTTTCCAAAATTTCGGCACCCCCTTGGCTTGTATAAAATTTTTTTTAGTCTAAGAAAAGTGTTTCACAGTTAATAATTATTTTCTCCAGTTTGATGAATAATTTTAACCTAATTCTTTCATCAATGTTCTTAGAACGTTGAAGAAAAAAATGCAAGAAGTGTAATCTTTACAAAAAATGAATCACCACATCGTCCTCCAAAGACGCAGATACTGTAAAGAAGGGGCTATACCTGAACCTGAAAGCCACATAAATGCACCACCATTTATTTCTAATAGAGTGTTCTCTGTCGGAGTTTAAAGGTGAATCATTCAAAAAAAAAACCTGACATTATTAAAAAAATCGTTAGACCGCAAACAAATAATGGAACGGCTTAGTTTATACAAAAATCGTACTGCAAATTATTTTTGTTTTTATAATTCTGTCAAAATATGTGCAGCTTCTTAGGTTATTACGACAGACAAACAAATAAACAGAGCAATGGACAAATACGAAAATATGTTCAAGCAAAAAAATAAAACATGCCCGGAAATGCCGCGGTTTACACATATACCTGGAAATTTACACAAAAAAATATATTTCAACAAAACAAAAAACGATCTAAAATAATAAAAAATGACGATCATGCGAACAAAAAAAACTTGACGTGAATAAATTTGTTTATTGAAAGGTATCATTATATCAGGGCAAATTCAATTTCTTCAACAATTAATTACCTTTGGATTTGCTTCCAGATGGTTAAACAGTTTGTTTATTAAATTAAAAATTACATACATATTCGTCCATATTTTTTTATTACTCATTATCCATACCTCCGCGATTGGCCGCTTGTGAAGTCTCAAATGGGCTCATTTATTAATTTTTTTAAATTTATTATTTCTAAAGAGGACCCTTGAAATAATAGCTATGCAAAAAGTCAGAATTGTATTTCAACGTTAACTCCGTTAAATAAATTAAAATAACCACACCGTTGACGATAGCGTGATATATATGGCCTTAATAAAGCCAAGTTCTACAGATATTTTAGCTAAATACACTCAAATGCAACATCACATAACAATCCAGAGCACTTAGATATAAGCACAACTCTCATAAAGCCAAAACTGAGAAGCGATACTGACAACACGTTTATCTTAATAACCGTGTAATGACGTCACACCACTTTCAATCTGTTGTCTAAAAGCTTTAAATGTCTCAGCTTTGATAAGAGCTATCATTCTGAAATTTTCAGAGCATTAAAGGTAGCCCTAACGGTGTAAGAAAATGCAAAAAAATTGAAGCACTGATCCAGCTATATTGCGTGCCGAATTTGCGGGCATCCGTTGTATACATTTTATTTTTGCTTAAATTGTGGTAAAGAATTAACTGTCATAGATGGAACCATATTTACCTTGTGTAAAAACGTATCGTGCTTCACGCCAGATTTTTTTACAATATAATATATATTATGCTGAACCAACCTAACCATTTATATATACAAACAAATATTTATTTCCATAGAATATAAATAATTGTTTGAATAAAACTGTCAGAAATTGGAAACGATAATCATTTTCGGTTATGGACCAAATTTTATTATTCTGTTTTAGAACAAAATTACTACCCATTATGTTAAAAATAATTGTTAGAACGAATAAAGTGACCACAGAAAGTTCAATTTTTCATCCGCACAATAGACCCACTTTACTCAAATTGAAATAATTTCAGAGTAATTATCGGTTTTACCAGAAGAAAAGACCTGAACCCCAACATTAGTGTTACATTAGTACTTACTTTGCCAACACAAAAGGGCATTCAACAAAGCTAGGTCAACGGATTATTGTCTGTTGTTTCTTAAAATATTTCGCAGATTAAAGGGAAGAATATAGGGTAACTCTATTGTTAATCCTGGCCCAGCAAAAATGGTAGAAACATGATAAAGGGAGATTAATTAGCACTTTAATGATATCGTTAAATGTGATTTTCATGTTAATCTCCGTTGTTCTATACGTTTTATTTTAGCGTTTAGGTCGTCGAACTACTGAATAAGAACAAGGACATACCCTTTGAAACAGATAAAGTATTTTTTTGAAAATAATACAGTAAAAATATAGATCGTAATAACAAAAATGGTATTGATTTTAAGATTTGAATTCAGTTGAGAATTGTGAATTATGTGCTGGAGTGAACTGAGTAGCTCCATTTATGATTCTATGAGCGTACTTTGTAAGATTTAATTGTTGAGTTTTGTTACATTATATTGATGAGATATAATTTGTATGTACTTATTTATAAAGTAATAATACACGAAAAAGAACTTTTTTCATAATCTTAATTTATAATCTTTGTACTTGGGCAGTTTAACGTGTGATACCTTCTTATCACTACACTCTTTACTTTTCATTTTCTCTTCGATATAATAACTACTTAAAGGTTACACTTTCTTATATTTGTGTTACATGTATATTCGAGTGTAAAGCTAAGAGCAAATTTTATTCTATCGAAGAAATTTACTAGTTAAAAACGATTATTGTTGAATTAAAAATCTGAGATCGATAATATCAAAATAAAAACAAACAAGTCCGAATATAACAGCTAATTTTTCAGATTACAATGCCTTTATCAATGAATATATGGAACAAGAGAACAGATCTAAAAATATAGTGTTGTATAATAAGGAAAGGTCGATAGTTGTATCTAATGAATTGAACAAATTTCATTCATATTTGAAAAAGGTTAACACTGCTTTGGAAGATTTAACCTTAGGAGTAAATTCTTAAAACACTGAATAACGTAAACTGGAAAATACCTATCAAAGAATTTTTCTCCAATAAGGATTTAGATCTCAAAGCAGTAAAAATAAAAGAAAATTAAAAGAATATCACTAGATCAAACGCCGATGCAGCTGGAATATTACAAAAAAATAAGAAGAGAACTGGTATTACGCATGGGTGATGATGAGATTGACTTATATATAAAATATATTAATAATATACCTGATGTGATTGTAAAAAGGCTAGAAAATTAATTAAGTATCTCATGTTCCTTTAGCGAAATATATATATATATTTCTTATTTTGTATATTTTGTAGATCTATGAAGAGTTTTAGTTTGGATAATTTCTGTAGAGATTTACAACAAACTCCTTATGCGATATTATTTTTCAAGTAGACAACTAAATGATAAAGTTACTGGTTTCAATAATTTTTTTACCGATCTTTCTGATTTGCATGCACCTTTAATTACTGTTAGGATAAAAGAAAAAACCTGTCTTTGACATACAACTTGAAATTAATATTGATGTTACGTGACTAAGCCATTAAATAAATTCAATAAAATAAATAACTTTGAACATTGGAATTAAAATTAAAATACCTTTCTTTTGGGGTATCACAAAGGGTAGGTTGCCATTTGAAAAAAAAAGTTGGGGTGGCTGGGGGAGGGGGTGTGTAGAACTAGAAATTATAAATCGCACCAAAAGTTGCGTAATTGAAAATAAAAATCGACCTGTCCAAGGGTTTTTTTATACAATCAATATTTTAAAAGTTATGGTCATGTTTCAATACTTTTTACACACTCTGTATATGGTGAATAAAAGACGTTTTGAATGTTATAATTTTAATCCAATATTCCTAATGTATTAAAGAAAGTCCAATGAATTTAATAATAGCATGTTTAGAGATGAAACATAAATATGAGTATATCAATTTGGATATGTTTGTTATTATTATGCTTGTATAAATCCTAAACAAAGTCATTTATAAATAATGCATATCAAGCAAAGAAAGAGAATTGTAAAAAAAGATGTACGTATTTATATTTGAATTATTATTAATAAAGGCACTTATTGTTATCATTATTATAATATTTCCATAGATGGATCTTAATATTTTCTTGAAAGCTTGAACAGTCTAAAGTTGTCTGTAAATAATAACAATATATGGTCATCACTCATCCTAATATAACGAATTTCGTGGTAATTTAAAAGACGTAATATAAACTGGTGCAACTTTTTTAGATAATGGTTGTTAAGTAGTAAAAAGAGCATATTTTCTTACTAGTGGAAAATTCATTTCAGTATATTCTAAATACCTTTAAGGACATGTTTAATCTGCTCTGTCCGGTTTCTTATCTTAAACATTTGAAGAAAAATATTGATTTCCCCTATTACAAAATTTTCATTATTCATAAATATATTAGCACTTAACCAAGCGGGTAACTGAATTTCTTGTTCAGATAAGGACACTGTTTACAGTGTTCTAAAAAATGTAATGTTATGGGTATTTGAGTACTTACATGAGAACATGATTTAGAATCAATAGCAGTGGTAAAATAAAGTTAATATTGTTTGTTAACAAAAACCACATTTGTGGAATTAATCTAGTGCCGCAGTGAAGCATTTAAAGCAATCATAGAGGATACACATACACATGAAATTATTAGCAGTATTTATTAAACCATTTTCGATGCTGGTAAACAAAAAGTGGTAAAAAAAAACGACAAAAATATGCTGAAGTGAATGCATTTTCTGCAACTGCAATTAAAATATTTTTATAAAAATTTACGACACTAGTAAAGTTAAGATATTCTTTACGTTATCAGAGAATAGTTTTAATATTCTCAGGTAACGTAAGAAGCAGGTAACGTTACCCAGTATCGTAACACGTTTTATTTTATTCGAGATTTTATCCTATATTATTTTTTTTTTAAATACAGAAATTTTCAACGATATCCCTTCATAAGAATGAGAAAAGTCAAAAGTCTAAAATCATATAAATGGTTACGCTAGCATCCAAGATAAATGGTATCTCAGGATTGTTAATTTACAAATTTATTTTTCAAAAACTTATGTTATGATTATTTATAACGCCACTAGTGTTGTTAAAAATACCTTTACGCAATTCGTTGTTATGCAATTATATTAACAGTATCGGATAAAGTACATAAAATTTCATTATTTATAAGTATAAATTTTTTGAATTTAAAGGCTTTACACTTTATTCCAAACATTTTTGTAAATAAACATAAATCCCAGTAACATTAAATAAAATAAAAACCACTTTACATTTTACTTCAAACATTTTTGCAACTAAACACAAATTTGTGGCGTACAATACGAAGGTTCTTATGGTTTAAAGGAAATCGATCTGAAAAACATAATCACCAATATTTTTGGCGAAGTTTATTTTTAATAATGTGCATAATTTAATTAGATTTTTTATTCTTAAAAATTTGTGGAAAATAATTCGATTTTGTAAGCAAATTTTAAATTAGAGCAAATTTTTTTCAAGTCATAAGAAACGGCGTCATCATTTGATATCAATTATGTCTAGATTTGTTACGCCTGAGCCTGAGCCAGAAGAATTAGATTTAATGAAATCTAATTCTTCTGATAGATAAAACATGAAGATTATTTTCAACCAATTTTATTAAACAAACATATTACCTAATTTTTTTATTACTATTAAGTAGTTGCGCAATCAATGGAAAATTACATAAATCGTATTATTTTGACAGCTGGCTGCAAATTTTAGTTGTTGCCGTGACGAAAAAAGCAATAAAAAAAGATATGATTTATCGAGAGATCAGTTAACATAAAATGTATCAGCTGTTTCACCACCGGCTGATGGTACTGGCACCGGTTCCTATCAAGGTACACCATCACCTGCTCACAAAATCTCAGTAGGTGCCACAAGCGTAGGAACGACGAATTTACTAGGTTTAAGTGTTGAACTTATTTTAAAAAGGCAGTTCTAATTTTTCTTTTCTCCAATTTGTGTATACGTATCTGACGAAAATTTATGTAGGTATATATGCTTACCTCAATCTTTCCTTCCTTATAATAATGAGAAAATACAAATAATATCTAGAGAATTTACCATTCTTAGGTATATATTGTTTGACTGTTATGAATGTTGCAGCATTCTTAAATTTTCCCTTCCTTTGTTTGGGACTTCTTTATGCCAAGGAACGTATATTATGCCTATTTTTATCATAAATAGCAGACTCGTAGGACAAGTCATATTTTATGTAAATCAGTTTTCCTTTCGTAGTCGAAAGAAATAGTTATTTTCAGTCACTAATCAATAAAAGATGAATGCGGCATTAAATATATTTACTTTCAAGGACTCAAACGTTTAACACAAATTTTATATAGATGTTATATTCTTAAAATTGCTCGTTATAGTCAATGTAAATGACAATTTGTCATGCGTTTCTTAGAGGTAGCAGCATGTATGTTAAAAGAATTGGTTAGAAGGTAAAATATATTAAATTTAAAAATATGGTTAACGATATAACTTTTCGTTACGCATTTTAATATTTATAAAAGGGAAAAATTGTAAATATTCGAGTGGGGTAAATAGTTGTATATTTCTATAGATAATGTGAATTTGCTTGCTCACCTTTATAATTAAGTACACAAGTAAAATACAGTGTGTCCCCGGATGGAGTTGACAAGAGGAAAAAAATCTTTATTATTGATTGTACGACGAAAAGTCACTCTTTATAAAAAATTCTGCTTATCGAAAAAATGAGTTTACCGTATAAAAATCTTAGATAAGATGTACCGGGTGTTAATAAATTAAGAAAACATGAAAATGCCTCAAGAGAGAAGTACCATTATTTATTATTTTAGACAAAATGTTTATAAAACAAAGTTGTTTATAATCCAAAATAAAGCCTAAATACAAATCTAAAAAGTCTAAATTTTGAATTTTAAATTTATCTCAACTTACATTTTTTTATTTTTTTTTTTATTTATTTTAATATTGATGTGAAATATTCTACACAATGACAATGAAACAATGACGTTTGTCAGTTCAATATTGTCGACAGCAAACTCTGTTTTTTAATTTGAATTTTCACAAATTCTACTTAAAAAGATAAACACAATAAGAACATACAATTCAAAATTTAGACTTCAAAATTTGTATTTAGGCTTTATTTTGGAATATTTTCCTGGAATGGTTGAGTGGTAGCGGCGGAATAGCTATAATAAACTCAGTCAAAATGAGGATATATTGGAATACTGACGATTGACAAGGATTGACAAATTTACATACATTAAAACTTTTAAATGTTTATTAACCGCCCTTACCAAAGCAACTCTATGAAATTCAGGAAATCTGAATATTTTTGATCGACTCTAAATCACATGTTTAATGAAAAGAAAAAAATGAGTGAGACTCGAATCCACTCGCAAACCAATATCCAAGTGTGTTTCTTAATATCATTCTTATCACTTAAAATACGTATATTAACACAAAACAAAATATATTTGCTTTGATTTGTTCCCCTTTGCAAAGCATTATTGACCGCTCATGATCCAACTGTAACTTTTACATTTTTTAAATAATTTGTCGGCATTATGAACCTTTCTAAATGAATATAAATTTTAGTGCCTGGAATTGGAGATGATCTTATTAAGAACCCATTAAATTACCTCATGTTGAGAGAAATAGTCAGTTCGGATTGTTATAAGTGCCAACTTTATCTTTGTAGGTATCTGACATTTTTGGGATTTTATTATACCTACTCAAGGTCTGTGACTTTACCTGTGACTTATTGATACATTTCTAGTTAGTAAAAACTTGTCAAATTATATATTAATTATTCGTTTATATTAGAGTTATACATATAAATGAATGATATTATTAATAAGGAGATAATTTAAGGACTAATATCCTTGACCGATGATATCGATTATTTTGTGTTGATTGTCAGGCTTCTCGTTCATGTAATTAAATAAAAAACTGTTTTTTATATTCTGATGTTTCGGTTTTTATAACCTTCTTTAGAGAACTATTTTAACAGAGAGAACTTTAAAAATTGTTTATAATGATTTGCAGTGCAACAGTAGCAACCTTCTTTTTAATTCAGAAGTTAAGTTAATTGTGAGATTATAGGTCCACTGGGAAATCAACAACACTAGGACTTATTGGATTTAATGCCGACAAAAATTTATTTTTTCATTAGCAAGGCTCGCTGCAATTTATAAAAAACATTTATTTTCTTGTATAATAACAAAATTGTACTTAAAATTACTTACATTCATAATGTTTATGTCCAAAAACCAGTAGTTTGTTACGAAACACGAGCTCATAATTATTACAAAATAATCTTCAAATAAATTAAAAAGCTTCTTTAACAAAAGATACAACTTATACTAGGTAAGAACCATACATATACACATTAAAATCGTTACTTAGACTACTGAATTCAGCTATGATACCGTAGGTTGAATTCACCAAAGGAACTCCGTAGCAATACTCTTAAATGTAACAAATTTCGTTATTTCTATTTTGCCTGAAGCTAAATAGATTTTGATTTAATTTTACAAATCCAGTAAACATTTTTCAAAATGTTTCATACCATAGTTCGAGAATATAATATCAACCAAACAATAAAACCCACAATTTTATAATATAGAAAATATAAAAGCAAACCCCCAACCCTCCAAGGCCAACAAGAGTATGGTGCAGGATGCGAATAATTTTTTATGAGAGGAAATTAATCCTATGTTAAGCTGCCACACTGCTTTTGAAATTTTTGTAAAAGACGATAGTACCTTTTGTCAAATTATTTTTATTGCGGTAATCCTACAGTCCCTTATCACATCTCACATTTTAATTATTTACTTGTTTCTACCTTGGCAGTCTCTCCTATTTTTATCTCTGATCCTCATAATATTCATATGCTCGATCTTTCTTCTTCTTCTTCTATTGGTGGATCTTTGGCTAATAACCCCTTCAGTTTATCCTGTTCTTCCCCATATTCAGCTTTTGGCCATACTAGAGCTGTATAAAAATTGTCGATTTTCGTATTTTAATCACCGTTATTTTCTCGCACGTTACACAATTTACAATTTAGTATTAATAAATGAATCGGTATTAACTTATAATACATTGTGTATATTTTAAACTCAATTTTCTACTTACTGCAACAATTTAATTCACTTGAATATTTTAAAACTCTATAAAAACTAACTAGCTGCACTTTCTTATTCCAGTTCAACTTACTGATACTGATCAAATTTTCAGTCCGCACTGCATTTCCATAACCATTGTTCGACATCTCTTTACTGAAGGCAATTTGAATGCTTAAAAATACAGACAAGTTTAAATTAGGCAATTTATATGTAAAACCAATGAATTATTCTGCACCCGATTCTGCACCTCACTATCAAAACAAATGTTTGCAGATAAGAGAAATTATATTACAACTTTAAATCTATTCTGCAACATAATTGACAAAGTTTAGTGTAGCATTTTCAAATAGTAGTAAATCCGTTTTATACTCATTATTCTATTGGAGATATAACCTTGCAGCAATTAACTAGACGTTGCGCACACATAACTCAAATTTAATAGACATTTTTTTCTATTAATTTGATTATACTGCCTTCAGATATAGTGGATTTTACTTATTCTCATTCCAATTGGCTTATTAATACCGTACGAATTTACCCATTTTACTGAAAAATCGTCGTTACGAAAAAGAAGGACAAGAAATTTTAGTTTTTTTTGTTCTTGTTTTCTTCAAAAACTTTAATTGAGCAATTGAAATAAAAATGTAAGCATAACGTCAACCCTTCTACTACCAAACTATCCCTTAGCAACAATTAATTTCTTTTATATTACTCAGGATTATTGAAAAGAGTGAGATGTAAGCGTGTTTATTGAAAAGTTTTAGGGGTCCTCAGCTAGCAAGCTTTCGACATTTAAACATCACTTATTGGTCATTACTCATTATATGATCTCTGATCCCTGTTGACGAATATTTCGTCGTGAAAGATACGCAAAATATGACAACAATATATCACTGAACAAAGATGTCATATCATGATGTTAATGACACCTAAGTTTTTCTATATTTGTTATAGACGTTACAATTTAACACTTTTATTAAATTGTCTGTACTGTACATGGTAGTTCCCTATATTTTGACCCCTACCTACAGCCTTTATGTTTAGAGATATGAAAAAAGTGTAAATACAAAAGTTGTAGATTTTGGTGTCAAATATCTTTTGCCGAAAAAATATAAAACAAAATAACATGGGAAAGTAGAGAAAGAGGGACAACTTGTGCTTTTCTAAATGGAACACCCTGTATAGTATTACATATTTCGAAAGATCGTCTTTAGCTGATTCCAAAAATATATAATATGTTGGCATTTGCGTGAGTTGTTTTTATAACAGTATGCCTTTATTACAAATATTTCGTCAGTTGTTTTCATGGTAACCTATATTCTACGCGAACTATTCTACACAAAAATGCATACTGTTTTAAAAACAACTCGAGCAAATGCCAACATATTATTTATTTTTTAAATCAGCAGAAACTGATCTTCCAAAATATGCAAAAATATACAGGGTGTTTTTAAAAAGTACAAGTAGTCACTCTTTCTCTACTTTCCGATGCTCTTTTGTTTTATGTTTTTTCGGTAAAAGATATTTGACAAGGAGGTTAAAATATAGGCCTGTACACCGAAAAGGACAGGAAAATCAAAAATTTAATAATTTTTATTTAAATACAATTAAAAGTGTATATTTATATGGTAAATGAAAGGTACTACCGAGGGTACCTACTACATATAATTTTTAAATTATTAAAAATGTATAATGAATGTAACATTTGTGAAAAATATTTAAAAACTAGACTTTAACTGCAGCAATTTCAATCATGATAGTATGAAACAAATTCTAAGTACTTTATTTCAACAACTGAAGTCACATTTAAAAGCATCTACATAAGATGTAATTATAATGTAAAGACGTTTGCTTGGCGCACATTTTTATCGAACTAAAAATATGTATGCCTTTATCATGTTAATGTCCTTTAAGTGTTTAAAATTAGCCACTGCTATATACAGTACAGTAAAAACAATTAATATTTAGAAGATTACAACACCAGATAACACACTTAATTATAAAAAACAACAGATGCACATTAACTGAAAGTAGATGACCTAAATATTTAGCAAAGGTGTTGATAAAATAAAAATGTATATTTTCTATTTCACTTCACAAATTCCAAATTACTTGAAAATAATGAATTGCGGGTAGTTGGCATAATATAAGGGTTATAGACATTTACTTTTATATGAAATTTCTATTAGTGACATGATATGAAATGTTATACATGCCAACACACAATTTTTTAAATCTAAATCAAAAATTGATTTAATTTTAAATGAATTATGGATTCAACAAGTTGAAGCCTATTTTTTCTTCAAAATTAATGTTATTATAACTAAAATACTAAAAGTGACAACAATACTTTAACCCAGTAACTTTGCATAAAACAAAATGGCGTTTAAGTTATTTATTATTTCCAACTGGCGGAATGAAAAACTTAAGTCGAATAAATATTATTTACACTTTTATGAAGTGAACACTGAACTGACTGAAGAAAACATTTCTTGATAGTGGGAATTTTTAAAAATAAAATAGTGAAGGAATGTCTTATGCAGTCTAACTCAATTTACACCTGTTTAACCTGTTTATTTTAAAATGCAGTACTAAGCACCGAGGAATAAACTGACAATAGATTTCAGTTGAGTTGCTATTATTCTGACGAGATAAATACAGTATTATAGTTCATTTCATTTTTGTATCGCAGGGAAAAAATGCCGCATTCACAAAGCAGAACGCGGCCTCTTTAATGTTCGCAGAGACGCCGCCGCACGTGTTCCTTTGTCGGTAATTTTTTAACTGCGCTAGAACTCTGAAGTGGACTTTACTAATTTTTGCAATTATATTTCTCGTGAAAAAGGATGTTGCTGTCACTTATATCAAAAACAGTTTTTTATTGATAATTACTCTATCTATTATATTATTACAGATTATTTGATATTTCGCTCCCTTACAACTTTGAAAGATCTTTAAAATTCTCAGCACTATTTTCATTGTATATGAGCTCAATAATTCAAAATTTAAATGCAGATATATTTGGTTCGTATCTAACATTTAATAAAAACGATTGTATTTTTTTGTTTACTATAATTTTCATCAGTTTAATGTTTTATCTTTGAATTTATATTTTTCTGATGATAAAATAGGAAATATATTGTTGTTTTATAGTAAATTATTTAAGATTACTATGTACTTTACTTTGTCATTTTTTAATGATATAATATCACTTTGGCTGGTAAAAAGCATATACGTTGTATATCACGTATATCACATCAAAGATTGCAATTCAAGTCGCAATTCTCCTTAGCACTATTTTTTTTATTAAATCATATTATGTAAAATGATGAAATCCTCTAGCTAACGTGAACTATTTCTCAAAGTTTCAATAGTATCACACTTTTCATTTTAAGTTCACCTAACCAGCCTGCAAAAATTGTTTGATGATTTTTCTTTGTTCCAGGTCTAGCGGATTTGATCAGGATGAAGAGAATGCTTGGCCGAACGTAAGAAACATCCTGCTCGAATCAGTAGTTTTTCTACAATCAAATGAGGAGATGATGATGATAACGGCAAATGGATTATTGGAAAAACTGATCAGCACATATGTATAGTTAACACTGCTCATTTCGCTACAGAAGAAGGCCAAGACAAGATAGTCGAAACGTTCATCATTAACGCAGAAGAGGACCTGAAAACCGAATTAGTTCATTTACTATTCTATTATTTAAACTGAGAAATTGTCTCGTTTATTTCGTAGTTTGGCAGTATTCTATTTTCATTAAGTTAAATGTGGAGTGCTTTAGTCATAATCATGATAATTTTCAATGCTTAAACAATACCTCCATTTTTAAAGGCAGGAAGAATTATCGACAAACCTTTTTCCGAAAATTACCTAAGCTTATTCCTATTTAAACATTTGCAATTTTAATTAAAACAATCAATGTCAGTAGATTAAGTCCATCTTAAGAATTATTTGACATGTTCTGTGAAAGACTATAACGACATTTGTTATGAATTAATTAAACAAACCATTTTCCAGTTGTTTGTTTTATTTCGCTAACTTCAAAAATACACGATATTTCTTTTCGGTTTCTGAAACTGCCAAGGTAGTAGTAGACCAAACTTTTCACGTTATGGTGGGTGTTTCCTTTTAAATGTGTGTGTACGTGTGGATGTTCGTTGCATACACACGTACATAACAGGTAACATACACTCAAACCCCATACACGCAATACTCAGGACGTAGATCTGGACTCCTTACTTCCTCCAGTCAACCATTCACATTTAAGGAGAATAAAAATGCTTTTAAAAATGATAGCACGAAGTACATCGATATAATATCATTATATTTACTTAAGTACCTAAATACATATCTATCTAATACGATTATAACAGTATAATGAGATTAGTTTAGAAGTGTTTATTAAAAATTATTCTGAAATGTTGGAGACAACGAAACACTTCAAAATACTTGATATGAATATCCTACTCATTTCATCACACCTTCTCTTGTTGACTTCATGTTAATTTCATTTATTAGACTCGAGCGAATTCCATTTAAAATTTTATGTCGAATAAATAGACACTCAAGCCAAAGTACAGGGGAAATGGATAATTAAATACTTGTCACTTTACATTATATCGATAATTAAGAAAGGGGGGAAGAAATACTTCACTTAAGGACTTTTCATTACTCCTATATTACACAAATAATAGATTTCTGATTCAGAAATTTAATGGATTTTTAAAATACTAATACCGATGACAATAGTAGATTGATTTTATGGTCAAGTCGAACAAACAAAAATGGATAGATGAAAATGCACGAAATAAAATTTAAAAATTAATTAAAAATTAAAAATGGTAGAAATGGTATAATATTACCTTGTGTTTTAAATACGTACATATATAGATATATCGTATCTCAGTATATTTCTTCCATTTCAACATTGCAAACCGTGTATTATGATCATTAAAGCATATATAAAATTGAATATAGAATTATATACAGGGGTGAAGCAAATAAAATAAATAAATTGCTCGCATTTCTAAAAGAAGTCCTACGTACTTATGCATGAAATTCGCGTAAGAAGAACCTGTAGAGGGTAATTTATAAGAAATAGATTGTTAACAGTTCCAGTTCTTGAATGATTGATATTTAATTTTAAATAGGAAAAAAATGACAAGGAGCATCAGGGACATCATGGATATAGTACATTACAATAATTTTAATTATCCAAAGGTTAAGTTAAGTTAAGTTATGCTAGCATGCGATATCTAAATATTTTGCCTAATACACTCGTCAAAATTTGAAGTGTTTCACCAAAAAAATTACCAACTTTTTTACCCATGAACCGATTTGTCAAAACTTTATTCTGATAGCTCTATTCTATGGCTATATGATATAGTTATAAAATGAAGAAAAAGTATGAGAATCGGCTTTATACAGGGTGTCAAATGAAGTTTCGTTTTCCTTGCTATTTTCAACAACAATATACCAATTTTTTATTTATTCATCAATATCCACTATTAGAGATAATACGTTTTTTAATAAATTTTAATGTTTTTTATTATATTTTCTGAACATGCTCTTTTGTGGTCCATTTTCTACCATGGAATACTTTTTGGATTTAATAACTTTTCTCAGCCAAGTGTAATCTTGGGAATTGTCCTCCTAGTATCTGCACCAGCCAATATGTTGGTGGAAGAATGGGCAGAAATCCCAGAAGGTAAAATAAATAAGATAATCAGGAGCATGCCCAGATGTTGCGAGGCGGTTTTGAGGAGTAGAGGAGGACCTACACTTTATTAGAAATTAATGTTCATAGTTCTTTGTTGTTTGTTGTTCCTTGTTTGTTGTTAATAAAAAACACCAAAATTTATTAAAAACGTATAACCGCTAATAGTGGGTAATAATAATAATAATAATAATAATAATAATAATAATAATAATAATAATAATAATAATAATAATAATAATAATAATAATAATAATAATATCTGTCAATGGCCTGGATTGATTATCGCAAGGCATTTGATACAACATCCCACGAGCTTTTGTTACACTTGCTCGGATGTCTTGCGGTACCAGCACCACTAGTGAGATGCATCGAACAACTGTTGCCGCTTTGGAGAACTCGCTTCACCATAACATCCGGTGCCGAGCGAGTTTCGACAGAGTTGGTGACATTTAAGAGAGGAGTGTTTCAGGGTGACTCTTTGAGTCCGCTCCTCTTCTGCATCTCACTGCTGCCGCTATCTGTTGGACTCCGCCAAACCCGCGGGTATCAGTGTGGGCCACCCAGCAACCGGAGGCATAAGGTCACCCATCTATTTTATATGGATGACCTTAAACTCTATACCTCCGGAGAGCGAGAACTTCAAAATGCTCTCAGGGTGGTCGAGGAATACACGCGGGCAATTGGAATGGAGTTTGGGTTGGACAAATGCGCAGTAGTCCACCTCAAGAGAGGACGATGCGGGGAATTCCACGAAGATGCGCAGCTCGCAGACGGAAGCATCCTACGACATTTGGATTCCGGAGAGACCTACACATACCTGGGTGTGGAACAACGCCACATCCAGGATGTGAACCAAATAAAGGATTCTCTCCGTGGCAAGTACAGACACCGACTCCGAAAGATTTGGTCTTCTGAACTTTCGGGGAAGAACAAGGTGTCTGCCACTAATATGCTTGCCGTTCCGATTCTGCTCTACTCTTTTGGAGTAGTTAAATGGCGAGTAGATGAGCTGCGCCAATTGGACAGGGATACCCGCAAGATGATGAATATCCATAGGAGTATTCATCCTAGATCGTCCGTTCCTCGTGTGTACCTCCCACGTCAACGGGGGGGCCGAGGACTCTTGAGTCTGGAGTGTATGCATGGCAGAGTGGCACTAAGTATGGCATGTAACATCTTAAGGAGCTCGGACCCACTCCTACAGTTAGTGAGAGATCATGAAGCTGTGGGAGTTGGTGCTTTATTGTTTAGGGCAGCACAGAGGGCCGCAGATGAACTCGGTCTCGTGTTCGACTACAGGCGAGAAGGCCGGCGAAGTGACTCAGTCATTGAGCTTCCGCCTAATCGTCTGACAGCCCACATCAAAGCTGCCGAACAGAGAAATCTGTTCAGGCAGCACGTCGATAAACCCCTGCACGGTGTTTTCTATAACAACATAGAAGCACTGGGTTTATCGACAGAGCTGACCTTCGCATTTTTAAGGTCAGCGGGGCTGAAGTCGGAGACCGAGGGATACATTGTGGCCTGCCAAGATGGTGTTATTAACACTTTGGTCTATCGCAGTCGCGTGATGGGTGTAGAGGTACCTGATATCAACTGCAGGACCTGCCGTCAGGCGCCGGAGTCGCTCATGCATTTATTATCTGCATGCCCGATTTATGCGACTTCGGTCTACATCCAACGACATAACGCGGCTTTACGAGTGCTATACTACCATCTACGGCACTCGTACCAGATAGACCAAACACCAGTGCTGCCTTACGTCCCCGGAGATATCGAGTCCGTTGTCGACAACGAGAAATGCCGGATTTACTGGAACTACTCGTTCCCGACCGTCAGGCGAATTTACGCCAATAAGCCTGACATAGTCCTCCTCGACCATCAGACCAAGGTGATGTATGTCATCGAGTTCTCAGCACCTGCTGAGACAAACATCGCCTTGAAGGAGGAGGAGAAACGGACTAAATACAGAGATCTCCGGTACGAGCTCCAAGTGCTATACCCAGGCTACTCTGTCAAAATGGTCGTCCTGATAATCGGTGTACTCGGAGGTATGAAGCCCATGCTGCTCTCCGCATTGAAGACCATGCCTGCCTGCCAAACATCGGCAGAATGGTTGGCTGGTCAAATGCAGAAAGCGGTCATCCTGGGATCCCTTCGTCTACTTAGGGCACACGAGTCTGGAATCTACAGTGACTAACCCTGCGGGATGTGGGGAGTTGCTGTAGATTATTTGCTGGCGCTCTCTCTGTGTGGTGTCGGAGGCCACAGGGAGACTGTCCAGCACTTTCTTTCGGAAACGAAAAAAAAAAAAAAAAAAAAAAAAAAAAAAAAAAAAAAAATAATAATAATAATAATAATTTATTGGTGATATATACAAAAAAGTATTTACACAAGTCAAAAATACAAACAACAATAAAAAATAACAAATCACTGGGTATTGATGAATAAATCAAAAACTGGTATATTGACAACATACCAAGGAATCCTACAATTTGTCAATGATATACGCTCCTCATGCAACTTTTTCTTCATTTCCTGACTGTATCATATAGCCATAGAATAGATATGTGTTTAAACTATTAGTTAATATTGAGCCATATAGTGTCACAGTGTGTATACAGGGTGTTAATTAAGTATGTACAATAAATTTAGCAGACGATTATTTGAGTGATTTTAAGACAGAAAGTGTTAAATTTATTTTAAAAAATTGCTTTTTTGTAAATATCTTAAATATCCTTTACCCAATTTTGTTGTAATTTTGCACTGTTATTCGTAGTGTCAAGGGGTTAATTTAGCCCTAACTTGATTAAATTTATTAAGTCCAGTGGAGTCCCGAGCGGCACCTTAAAGAATATTTTTGACAAAAAAAAAAGCGCCACAAATTTTGTTGTAATTTTTATTATTTTTTTTTTTAATTAAGCTACTAAAAATACAACTTTTGTGTCTCTGGAATTTTTTTCGTATCTTGATTAGTTATTGAGAAAAAACATCCAACCAGGGATATGCAATCAAGTGAATTTTTTTCTCAAAAAGTAATCCAGATACGAAAAAAATCTCGAAAAAAATTCAAGAGACACAAAAGTTGTGATTTTAGTCGCTTAATCCAAAAAAAATAAAAATAAAAATTACAAAAAAATCTATGGCATACATTTTTTTTGTAAAAATATTCGTTAAGGTGCCGGTCGGGACACCACTGGACCTAATAAATTTAATCAAGTTAGGGCTAAATTAAGTCCTTAACACTACGCATAACACTGCCAAATTACAACAAAACTAGGATATTTAAGATATTTACGAAAAAGCAATTTTTTTTAAATAAGTTTAACACCCTGTATCTTGTAAACGAAGCATTTTCGGACCCATGCTTATATGAACTTTCTGTCTTAAAATCACTCAAATAATCGTCAGTTAAATTTATTGTATATACTTAATTACACCCGTATATAATTTTCTTGGTAAAAACAATGGTATATGATATACAGTATGTCGTCGCACTTAAGATTTAAATACCCTTTTAATATTTTTAATTTTTCGCAGATTTAAACCAACTTATGGCCAAAAAACCGTTTGCCCCTTACTAATGCAAAGCCACCTGCGATACCAAAACAAATGGAGAAAATCAAAAAAGGACATTAGGCATTTTTTTATCTGAAAATGTAACTGATGAAAGTTGTTCAGAATTGTCCAATATTTGATCAAATATAAAAAATATTGATATTTTGTTTGAAAAAATTTTTAAGTCCGAAAATATAATTTTATAATATCAATTATCATTTGTTTTATAGGGATATACAGAGTATTATATCCTTAGTTCGTTTCATAAAAAATAATACATTGCAATCCATTCTGAGTTTAATTTGAATTTTGGGAATAATTTTCTTTCTTCGTTATTTATTATTTAATTTTGTGAAAAATTTGTTCCTAAAATTAAAATTAAACTCTGAATGGATTGTAATATTTCAATTTTGTATGAAAAAGAACTAAGGAAATACTCTGCAGATAAAAACGAATGATAATTGAAAGAAATGAAATCCAAAGAAGTCAGAAATCCATAGAGGTAAACTTTAATAGAATAAAATAGCAAAATAAATTTTACTATTCAGCCTAAATCCTCTAATGTCTTAAAAAGACATAAATACTCTTTTCAGAGCTTATTTGCAAACTATCTACATTTAACTGATAAAAATTTGGTCAGTACTACGAATGTAGAAAGCAAATAATTTAATAATTGCAATAAGCCCCACCAGACGGATTAATCCAAATAAGGACTCCCTCTGTTACCAGGCAGTGCAAGTCACCAACCCATGGACCGGTTTCTGGCTTATTAGCCTTCATCAGCATGGTATAGGCAACTCACACTGCACGATAACAAAGGGACTCCAGATCTTGTCAACATCGATCGACATGAAGTCGGTAAGATGCGAATGTGGACCGTGGGGCCCTCTGGTGAAACTTATTGCAATGTGGATTTTGCCCAGACTAGGCTCGTATGAAAGAAATGAAATCCAAAGAAGTCAGAAATCCATAGAGGTAAACTTTAATAGAATAAAATAGCAAAATAAATTTTACTATTCAGCCTAAATCCTCTAATGTCTTAAAAAGACATAAATACTCTTTTCAGAGCTTATTTGCAAACTATCTACATTTAACTGATAAAAATTTGGTCAGTACTACGAATGTAGAAAGCAAATAATTTAATAATTGCAATAAGCCCCACCAGACGGATTAATCCAAATAAGGACTCCCTCTGTTACCAGGCAGTGCAAGTCACCAACCCATGGACCGGTTTCTGGCTTATTAGCCTTCATCAGCATGGTATAGGCAACTCACACTGCACGATAACAAAGGGACTCCAGATCTTGTCAACATCGATCGACATGAAGTCGGTAAGATGCGAATGTGGACCGTGGGGCCCTCTGGTGAAACTTATTGCAATCTTACCGACTTCATGTCGATCGATGTTGACAAGATCTGGAGTCCCTTTGTTATCGTGCAGTGTGAGTTGCCTATACCATGCTGATGAAGGCTAATAAGCCAGAAACCGGTCCATGGGTTGGTGACTTGCACTGCCTGGTAACAGAGGGAGTCCTTATTTGGATTAATCCGTCTGGTGGGGCTTATTGCAATTATTAAATTATTTGCTTTCTACATTCGTAGTACTGACCAAATTTTTATCAGTTAAATGTAGATAGTTTGCAAATAAGCTCTGAAAAGAGTATTTATGTCTTTTTAAGACATTAGAGGATTTAGGCTGAATAGTAAAATTTATTTTGCTATTTTATTCTATCTACGAATGATAATTATTGATATTATAAAATTTTATTTTGGGACAATTTCAAAATATCAATATTTTTTTATTTCGATGAAACTTTGGACTTAAGGTTTTTGGGCAAATTTGAACAACTTTCATCGGTAAAATTTTCCGATAAAAAAATGCCTAATATGCTATCTTGATTTTTTCCGCTTATTTTGTTACCTCAGGTGGCTTTGCATTAGTAGGAGGCGAATGGTTTTTTGGCTATAAGTTGATCCTAATGTGCTCTATCATTGAGTAAAATATGGTCCGAATCGGATAAAAATTAAAAATGTTATAAGGGTGTTTCAGTCTTAAGTGCGACACACTATAATAATGATTGATTTAAATAAGCGGCTGATTGAATATATATTATTATTATTAACCGTCAATGATTCCAGTTTGATTATCGAAACGCTCATCGAATTAAACACATTCGGAGCCAAGTGGAACTTGTATCATTGTTAGAATATATTGTTTTAAAATAAACTATGTATTTGTAAAATTATTCATTTCCTAACCCGTATTTATTGTTCAAGTTATGGAATTTCTTTTTGTGTAAAGCACTCACCTAAGTCTTATAATTTATGTTCCCTCTTACGTAAGCATGATTAGGGTAATGTCAGCTGCGTCTTAATATATTTCCTGTGTTAATTAATTTAAGTTCTACGCACCTGATGCCAGCATATAACAAATTATATCATTCTCTAATTTTGGCTGTATATAAAGAACAGATCTTTATGTGCCTTTCAGTAAAACGGCCTCTAATATTTTATTCGCGTTTCCCTTTCGCTATCGCTATTTTATTGTCTTAACTTGGTGGGAAACACTTTCTGTGAAAATGGCTTAATTAATTTAGCACATATTCTTTAATATATAATGTGACATTTAAGTTGATTCTAATTATATCCCGAATTAACTTTTTTTAATTATAAATAATTTATTGTAATAACTTACAAGTTGTTTTAAACCAAGCAGATCAAATAATTGAAATATACAAATATATTGTAAAAATTTGCTCTATAATTTGAAAAAATAATAATTTACAATAAAATTATGGCCGAGCATATATTACAGCTGCTACATCTTCAATCTTCTTTTTCTAACTTTGGATGGATATCCTAATAAATTACAAAATAAAACTATTTTTTATTAAATAAAACTCGGTAAAACTTGAATACACCCTTATACTTCAGTATGTTGGGAAATGTCATTGACATATTATTTAGGGAAGTCAGGAATCACTTTAGCAACTTGTACTCTGATAGCCAGATCAGACATCTTACCTTAAATTAAATTGTTTACTAATTAACCATAATTGATACTTTGGACTTCTTTTTGTGGATTTATAAATGACTTTATTTAAGTTTTATACAAGCATAATAATAACAAAAATATCCAATTTGATATATTTACACTGATGCTCCACTTCTAGCATGGCGTGTGAGTAGTAGCACGCGGTTAATTTGTCTCCGTCTATATATGCTCGAAAAGTTTAAAATAACAATATAAAACAATTTAATTGTTGTTCACGAAGTTACAGTGCACCCGAAAGTAGCGTTGAGTGAAGTTACCTCAACCGTAAGTAGTGATTTAAGTGCATTTTCGAACTATTCAATATGGTGTTGTCTAAAAAAGACCTTGAGGATATCGGTAAAATTATAGAGGAAAAAATAACTGCATCGTTTAAAAATGAAGATTTTATAAAAAATATTGTGGAGATAGTGAATGAAAATATGGAAAATAAATATGGTAATATAATTTCTAAACAAGTTGATGACATCAGTAGTTTAAAAAATGAGATAGCTATTTTAAAAAAGGACAAAAACAAGCTTGAAAAATCAATAGATGACAATCAGCAATATTCTAGAGGACTTAATGTTAGAATCTTTGGTGTACCGAAAGAAAGTGAGCAAGAAAATACAAGACAAATTGTGTTAAAATTAATAAATGATAAAATGAATATCAAAGATATAAAAACAACCGACATTAATAAGTGTCATCGAGTCCAAGCAAAAAATCCTGGAGATAAGCCGCCAGCAATATTAGTAGGATTCAATAGTGATTATATACGTGCTGTAGTAATGAAGAACAGGAAGTTGCTGAAGTCAACAGGCATATCAATCAATGACGACTTGACGAAACATCGTCTTTCTTTATTTGGGAGTGCTGTTAAAAAATTTTCAAAAAATAATGTGTGGTGTTATCATGGTAACGTTTTTGTGAAATTTAAAAATGTTGTACACAAAGTTCAGGATGCAGAAGACATAGGAAACGTCAAATGATGGATAAGTACTGTTGTTCTTCCTTCTCTCTCTGTTCTATTCTCATTATGCTTCAAATATTATTTATTTTTATGGACCATACATTTTCTAATGAATAAATCAAATAGATTATTATCAATATATTTTGGAATTTATTGTTTTATTATGAATCTCTATTATTATTATGAGTTTATTTTGATTACTGGTTTCTTTTGAGGAATACGACATTGCTTTTTGCTGTTCTACTTTCACATTAATCATAATTCGCACTGAATTCAAGATTTCATATTATTTATTATTGGATTAGTTTATATTAAATTTATAATTTTTATATTTATGTATTTATTTATCTTTTATTGAATCAAAATCAAATTAATACATCGTTATTCATGCATTTTCTTTGTTCTAATGGATCTATGTTATGTGGTACACTTTTTATATACTATAATTATTTTATTTCAATTCATAAGTACATAATGTTTACTCACTAGGACATTTATTATGCTTTAATATCACTATCACTATCCTGCTATATGTAATACCTTCTGTTAGTATATGACAGTCTGTGGTACCTAGGTAATGTTTTATAATTTATTCAATTTATTTTTTATTTCTAGTTTAATGTATATACATTTATCTGTCATTCTAAATAGTCTTATTATATAATTATTTTATGACGGGGACAAATACCAAATATTTTCCCTGCTAAATTCTTATTTTTTGTTTTTCCTTCTTTTTAGCATTATAATAATATTGCCCATAATGTTAAGTAAACTGATTGCTGTGATGTTAAGCTACTGGATGTGTGGTGTTTGGGGGATCTTGAAGAATAATGGAAGCTTTAAGCAGTATAGATGATATTCAGGTGCAGCAGGGGGGCTCTTCACTGGCTTATGAAATTTCCAATAACTCAACCCAAAATTTAACATTGGCACATTTAAACGTCCGATCTTTGAGTACTGGATTTGATGAACTTGCAAATTATGTGAATGATTACAGTTTTGATGTTTTGGCTCTTTCCGAAACTTGGTTAAACTCGAATATATCTGACAGTATTTACCAATTACCTGGATATAAATTCATTAGACAAGATAGACTTAATAAACGAGGTGGAGGAGTTGGTATGTACTTAAAAAATTGCTATAAACATTCAACCGTTGATTTAAATATTGATTTGTCTAATTTTGAAAGTGTATTTATCGAAATCGTCATACATAATAAGAAAATTTTAATTGGAGCCTTATATCGTGAACCTCGCTCTAACCTATATGAATTTTTTAGACAATTTGAGGACCTCATTAGTACGTCGATTACATCTTTTGATCATATAATATTTATGGGTGATTTTAACATTGATTTGTCAAAAAAATCATTTAATAGTGAAAACTTTAATTTTATTTTAAATTCATTTGGCCTTAAACAAGTTATTAAATTACCAACTAGAATAAATCTAAATTTAAATACATCATCATTAATAGACTTTATTATAATAAATAATGATATTGAAATCTTAGAAACTAATTCGGTACCCATTTCGGAAAATATATCTGATCATAACTTAATTTTTTCCACTATTAAAATACCCAACCTCAAATCCGAACGTAAATATATATGTTTTCGAGAATATAATAAAATTAACTTGAACGTTTTCGAACAAGATTCCAATCAGTTAAACTGGGATGCAATATATTATGTAAGAGATGTGAATGAGAAACTAAAAATTTTCAATGATAATGTTTTGTATTTAATAAATAAGCATGCACCGCTCAAACATAAACTTATAAAAGAAAAACCTTTTACGCCTTGGATTACGGATAACATTAAATTACTTATGAATATGAGAGATAAAGCTAAAGCTAAATATTTAAAAAACAAAAATCAGATTAGTTTAGAGTATTATAAGCAATTAAAAAATTATACAAATCATTCTATTCAACGTGAAAAATGTACCTACTTTGAGTCATTATCAAGAAATAATAATTCTAAATTTTTTTGGACAGATGTAAAGAAACTAAATTTAACAAAAAATAAAGCTAATAATAACATTCCAAATGAACTTCTCGATCCTGAAAAAATTAATAATTATTTTATCTCTACTTCTGACATAGATCCCTCAAATGAAAAGATACGCTTTTATAATTCTAATGTACATCATGATAATACAACTAAATTTAATATCCAATTGTTAACTAAGAATGACGTTTACAATATAATTAATAATATTAAAACTTGTTGTGTTGGTGAGGATGGTATCTCTATCAAAGATCTCAAAGTATGTTTACCATTTTGTATAAATTATTTAATAAATATTTTAAACAGATGTATTCTTGATGGTGCTTTTCCGTTGTGCTGGAAAAGAGCCATCATTAAACCACTTGCAAAAATAACTAATCCCATAGAATTAAAACATCTTAGGCCAATTAGCATTTTATCTACAATTTCCAAAATTTTAGAAAGACATATTCATAACCAGATTTTTCCCTATTTCAATGGAAACTATTTGACATCCTCTACACAATCCGGCTTTCAAAAAAATCATAGCACCTCCACGGCACTAATAAAAGTAACTGATGATATTTGTCATAATACTGATAATAATAAAGCAACCTGTTTAGTTCTACTTGATTTTAGTAAAGCATTTGATACTTTAGATCCATCACTTTTGCTCCCTAAATTACATTATTTTGGTTTTTCAAATGAATGCATTCAATTTTTTTAAATCTTATTTGACCGGCAGGGAACAATGTGTAGCTGTAACAATTAATAATAAGACTGTTAAATCTAAATATTCCCCATTAAATCAAGGTGTACCTCAAGGATCCATTTTGGGACCTTTGTTATTTTTAATATATGTTGCCGACATGAATCGTGAAATTCAGTATTCCAATATAATACAATATGCAGATGATTCTCAGTTGATTTTAGATGTTTGTCCAAATAATAAAATAGCTGCTCAAGGATATATTTCGTCAGATTTAGAACAAATTAAAAATTTTTCTTCCAGTCATAATCTAAAAATTAATGCGACCAAATCTATATTATTAATAGCAGGCTCAAAACTTGCTAGGGATAAATTGTCTGATTTTGCTGTTAATATTGATGGTGATGAAATACCGAAATTAAGTGAAGCACGAAACCTGGGTGTCATTATGGACGACGCACTTACTTTTCAATCCCATATTTCTAACAAAATAAGATTAGCTTTTGGTCGTCTGAAAGGGTTGTACCAATACAAAACTTGCATATCACCTATCGTGAAATATCGCTTGTATAATAGTCTCTTTCTTTCACTCCTTGACTATGGTGATATAGTGTATAATAATTTCATTAGTGCTGCTACATGTCGTTTAATACAATCAGTTCAAAATGCTTGCATGCGATTTTCGTATAATATATCCTTCAGAAGTCATATTACTCCTTATTTAAATCAAAATTCCATCCTTAATATGAAAAATAGGCGTATATCACACACATATGGACTTATCCATAAAGTAATGTCAACTGGTGAACCTTTCTACTTGCGTAATAAATTCTCAATCCACAATCATTCTCTAAACACAAGGCATATGCAAGATTTTAGAGTACCTAAACACAAATCATCCACCTTCCAAAAATCATTTACCTATAATGCAATTCATATGTGGAACAAGCTAGATCCTAGTATTAAAAATTTATCTGCAAAAATATTTAACAATAAAATAAATAGCATGCTACTTGTGAAACAAAATGATGCCAGTTAAAATAAAACAGTCAGTTAACTCACCTGTCTGCATCTGAAACATTACTGTATTGTGTATGGTTTTCTAATTTGTTCTGATTGATCCCTCACCCCCACACTATTGGCGTAGCATTGTAGCAAATATTTATTTAGATTTTGTTTAATTTAATTAAATTTAAGTTATTTTTTTTTTTTCTCTCCTTGTAACTTCTCTTTCTTTTATTTATTTGCTTTGGGCCATTGGAAGAACACCATTTAGGTGAAATGGTACCTATTTATCTGTATACCTCTGTATTATACGGTAAATAAAGATATTATTATTATTATTATTATTATTCTAAACATACCAATATACAATCTATTTGACGTAAAAATTATTGCCACCACTTTAGAACGCTATTATTTTCGAATACTTTATGTGAGGTTATCTTAAACCCAAGTTTTCTATTCTTCATCGTCTTTTGTATTTTCGGAGAAGGATAAATCAACAAATCCATAATCCATCCAACATCAGAGAAACATTTCAGAATGCACTCCAGAATAATTTTTGGAAGATTCTTCAATTACCAGTGGAGAATTTTCAACAAAATATTTGATCATTTTTGTTAAAATTGGACAGATACAAAAATATTAAAATCGTCAATGTTTCTAAAGTCAAATTAAATGCACAGTTTATTATATCAACGGATGTAAAAGTAAAAAGGCAACTTTTCGAAATAACTTACAGTAATATATGGAAAGCTAATATTATCATATCTACTTTAAATTATTGTAGTTATAACTGACGATGGCGGTGGTTTTATCCCTGAATAACTTGAAGGGATCGGGTTTTTGTGAAAAACAATTCAAACGAAAGTTGTCGAACGGTTGTACCATGACCTTGAAACTGACCTTGAGGTCGGTGTTCAAGGTCATTTGGAGGGGTTAACTTTGAATTTTCAAATAGGAACCCCTATTTTTGACTCCGGATTCGAAAATAGGAGGTTATGAAGACTTTGAGGCTAGTTTCAAGGTCAAACTTGATCCAATGGGATAATTGAAGAGATCGAGTTTTCGTGAAAAATGTTCTGTAAGTATGGCTTCTGCTAATCACTCAAATAAATTTTCAATTTGAAGTAACATGGCATAAATGAAGCATCTTTGTAAAAACTATCGAAAGACCTTTTAAACGAAGTGTCACTTGACCCCTTTTCCATTTCAGATTTTAGGGGTGAAACTCACCCTGCCCAATGGGTTGTAGATAGGGGTTTGCGAAAAAGCGTCCCCCTCAAAAATAAAACTGACGTGATAGAGCGCTTTTTTTTTAATGAGCCCTAAACCAGCACCCTTTCATTTTTATTGAGCCAACATGTATGTGATTTTTCTCAATAAACGTAGTTTATGTCTAGGTCAATTTACGTACGTTATTCTAAGCACTAAGCATCATCCTGTTAATACTGTCTAAAATAATGTTATTTTATTTCCCTTCATTTTAAAGTTTACCAGTCATGATGTCTCCCCTATGAACCATTTGCTTTATTTATATAGACTGCTGGAAACCCAGGTCCATGAATTTAAACATTATTCAGGGTCTTAGTTTCAGAGCAGTTCGTCTCGGTGTATATTTTTATTTTTTATTTTGCTATCAATTATTTGAATTTATTCTCATTTCTCAGCTCTAGTTCTTTTTTAAATTGAATAGTATCTTACGGATACATTCAATCTCGATATATTGTTTCTCAAAAACAAATATCTGGCAGTCAGACGTTTAGAAGTAATAATATTTATATTGTTTAAATATTATTTGTGGCATTTCATAAATTATTTCTCTTCCTTTTCTTTTTTGGGATTTATTACCACATTCCTTGAGATTCCTATCCAAAAAATTCGATTTATCTAAAAAATATTCAAATTAACCAGTTTAAAACTGGGAAATAACCTCTACGCTTTTGACGTAATGTCTAAAATTTGTGAACATGCTTGGGAAAACGATCACAGGATAAAATGGGATTCAGCAAAAATTTTGACCAAAGAAGCAGACAACAAAAAAAGAAAAATCAAAGAATCTGCAATAATTTTACTTAATGAAGATAAATGCATATCAAATTGTTCGGTAGAATTTTGTTCAACTTGGTTACCAATGTTGAGAGAAGAACTCAATAAAATTTATATTATTTAGTACATTTTTCAACATTTCTATGGTAAGTATCTATGGAAATGATATAAACAATTTTTATTTTATGCCGTGTTATTCTACACATTACATACAAATCTAAAGCCTAAACTTTGAAAAAGGAAACGGATATAGTTTCCGAAACGTCAGCGCAGTATTTTTGTATTAATTTAATTCCTATTAGTTGTCAAAAAACACCCTCTAACTGATTCTCTGACATTACGTCAAAGGCGTAGAGGTTATTTCCCAGTTTTAAACTGGTTAATTTGAATATTTTTTAGATAAATCGAATTTTTTGGATAGGAATCTCAAGGAATGTGGTAATAAATCCCAAAAAAGAAAAGGAAGAAAAATAATAAAATTTATACTATAACATCAACGTCCCTACCCAAATTTTCTGTCTTTAACGAATTCAGTTAAAGAATTAGACTACATTTGATGATGAATTTGAAGATTTTCAGATTAGTCGAGGTCAAGAGGCGGAAGGGATACCTGTTTTTTTCCATAGCGCCAATCTAGATACCCACCCCCGTGTTCGAGGTCGCTGAACACGATGGTGGGGGGTCCCATAAATTTTTTCCTCGGCAACCCCTTCAAATTGGCCAAAAACCACCCCCAAATCGCCCTCCTGCTTACAAATGATTTTCTAATCCCTTTTTTGGCCTGGTTTAGACTTCCTGGAGTACAGAGGTTCGGTCTACCAGGCAGATGAGCCAAACCACCCCCACCCCCTGATTTCCACCCCTCCGAAGGGGTGGAAAATGTATTTTTTCATGAAAGACACCTTTTCACTAGTAATTATTAAGTAAACCGGCCTCGATTTTTTTTAGTTTTTATATAGATATACTATATATAAAAATAAAAAAAAATCGTACAAACACGATGAGGCCGGCTTACTTAATAATTACTAGTGAAAAGGTTTTTTTTCATGAAAAAATACAATTTTCCCCCCTTTCTGAGGGGTGGGGGTGGTTTGGCTCATCTGCCTGGAAGATCAAACATCTGTACTTGAGGAAGTCTTAACCAGGCCAAAAAAGGGATTCGAAAATAATTTGTAAGCGGGAGGGCGATTTAGGTGGTTTTTGGCCAATTTGAAGGGGTTGCCGAGGAAAAAAATTGTGGGACCCACACCATCGTATTCAGCGACCTCGAAAACGGGGGGGTCTCTAGATTGGCGCTCTGGCAAAAAAAAGCAAAAACCCGAAAAAATCCCGACTCCTCACCTCGACTAGATGGCACCAGAGACATTATGAATACAACATTTTTAAATGCACCTTATTTAAAAATATTTCACCTGTAAGGACAAATTCAGATTTGTAAATGAAAATTATCTGTTTTCAAGTAACAAGCGTTTTTATGAATAGACTAAAAAATAATATATTAGAAATTTTATGGACCAATTTAATAGAATAGTCCCAGAAAAATCCAACTACCTATTTTAAAAAATAATAAAATGTACCTACATAGAGGAATTATTAAAAATTAAGCTGAAAATTTTCCATTGTGCCTCGTGGTAGTAGAATAATATATTATTAATCTTCCAATGTGAAATGATTCTCTGTCGTAGATATGTTAGTTAGCTTATGCTGTAAATCCAAAAAACTAATGAAATGATATTTGAGATGATTCTACAAAAAGAAGTTCCAAGGAGTCAAATCTGGCAAACGGAAACGCCATTCAATTGATTCATGACGTTCGAGCACTATTTTCCTGGAAGATTATTATGATTCCTTAAAATTCATTTGATTACTTTGGGCGATTTGAGTCACCTCAACACAAAATGATCCAATGATGTGGATTACCCAGAGTATGCCCAGAGTATTGCCCAAGCAATCAATTTCTGAAGAAACTTTCTGTGTCTTTTCTAATCCAGTGCAAATTCTGATCTCTTTCCACATTCCACGACATTAAGAATAATTTCAGGTAGTAAAATTACATCAATTGATTCATAACAAAATTTCGTATATATATTCTGACTGAAACCAATATTGTGTGGTCTATTTATTCTTCTTTTTAAGTTGACATAAATAGGTACTTAACGTATTATTGGCGTGACAGCTTTATTTCATTTTATATAAATCGTGAATTTGATAAGATATAGTCTAAACTGGTTTGGTTTCAGCGTAATTTACCAATACATATATCAATCCATGACTAATCAATCCCGACACCAACACTCACTTATGAAAAATATATAAAAGCGGTGCGGCGGTAGAATCGTAAAAGCCGGTAAATTGACTTAAGAGTATTTTTCAATCGTATTGCCCAACCCACGTAATAAATGACAACAGAGATAGAGCGACAAAGGGAGAAACCAATTTCGTTATTTTACAACCGTAAAATGCCCTTGTACAACTTAGTTTTGTTTTAGCAATTAAAAGTCAACAATGTGAAATGGCGAAAAAATACATATTACTGCATGTTTCATGACCCTTCAACAATAATATACAGTCACTCTTTTATTGAAGTGACCCATATTCGAAGGGCCTATAGTCCATCTGGTGGTCTGCAGTATCTCAGGTAACCCACAATTTAATTTTTACCAACGGTATTTTTTTTATGTTCATGTGCCATAAACATCGGCATATGGGATACGGTCACGTATTGTTAACTTAACGTATTCTATTTAACTTATTCGATATGGTCTCACGAAATATTTTTAAGTTGCTTTGTTTTGCAATATCGTTTTTTAATTAAACAAAAGGATGAACTACCTGAACTTTTTCAAGTACAATAATTGGAATGCCATGTGCTTTAGTCAGATGCAGATGACGTTACGTAAAGTTTTAGCAACGTACACAATTTTTTAAGAAAGTTATACACGTATAATTGAGCAAAAATCTTGATAAAAATTAATAGTTTTATCAAAATTGACCGTAGTGTTATTAATGTCAATTTTGGATATTAAGATATCTTATATTAAAACAACGAAACTAAACCACAGAAAATATTTCCATTTTTACGAAAATTTGTTGTGAGATTTCTCAATTTGCATTATCTCGATTTGTCCATTTTTATTTGTCGTATCATCGTTTATTTGCTAGTTAATAATAATAACTTAAATTTAGTTATAGATTTAGTGATAAAAAATAATTACCCCAAACAACTTAAAGGCTTTTTTTTAAGAAGTAGGCAGGTTAAAATCTCAGAGAAGGACCACGTTTCGACTTGGGAAATAGGCAGATTAAGACCCAGGATCCAACCACTCCCTATACGTCCTAGATATACTTCCTTTTCTCTTGAAAATCTAGAATTTCCGAACACAGAGGTTGTGCAATATTCAAAATCAATGAGGGCTTTCAATAGCTATTTGTATCGAAGATCTATTTTGGACTCTTATGTATATTGTTTTATCATTTATCAACTCTACCGGAACGCGGATTCCAAAACGAATAAGTGTCATATATATTAATCAACAAAGATTATCGATACGAATCGGAGATTGACATCTCCATAACAGAGATTCAACTTTACCATTCTCAAAAATATCGAAACAATTAAAGGTCATAAATAAATGATTTAATTGAAAATATAATGATTTTATACAAAATTAATTGTTCTCACTGTATGGACATATTATATAAGAGTATTAATAAATATATCATCATTATAAAAACAAGTTAATCATAATTCCTGCTAAGAATAAGAATAGAATTTCTGTTTATCTCTTTATTGTTGTTTAAATTATAGATGTCATACCGGATTTTCGGACTGATTGATACTCTTGTCCTATTTGGTTAATAAAGAGAAATGCCGAAATGTCAGTTTCTAAGAATAATACTGAATTGGTAAACTCCATTAAGCAGCATAATATTAAGAAAGAGTATAACTGAACTTTTAAATTTCCTTGAAAATGTTGTTTTCTTTCAAAAATGGTTCTAGCAGGATAAGAATCAAAGCGAACAAATTTTTGTCGAATGGTCAAATCTCCCCAATGATTTTTTTTGATTGCGAGAAGGGAGTGGCATTAGCTCAGTGTAACCGAAAAAGTACTTATTACATCACCCTTCCTTTATTCTTGATTACTTGCTCCCTTATTACATTTGATTTTTCAGAATTTTTTTTATTATTTTAGTTATCCGTCAGTATGGCTTGAAAGTTTGGAAAACCACAAGTGTCTTGTTTCAAGGAAAGTATTTTGAAGTTGAAGAATTTTCAAGAAACCAGTAAACAGTTCACAACATCTGATATTTCAATCTGATATAACTGTGAAATTACAATTATACATAGCAATTGATTCATCAAAGATCTTCGTGAGTTTTTCGTTTGTTTCTCGACACTATTCTCGTAACAGAAATATAGGCTGTGATATTTTAGTACTTAACGCTATCCAATATGGTATAGTATGAATCAATTAAATCAATAGACTAAAGAAAACTAAAATAAATTAATCTAAACTTCATGATATCAGAACATAACAACATACGATTGGTATTTTACAGAGAGAAAAATAAGGAGAGTAACGACGTTTTGATTTTAAAGCTCTCCCAGAGTTGATGATTTATAGAAGAATTTTATAGTTCTCTTTCTCGTTAAATATTTTGATATCTTGACGTTTAGATTATCTGTCCTGGTCTTCACTTCGGTTTAGAAGAAGACCATTATGATAGAGAACCCAAAAACGCTTCTATAAAACAAAATTACAGTATAGCACATTACAAAACAGCTAAATAAACAATTCACTCCATAAAGTGTGAAATATTGAAAATTGTTCTATCAAAGAGATGGGGATGAAACAATCTATCTATACCTATTATGCTACTGTGAAGTCCTCAGAGACTGATAAAGTTTAGAGACGCAACTTGACTGAAATATAATACAATTTTTTTGGTTTTGTTTTTTTTTTTTAATAGAATTATTATCCTATCCTAGCGTAATGTTTAATATACTAGTCATAATATTAAACTTTTTGACTAATAATCTAATATATAAGCTCTCTAGGCTCCTACACTACTTTCCGATGGGATACATTTTTTTATTTAAAAATATGCTTTTCCCCTTCAGGACATCTTTGGCTTTGGATTTGGGGGTTGCCTAATTTCTGTGGGGTGTTATTATTATATTATTATTTTACGTCAAAATGCACATTATTATGTTATTGGTATTACCAAAATACTGCAGATTAGTTGTTTATTAAAGTCAGCTAAAATTTTAAATATTTCTGCTATCTTCTTAAATACACTCGCAGTTATCGAAATGTTATCAAACCAAAAATATAGAATTTAAACTAAATCTGTATTTAGATCAACGAAAAATAGACAGGATCAAAGCTCTCTAGTGTGCAATATTATTATTAACGAAATGCTTTTCTGTGTTTTTCAATTAAAATCAATTATATTTATGCAAATATCTACCACTAACAGAAATAACATTTCAACAACTCAGCTCTGCAAATGTTTATTAGAAAAACCGTAAAACTAGCATAAGTTAATATATTAATGTTATTGACGACAAAAAGAAAAACATACAACTGTTGTATTTTCAAGAACCCCATTAGTACTTGATAATTACATCTTAATATTTCACCTCCTAAATAACGCAAGTAAACTAAATGGTCAATTCATAACATAACCACTGACCAGTACTATATCTATTCAATTTAATAATCTTTATTGCAGTTCAACATTTTAAATAAATATGGGAAGCATATTTTTGCATGGAAATTAGTTTCATAACATTTCACACTATATTTCTGTGTCTGTGTAACATACTATAACTTGGAGCTAAATACGCCACTAACAATAAAATAATAACATCTATAAAGAATCTTTTCCTTAATAGTCAATAATACTTTATTAAGCTTTAGCACAAGAAAATTGTCACACGTCGGTATTGAAAAGTACTTTCCCGGCCTAGGCCGGGAAAGTAAGTTTCCTGGACTCGTTTTTTATGTACATTTTAGACAGTAAATAAATATACGCAGACAAATTTAATTATTGACATAGTTCATCACGACGACATGCACCGGCCACACCAAATATTAAGGCAACCTAAAAAGTAGAAACTACATAAATATCTAGATAATTTTAAAATTCTCACATTTTAAACGTATACCTTATTCATTAAGTACATATGATCTGGTGCTTGAGTAATAAATATTTCAAGTTGTTCATTTGACAGAACTTTCGGCTTCTTTGGTTTATAGCTGTCACCTTGACATTTCAGGAAAACGCGTAATTTCGAATATTTTGATATATCAATGTCTTCCATTTGTACTAAGTGTTGATCTCAGTAATAGGATGAGTAATTTGACTATAAGGTAGAGATGCTTTCAACTGAAGATGAATTAGAAATCATGACATTTTCAGATCGGGAGGTCATGTCTTTTTCGTGGCAATAATCCATGAAAATTTAAAGTCACATTATTTGCAGCTGTTACTCTCTGGTGGTGTCCCAGACACCTATATGTCATCATCAAACTCATCATTGTCCATTTTAATTTGTAGCACGTATTGAAACGAAATAAGCACTCACATCAATAAATAAACAGTGATTGCAAAGGAAACGATTTCATAAGCAATTAGATTGCAATGAAAAAATGATATGTACTTATTAATAAAAATTTCTTAATTATAATAATATTAATTGCGATTTTAGAAAAAATAGTATGTGTATCTCGTAGGAAAAGCACATTCCCGGACTCCGTGTTGCCTCACAGTCTTCCGGGAATGTTAGGCTTTTCCTACTAAGTACACAATGTACTATTCAGGTCGTTTACTTCAGTAGCTAGAAAAGTTCTACCTTTCGTTTTTGTTTTCTGACCGAGAAACGTCATTTTTTGACACATTCGAATAAAAAAGAATGTATAAGTAATAGACATATTGAAGTATCAAAAGTCTGGCTGATTGGTATAGCGCCAAAGCCATCCAACCATAACCAACCAACCAACCTATTGAAGTAACAAATTAAAATTGCAAATTAGATCATAATTAAAAGTTATTGATTAATTATTACCTGCTTCATTAAAAAAAAAACATCATTATAGTAACTTTATTTTCACGTCGCTTATTTCACTTCAAAATGTAGAAACATTTATTTAAAACAGAAATAAATTTGCTCATTTTGGTATCTTAAATGTACTTGTCTAACATAAAAGTTTATATCCGACTGATGTAAACACCCCCTGGGAGAGTACAATTACATTGCCACAGTACGCTCTAATTATTAAACTGTAAAGACCAATCTAATAATTTGCATATTTAAATTAAAAGTTTACCAACTTTACTTGAAGGAAGTCCATACAATTTCTATCGTACCATTACTTAAATGTAAACTTTGAAACATTTGTATTTCTAAAATATAGCAGCAAGCAGTTTTGATCAGAGGCCTATCTCTATAGCTACAGCTACGGTGAAATAAAACCATGCTGCCTTAAAAGCGTCCGTTTGAATTCATTTTATACATATATAAAAAACATTCTTCAAAGATACACAATTCTGCTTAAGCTAAGGACATTCTCTTCACAATTGTGTAGGCATAGCATCTGCTAGCACAGTGATATAACATGGGCGGATTACTTAAACTAAAATGAGACAAAAGGTTCATGGGTACCAAAATTCCTCGATTCAACAGCTCAACTGTGTAAATATTTATTATTGAACCACAAAAGTACATAGGTTGATATATTAATAATTAATAGAGACAAGGAAAATTCGTTACACAGATAAGTCCTTGTAAATTCGGTCATTAAGCCAAAGTTTCCGAAGTTCGAAAGAGTTTCTAATAATCTAAAAATGGTGCCACAGTATACTTGACTTGAGTTCTACCGATCAAATTGGCTTCATCAGGAGACAAAAATCTAGTGTGAGAACACTTTCATGGAATAACTTAAAAAAAAACTAAAACTGCAGAAATTGATAAGAATATCTTGTGTGCAACAAATAAACTAAGCAACATTATAAATGTCGAGGTGGAACATTTCGTTCGATTTTAAATCAAAAAGTTTTCCTAGGCTTGAATGAGTTTAAATCAGTTTTCGGTATTTATTGACTTGATCTCTCAGTAATGTATCTTATGGACAAACTAGAAATAAAGTTTGTAAAATGTATATAAAACAGTGCAATATTGCTATGACTTCAATATTACCCCGTTTGTCCTAATATATTGTTTTCTTCATTTCAGTGTCAAAAAAAATTAAGTTTGATGTTTTATCTCAGGTAGAACGCTGCGATTATTTTCAATGAGGCCAAAGTAGGGTCAATATGGCGATTTCGTTTCACAAAATTGGAATCTGATGTCTTTTCTGTTATTCTGCTCCCAGCTGATAAATTTTGATTTCCGATGATAAAAAATACTAAACTTGTAAATTCTTTATATGGTCCTAATTCTGAGAAATTATGATTTTCTGGCAAATATGCCGTTTTTTATCTTTAAACATTTTGACCAAAAGCCTTCTATTAATCTGAAATCAAAATTTAAGATCGGGATCGTTTTAGGAAACCATTTTATAGGAAAAAAATCACTCAAACGTAAAACAATTAGTTATTAGAAAATGAAGCAAGCATTTTAACCCTATTTTGGTCCCACTCGGAAGTGTTCTACGGAATAATTCACTTTGTATGTTTATATCCTTATACATCAAGACATACAAACATATAAAAAGAATCACAAACAGTTCCTTAAAATGTACCTACATTCCTGAAGAAATAATTAAAAACGACAACATAATTATTATAAATGTGATTAGTGTGATTGAATTTTTGGCATTTAAGAAAAAATCAAAGGTGGAAGTTATATTCCACGCAGTTAGTCGATTTATTACCTTTTTTATATAAATAAATTATGCAACTTTATAAACGTGGTGGAAGATATCGTTCGATTTTAAATCGAAAAACTTTCGATTTCCGTAAACGATTTCATATCTGTTTTCAGTCTTTGTTGTCTTGATCTTTCAGCAATAAATCTTTCTAGTGTGAATCTCAGGAAATTATAAATAAAGTTTCTACAGGATAAAACGAGGTAAAATGGCCTTGAGTTCAGCATTTTCTGCTAAACATTTTCAGTTGTCAGTTCCGGTATCAGTTTGATGTGCTATCTCAAGGCATTTCTGGAATTTGAAATCGGAAGCCTAAAAATCAAGGTAATAATAATTTTTTAATTTTAAATCAGTTTTCAAGCTCCACCGTACAAAAAAGAATCGATCTTTTGAAGTTGATGATATGCCACTTGGCATTAGGTGGTTCTATAGCACTGACCCGAATTTAAACTGAGCCACCCTAAATATAGTCCAAATTTACAAAGCTGTAATGGTTTATTTATTTATGGATTGCAGAAATCTTTCAATTGTTTTAATCCTAAACTCTTTAGCTTTGAGTATTAGTTTGAAAATGTTTAAATTTTCTTCATCCGCATCCCATACAGGGTGATATATGTAAGCATGTATTTTTTTCACTTTTTCAGTCTAGTGCCTCGTATAGAATGATGTCTACCTACTTTCTTTTAAAGTTTTAAGTATTAAAAATCCACCTTCTGCCAAATCCAATAAAATCTAAAATCAACTGTGCAAAAAATATAATTTTCATCATTAGTTTTTTAAAAATTAATTAATTAATTAAATACTAAGAATTCATTTCTACTTACGGTTCAGTAGTTGTTTTAATGATTTCTCCACTAATGTGCATTTCAATGCATTATTTGTGATTCCATTATTATATGTTTGCATGCCCTGATGTATAAGGATATAAATATATCATGAGGTAAAGTTTCAATATATCATAACTATGACATATGTACTTTGGTGCGACAATCTCATTATGATTGGTCGAGGGGAAAACATACTTGGCTCTCGTCAAACAGGTCTGGGTTAGATTCCTGGCCATGGCTGTGAAATTAACTGGAACGGATATTGTTATTATTATTATTATTACCCATCTATTTGAGTAACTTTTTACTAATTTACCTAATTTTTTTCTTGTTGAAAATCAGTAATACTGCATACTCGGTATTCAGTACTACTGAAAAAAACCAGAATTGAATCGCCTAATTCCTAATTAATTGCAAATAAGATGTATGTATTTTCGATAAATGCCATTTCTTATCTCAGTTTTCTTTCAAGTATCTGTATGTATATTCCACATTCTTAACTGATATTTAAATAAATCTGTTTCATATTGCGGTGTAGGAGAATTAGTGCAACGTTCAAACCTTTCTTTCATCGGAGGTAATAAAAAATAGCAGGTGTCAGCAGTCAACAGCCTCACCTGGCGTTTTACCCAGACTGCAGCTTGTCCACAAAATCAGCCAGTGCGGAAACACACCAGTGGTGAAATAAAATTGTTCTTCGTTAAGAGAAATTGGCGCCAAACCCTACACATTAGGTATTCCATAATACCTATACGTGAATATATTAAATACATATATGATTTTTTCACTACATATTGTCCAACAAAAATGAGTACCGGAATACATTATTTCCAATTTGCCCACAAGCAGTGTGAAAACTACATAGGATCAATCCGGTGTGAGATTATTATGAAAATGTAGAAAATGTCTATTCTTTATATTTATTTTTTTTTTATTTCTGAAGTCCATCGATTTCATGTAACTTTGGATCACGGAACTGCATAACCGGTAGCCTTTAAAATTAAAAAATTTTGAAAGCCAAACTTTTTTTTATTATAACTTTTTTTAGCTGTATACATGTAACGTAAGTCAGTAGCTGGTTGTATAAGTAAGGTTAGGGGTTAGGGTTAGAAAGTAGTTAATTTTGATGAAGGTTTTCCTCAAATTTTTATAGGAAAGTGAAGGTAGCAACTCTAAAAAGATTGTGTTTAATTGACAGTAAAATTTGGGTGGAACCGAATGTGAGAAAGTTAAAAATGATCTTCAAAACAGTTTTAAGGTTATCAGAAGACAGAGGGGTCTTGCATTGATTAAAATGATGATAGGCAGGATGAAAGCTTACATCCCATAGATTTTAAAGAAAATTCGCCATATAAACCAAATGTAGTATTGTTTATGTCGTGTAGGTATTAATTTTTCTTATAACCACTTCGTTAGTTTTAAAGTTTCCACAGACACCAAAACAGTACCGCTGCATTTGCGAATTGACATAATTCAAAGACGATTAAAACTGAGTGACTAACCGTCTTCAGATGATGTCAACTTTATTGGTGAAACGCGCGTCTAGCGTAATGTTAGTGTTTTTGTGTTTGTAGAAACTACGGCCATGCCACGATTACATGAAAGAATCCAACCCTTCAGGATTTATAGCAGTATCGCCAGAAAAAGTTATTATTTCATAAACAAACTATGTTTGCGGAATGTACTACAAATATTCTGAATAACGCTATATGTAGATTCTAGAAATGTTTAAAACACTCCATTTTTAATGTCCATAGAATGTACTTATAATAGCCGCAGGTTGAGAACACATTGGTAGAATATTTAAATGTTCACGACTTATATTTTCTGTCTATTTATGGAACATACTTCTGTTGTCTGGGTATTAAATTATTCATGCTTTATTGTAAATAAGTATACATCAATATTATCAGGAATATTTACCTAATAAAATAGCTAGTTTTGTTTATATATTATTAAATTTTACGCCTCTATTATGTTGGCATACCATACAATAATGTAGGATGTAAAACTAATCAAAATGTCCACACATAAAATATAAAAAAATTGGCAGTGAACATGTGCATGGTTTTATTAAGTGTTTTGTTTTCAATTATTCGTGCAATTCGTTCAGCTTCTGAATTTTCCAAATTGGTTATTAAAAGTGTAAAAGTGAAGTTCTTGTTTATAAAACTTCGCCACTGTTTTGAATTAACACAACTGAAAATGTGTAGGCTAATTTGCATTAATTTACAACTGATTTACTAAATTTATTAGTTGCTACAAATTAGAATTTAAAAGTAAAAATGTAAACGTAATATAAAGTACATTTTCTTTGTCCACACAAAAGAAAAATAATACACTTATCAAAAAAATATAATTACACAATCTCAGTAACACAATCGGAACTTAAACAATTTGGAACCAATGGCGGAATGAAAACAAACTTAGTGTGCCCGAGGGTGGCCTCATATTTACCAAATGTACTGTGCAACGAGCAATTGCAGGCACCTAAAATGCACTTGACCAAGAGCAAATGGACAAGCTGTTACGATAAGTATAATGTTACCAAGTTGGCGACGAAAACAAAGCTTTTGAACTTTATAGATTCAATCAAAATCGTATTAAGTAGTTTCGCTTCTACAAACAAACAGATTTCTTCCCAAGCATGTAAGTTTTAGTTTTAGGTGTGAAATACAGATAAATAGACGAAACTACTAACTAATGAAATGAAAAAAAATCAATTTCGATACTACGAAAAAAATCGTCTTCCTCACAGTAATTCTTTTTAATGTGCTACAGTTTTCGATATAAAAAAATATACGTTACAGAATTAGGCAACCGGAATTGAATCATAAATATTCAGCAAGGGCCTGCCACTGTTTTATTGAAATATTGTCCATCATAATACCTGGTGGCCAGGAAAGTATTGCCTACGGAATAATTCGGTGATTATAAAAGATAGACTGCTGAAAATTGGAACTTGGATAATAGATCATTAAAGCCAAAATCTACTTATTATAGATATAAAATCGGAAAAAGAAACAAATTTATTTAGGGTTTGTAACATCTATTACACTTTTTCCCATGTGTTTGTTAACAATCCATAAAGAATTTTATGTACCTTTTTTAAATTAGAATATAACATTTCATTTAATTTATTTACAATTTTTATCATATTAAGTTATAAATTTTAATTTCGATGACTAAGCTGGGTATATTTAAGATAATTTCAAAATATTATATAACCAAAGGCACCTGCTCTACACAATTAAAATAAAATGTATAATTTTCCTATATAAAATAAGATACACATTTTTGTATACAATAATTAAATAAATATAAGTAGGTGTACATTTTTTAAAATAACTACATCCATTAAAGTAGTAACTGAAGATAAAGCGTAAGATAAGTCTTGTGAAAAGTAGCATTTAGTAAGTTAAAAGATAATCAACTTCATCAACTATTAATTTACTAATAACGTTTTACACAAAACATCTGTTTTGAATTTCACAAGTAGACATTTCATTATTCAGGTAAATTTTCATCATAAAAGAATTGTAAAGCAGATGTACGAGTTGAAAAATATAAATAAAACCTAAAGGAATTCGAAGGTACAGTCAGGTAATTATGTATAGCACATTTTGTTCGGAAGAATGTCATTGTCCTGTAAATATAGGATTTTTTTGTTAAGGTGAAATCTATATAATCATACATATAATATGCATGCATATTAGCACATTAATGGTTTCTGTGCTAGGTAACAAGGATTATTGATAACTTAATAATAAGCTGTATTTTACAGTGTCTTACAGGTAATTTTTTATGACAAATTTTGTCTATTTTTAGTTCATGGCGTCTTTAATATTACGATTTCTATATATTATTTTTTAGATTTAGGTGAAGTGAAGGCCATTGATTAAGACAAAATATATTTTAATATATCGACATTTTGAAATAATTTGTTTTGCTTAGTAAAAATAATTGATAAAACCGTAAATTGATACAACCTATACATAAAACATGCATGCAACTAATACTATTCAGTTTCAGATACGAACTGATTACAGCTTTTCTAATAAATTATTGGTCACACAGAAATTTAAAATAATAAATATCTTTAAAAACGTTCAGGATCTACGCGACTGCTGGGTAAAGTTGGTAAAAATAGTGTTTTTCTTATTTTGAACATTTTTTTAAAATCTGTTTATTTAGTTTTAAACATGCTTTAATTTTCGTATAAAGACATATTTCAAACAAGAGAAAACTTTATTTTTAGACATTTTTATATCACTGCGCAGATATTGGAATGTATTATTTACAGTATTTACACCATAATAATAATATCAGTGTCCAACGACAGCGGGGCGAAGGGAAGGACGACAGAAATGTTTGAGAATTTTATAATATAGATTAAAGCCGAAATATTCATGAAATCTTGATAGAATTCGAATATTGTTCTAATCGAATAGAAAATTCTGACTGCCCGTTTGTAAAAAAAGTAGATACCCGAATCCTGTGTCTGATATTTATTATATTACCATAAGTGGACTAAGTGGAGATACTAGTATTTGGAAATTTTCCGAGATGTAATTAATACCAAAAGGTGCTGCATGGTCAATTCTATAAGGAAGATAATGAAGTCCATTCCGAAACAGTCAAAGAAAATCCATTTTTTTAAAAATCATAGGTGTAGTAGCACAATAAGTTTTAAAATTATTTTTTAATTTAGATAAACTTTGCTACGTAGAAAGATCTTGGTCCACAGGTGAAACCTGTTGTTAGACATTGGATTGGATCAATTAGAAGTGACCATTCCATGGACATATTTGATTTTAGAAAAAGTTGAATAATTCTCGAATCGCATGACCGATTTCAAATTGAAAAGTTTGCTTAATAGAGCTTAAAAATGCCTATTAGAAACATACTATTTCAATTTTATAATGGGTGACTGATGGGAGTGATGGGACTAAACACTTATTTTATAATTATTATATATTATATATTATACTACACTTTTATCTTGACGTATTTTGGCCATTTTCTTATTTCTATTTATTTTTCAGAATTTGGCGTGATTCCCAGAAATAAGTGAATGAATGAAACTTACATTCATTAAAATTCTAGAATATAACAAAATATAGATCCAAAACTTATAAAATCCAACAGTTAATATTGAAAATTAAAATGGTCAAAATGGCATGTTATATAAGATGTTATCTTCTATTGGCATACAAACGATATTTTCTATATCAAACACAATTACAGCTACTAAAAATACTATGTGCTCGTACAACCAATGCTCGACCAACTCTCGATTAATTTCTCTTATCCAATATTTAAGGAAAAATATGAGCGGTGCATCTTCAATAGTAATTGTTGTATTATAGGATTGTAATTAAAGCTGTATCCATAGAAGCACAATACCTCCGTAATTATTATTCATATGAACGATTATTGAAAATTAAAAGTGATTCTGGACTTTTACAGTAGATTTACCTTAATGTGGGTTTCATATCAATCCATCACAAAAGACACGTTTTACAAAATTCAAAATGATGAATCTGTCGGGTAGTCCCCACGGATGGGGAAAATATTCTGTTTGCATTAAAAGGACCCAAGTCTATACCTACTTAAAATTGTGCAAATATTTTAGCTCATCATGAAAAATAACAAATATTAATTAAGATTCCAACTGATTTAAGATATCGCAAAATTTAGGTAATGAGAGCAGTTTTCATTGAAATTGACAAGACTATAAGACAATAATTATTTAGGACTGTTTCTTTCGTTTCCTGGATACGGTTGTACTTGAGCAACGAAAATTTGTTTGAAAGAAAATTTAAAAGTCTGAAAAGAATTTGAGTTAGGTATAAGACACAATTTTTGGGTAAACAGAGTAATTAGAAAATATTTCTGCAAAAACATCAGTCATACATATCTCTTAATACCTCTAGCGTTGGGCCGTTTCCATTATGTGTAAATTGAATCCTTAGACCTCGTTCTTTCGTTTGTCCTTTCTTAAGACTTGTATCTAAGATATATGTTATTTTATCATATAACTTTCTGCTATTAATGACGATTGCATTTAACGTTTTTCATGAATTAAATTGCGGATTTAATGATCTTCGGAGCTCTCGTGAAAAATGGAAGAAACCTGTACATCCTGTATAAACAATAACCTTTAGTAACATCTTTTGATGAAATATCCCTTATTTACCAAGAAGTTTAGGTATAAATTTCCATTCTTCCGCATACGGAGATTAATGTACAACCCTCAACCTTCTTAAACTAACCCTCAGGTAGACGAGGCAAAGTAAAAGATAAAGTGGTTAGGAGCGGAAGATCTTAAGAATTGCGGTGCATCTTAAGGCGGCATGTGCCGAGCGACAGCTGCAACCCTTGTCCGAAGAAATAAACACGCAACGTCCAGCTGGTGCTTACCATCATTTATAAGCCAAGGTGGCGACAATAACAAGCCTTTTTATCTTATATAAAATATTTTTTTTATGTTATTGCTGATACACTTGCAGTAGTTCTGCCTTTTTTCTTTTTGTACGGTAAAACTGTGTTATTGCATGTCGAAATTTACAGGTGTTTTATAAAGAGCAAATTACCTATATTATATATTTTTTTATGAATTATTACATTGTGCGTTATATAAAAGGTATACATCATCATTAAAAAAAGTTTCCAGTAAATATCAGTATCAGGGTCTGTTGTTGGTTTTCACCTCTTTACCATCAATAACAATAGTTTGTAGCTCATGAGCTATAAAATCACTTGAAGCCAGAAGGATATTCATGATATCTTCTATTCAGGAAGGAGCTAATGTGCTCGAAATTTAAGAAGATTGAAATCAGTTCCATGAAGAGAATAATAATTCCGGAATAATTTTGCAAACATCGAAAAGCTATAATGATGTCTCTATTGTTATATGATGCTAACTTACATGATGAAACGGACTTTATAGTAATCAGTGTTCAGGCTACGATAGTTTTTAATTGCTATTAAGAGAGATGAAGAAATGCAATTTATAGAATTGCTTTCTATTTCTCTTCGTGCTCGCTTCAAAAAAGGACCGCAAGATGGACGTCGGAACGTCAAGAATTCAAAATATTCCACACTGCAGATAATTAATAAACTTTCTGCAAATCATTAGCTCCGCTAAAACTTTAGAACCAAATACAAGATGTTTACTAGTCTTATTTAAAAACTAATAATCTATATGAACAGTTTTAGAGATACAGGATATCAAAATTTAAATAAAAAAATCTGTTTTTTTCTGACTTCCAAAACGCTTGACTTTACTAAAAATTGAGTAACCACATTATTTTTTATTCTCAGAAAAAAGCGGTACGCATGCCACTAGATTATTTCAAGGCTGGAAATTACTTAAAAATTTTAACAAAAATCGCATCCTTCGCTTTTTTAATGCGATAAATCGTTTTCAAGGAAATTGAGAAAACTTATAGTGATGCGAAAATCGTCCAGCCCTCCCTCGCTGCGAAAATTAAAAAAATTAGATTTTTTTTGAAAGACTGCAAAACGTTTTAAACCTTTATGTAACTAAGTAACGCATAAATAGGCCTCGTCTTTTTTAAGCTAAGCAGAGGAAGCACGTTCTAGATTTTCTTAACTAACTTAAGTCCATAAAGTACTCAGTAATTAAAACCTGTTATTTACACTATTTTTAAAACTAAATTACTAAATCGATTTTAACATGATTTTTGGATATTAATCTTATACTTTCAGCAACAATATTTATTTGACAGCCACACATATACTAAGTTTTATTATTATACACACAGTAAAGGAAGTAATTCAACAAAAAGAAAGTTACAGTTAAAGTCTATAATCTCTTATTTCAAAATGATTTTGATTTCTAATGTCTCCCTTTCTGACAATTTATTCTAAAAAATGCAACATACCGCTATTAATTTAAAACCTCTTAAACATCACATTTCATTATAAATACTGACTGAGTTAGTAAAGCTTATAAATCTAAGCATGTAATATGAACATTATAAATATACAAGAAAATACCTAAAAGGGAAAATAAAATAAACGTCAAATTATAATCATCCAATATTTTTTATTACAAAATATATTTCAGTTTGGGAAAAGAGTTATAAGAAAATATAAGTGATGAAATAAAGGTTCCGAGTGAGAATAATCATGATACATGGGAACGAGAAGAGAAAAAGAATTTATTTCGGTTCGTATCGATTTGCCACAACATCGCCTGAATACTTTTTAATAAAACAAACACTCTTTGTTCACATCTCAATATATTACGTAGTGTTTCCTGAACATTTTTTTTTAAGAAAAGCCTTATTTATCTTCTAGTAGATTGCTATTTTGTAAACTATCATGCACTTAAATATATGAAAACGTAATGAATGATTTAAATGATAATAAAATAGAAAGAAATTGGTAAAAGTGATAAAACGCATTCTTTGCTATATATTTTATATGAAGCGGTCTATAAATTCTTGGTTATTTAAAAACTACTTTAATTTTGCCGAGCAGTTTACTAATTTATAATTATAAAAATTTACATCGTAATTCGGAATATACCAAGTGCGCAATATACATCAATTTGTCAATAAAGGGATAATGCACCTTCATTGTAGCAGGTTTCTTTCTACGGGTTGCGATAATGAAAATCTGCATAGTCTTATTAGACCTATTCCTCAGCAAAGAGGGAATATGGTGAATGCGAGCTTTAGCAGTCTTTTCCAAATATTTTTATGTGGTTAAAAAGAAAATAATTTACAAAATATCCTCCTATTGTAATATTCGAGACTCCAGTTTATTAAATTAAGAAATTGTACATTTACTTCTATGGTAATAAAAAAAAAATTGGCAACGCCACTGGTCCGTTGTGATTGGAAATGGGTCCTACACGATCCAACCCTCGACCACCGACCCAGTAACCATCTGCTTCCTACGTCACGACTTCAACTTGCTGTGATCAGCTGTCACTGAGTTCTTTTTGATATTTTCTACCCGTATTCTATAAACCAGCAGTTGTACCGGCATATTTTGTGGTTTTTTGCGATATCTCTCGTAATTATCCTACATAAGAACGGCCAGGCCAGAAACACGAACAAACTCAACTCCTTTATTATCTGAATTTATATTAATGCCATCTTTGTTAATGTTGCAGATTGTGGTCTTTTGTTCGATGTTCAACATCCGTTATTGAAATAATTTAACCTTAGGATCAAAAGCTCTATTTTTCACTTTAACAACATGATCGAAATACATTGAAATATTAAATACAGGTCCTACATTGTTTTATATAAGGATAAGAAAGGTGAAAGAATAAAATATTTAATCGAAAATGTAAACGTTTGATATTATCTAATATAATTCAATGAAAATAATAATAATAATACTTTTTTGGCAAAATTTTTGATTAGGTAAATTGTACCATTTAACATGAAGTTAAACGTCACTCATCTATATACTGTAATCTATTTAAAAATTATAATTTTACCACTTAATATGTATTTCAAAAAAACAAAAATGAATCAATCCGCTTCAGTCCATACCTCATCTAAAAATTGTGTAAGTTCTCGCATCTCGCATCTGCAAATATCATCTTATTAAAGATATCGAAAATTTTCAAAAAGGTGTACAGTTTAACAATATTTGGAATTACATACAAGGTGATTCACTTAAGCAGGTTTTCTTTTTTCGTACTTCGCACGTACCTTATTAAACTTCGTAAAATAAATATATAATACAGTGAACGTTTATTTAGCCTGAATTAAAAGTTTTTGAACAACAACCATCTTTGCACATATACAGGGTGGTCCGAATTGTACTTTCGATAATTTGAGAATCAGTAAAAAGTGTGAAACTAATGTGAGTTTTCTTAATAAACTTATATCGAAAACTTAACCGTTTCAGAAATACAGGGATTGAAGGCGTTGAAGTTACATTTTTTTTTGTATTTTTTATTTTATTTCTCCTGAAGTATCTACCTATATGGAATTTTTTATTGAAATTTTGTGTGTACATGTTTCTGAATAATTACCACGTTTAATCATTATTTTCATTTTCATACTTCAACCAGAAGCGCAACCATTAGGGTATGAATTTCTTTGTTTAAAGAAGAAGGGTACGCCAATGATCGAAATTATAATTTTATTCCATTTTTGAAATCCACAGTCAGTTTACGAATAAAAAGTCCTTTTTTAGTTTTTCCGTAAAACGTATCGTTTTACAGTTAAATTTTAATTACAATTCATTGCATATCTATATAAGAACAAGTATTTCAAATATTAATAAAACACCCGTAATTTCTTCCCTACATCAGATAAAAATTTGAAATTTGGAGGACGTGAATTAGATAATATTACACATTTTTTAGGATAATCTTGAATTTCAAATCACCCGGTATAAGAAATAAAATACCAATGAAAAAAATGGACGCTTTTCTGTTATTTTGGATCCGCCATTTTTTTTTTTAATTTTAATCCCAAATTCGTAATCAGCGACCCCAAGAACCCCCCAAATTATATCTAATAAATATAATTAAAAAAAAAGAAAATGAAAAATTAGACATTCGACGCCATTTTGTTTTTAGACCGATTCTAATGCCAGATTCGTAACTGTGCCTCCGAAAACATTATTTAATCAAATTTCAGGTAATTTTAATTTTAAATAAATAAAAGAGTTATACATTTTTTAATTAAGAGTGTATAAAAAAACACTATGTTTAATTATAACAAATAAAAAAAAAACACTTATTTGCTAATAATAATTGAAATAATAAAAAGCACAACTTCTCCCCCTTGGGGAACTTTTCTTTAAACTTTTCCGAAATTAAAAAAATATATATCAAACTCGGTTTTAAGTTAACGAAGTTGACGAAAATTTAATTAAACATAAATATTTCACAAAATAACCTCAAATCATTACAGGAGCTGTTCAAAATACTCATCACTAACTTCAATACATTTCCGACATCTTCGAATTATGGTATCAAAGCCAACTAAAAATAAAATCAGAGAGCATACGTAAAAATATTGAATATATAATGAATTCTAATTACAATTTAACTGTAAAACTAAAGGAGTAGGTACTCTTTATTCGTAAACAGACTGTAGTATTAATTAATTAATTAATTAAATGTATAAATGTTATTATTTAGATAATCCATAGAGCGATTGAAGATTTTTTAATAAACATCGAATTGTGCCACTTTGTCATATATCCTGGCATCCACGACAGATTGATCCATGAACCTGCAAATTAGTGGAAAGCTATTTCAAAGGGCATTCTTTTGGTACCTTAGTATGCAGGGTGTTTTATTTGAAAAAATGAAAAAAGTAGATCTGGCGATCCGGTACAAAATGACCGAATTCGTTAAATCTGTTATAGTAGCGTAAACTAGAGATTTTTTGACAATTTTTGACACAAACTGGATCTCAAATCGGTATTGCGTTATCACATTAAGCTTACAACGTTGACATGCTTTTTGGTACAAACTCACTCAATCGCAGTGGCCTATAATTTTAATTGTCTTTAAAAAGAAAATCCAAATATGTAATAATATCCAGAACGCGCCATTAAAAAAGAACAAGTTGATTATGCATGTGTATGTGTAAATGGGCCAAATATTCATTTGTGTCTGTTTAAATTTTTGATATCTTTTGGAGGAGAACTAGAATATTTCAACGACACGAGGTTGAGACACTGAATTCATTCATTCATTCACGTTATGTTCAAATATTATAAAGCTTTATAAATTGAAAATGGATCTGAAATGAAAACTTACTCTTTAAATTGATAGATAATGAGAATTTCACAATGAAATTTAAAATCTACAAATTAATTTTCCTGCACAGCAAAAAAGGGTTAGTTACCAAAGATTTATTAAGGTAATCGATCATTAAATTGACTTTGATTTTCCAGACATTCTGTATAAGGATAGCGCAACTAAATAAGTTTTTATTTATTTAAGTTAACAAGAACAACCAGTTTAACAATGCTATAATAACAAAATAATACATTATTTTCAAGCAAATAAAACACGCTCTCCTCAATTTCAAACGTGTTAATTTAACATTGATCGATTGAATTATTCCCACATTTCTTCATTTTATAATAAAAACGAGGTAATTACCAGAAACATTCATTTACCTATACATAACAATGTAATATAACTTTTTTATGTAATGTGGGAGGAAAGCTATCAAGAATGAATTTATATTGAGTGTTATCAAATTATCTAAGTATTAACTAATTTGATAGCTTCACATATACTCCATAAATTAACAATTAAGAATGCGACGTGATAGGGAGAAAGATTATATTTTCAACTACGAGTGTGGAAACACATTTAAAGAAAGTAATCGAGAAAGTGACGCCAGAAAATGGAAACTTCCAATGGGAAGGTTAAGAAAGTGGAAAAAGACATATTGAGATTAAACCACATAGGTACCTAATAGAAAATTAAGTTAAACTTTTAATCATTAATGTGTTAATTATTAATTCCTAATCGAAAGAACCTGAGAGAAAATGTAATTTGCTGGTAATTTATTCGCTAAACATTCGCCATCTGCCTTGAAGTGAGATGTAATGTCTAAATTTAAAAATATACAGGCTGACTTACACAACACACGTATTCAAAGAGTCTTTAAATATAAAACAAAATGGATTTAAGTATTTTTCAAAAAAAAAATTAAGCCCTGTATAACGCCAAAAATACAGAGGGACAGGAATGATGATGATATAAATACAAATACCCTGGTATTTCCACATCATTGAATTGTTTTAAACCTTTAGTACTGTCAGATGTGATGCCTCTTTAACGGTATAGGACAACCCTCAATCAAAAATATAATGATAACTTCAGTCCGCCATGTGTTGTTAGATATAGGTATACATGGCGCCATCTCTTCAAAATTAAGTGAAAGGAGGCAGTCCCTCATTTATCGCGTTTTAAATTAACGCTTCTACAAATATTGGTATTTCCAAGTTATTTTTATCATGATACTGACATTCAGGAACAACTGCTACTTTGAATTAAAAACAAACTAGGTAACTGTAAATGAAAATTGAAATAAAACTACTTAAGTATTTTTCCTTATAAAATATGGTATACTAGGTATTTTTATTTTTAATTACCACATTATTTTAGGTTACCAAAAAAATTGTTTTGAAAATGTTTTACGACTAATTACTGGAAACATGAATTTTGATTTTGCTTTTAGTGGGAAGTATACAAGGTGTCCCAAAAGTCAACGTCATCCATTAGAGGGCTGCTCGACCAGATCATGACTGATCAGAAAATCAAAGTATGACCTTGGTAAAAAGTTGTTAGGTTTGAGATATTGGCACTTTCATGAATTTCGTGTAAATCTACACCTGATCAGTTGAGTGCCACAGCTACAAAATTCCATTTCTAATTTTTGTTACGCAACCCATTAATAGTGCCATATCTTTGAAAAAAATATTTTTGCCCGATTGATTAGTTAATTTTTTTTATTAGCTAAGTTAGACTCACTCTTCATACTATAAAGAAATGAACAAATATGAAGTCTAAGTTAGCTAATAAAAAATATTAACTCAATAATCGGGCAAAAACGCCTCTTGGCTTCTTTCTTTTGGTAATAACTGAAAAACATATTAAATGCACAGTAGTGATAATTTAAACACAATGAATTCATATACCAAAAGTGAGGTTAGATCTTTTAAAATAAACTATTTTTTATGTTAATCCTAATTTAATCTGAAAAGAATAATTAAGAACTACAGTTAATACCACCAGAAATTCGTCATAGATTTTGTGGAAAATTTTACACCAGCATTTTTTAACCAATCAGAAGTTTGATTTTCTTCCATTACCATGGCAACTCAGGTATTGTTTTGGAAAGTTTTTTGCGCTGGGGTACCCTGGAGAGAATTATATAAAAACACGAAAACTTCAAACGCTATTTCCGAACGAAAAACCGCCACTCGCTGGTCTGGCAAGAAATCCAAGGTAGAAAGTCCAACTTGGAACTACATCGCAAATCGCACGGTCTTGTTGCGATTTTCGGAACAGGAAGAACGAACGAGAAGTGGTGATTTTCACGTCTACCATGAAATTGGTGGTTTCTAATTTTCTCTCCTTATCTATCATTTATTTTTTTATTTAATTTAGGTGTGAAGTTTTCTTACCGAATACCACACGTATATAAATACAGTTCCTGTACATTTTTTCTTGGTCACGAATATTTTAAGAAAATTATTATCGAAATATTCGTGAACTCGAAAAATTTCTGGAAATAATTTAGACTCTAGTGGTATTACAAGTGAAAATACATTACTGTACAAATTTTTTTCATAAACACAAAGCCTCAACTATCAGAATAATTAATTGGCAAAAAGCAACAAATACGAAATTTGCTTAATTTTTTAATATAACTTTTTCACATTGAGACAATATATGTATACAATATTTTGACTGACATATAATTTATTAAAAATTGTAGTTTATTAGGACCTGTTATAAAAACAAAATCTAACCAACTAAAATGAAACAAAATAATCAAAACAAAATGCTTGTGATAACCAAAATCAACCAAGACATATTAGATCAAGCAGTTTCATGCAGATAGGTAAATCTAAAAATTGAGATACCTACATGCAAAATTTATTCATAAAATATTTAATAAAGTAATTTTAAATTATGTAACGCTATACATAATTAGAATCAGTCCCCTACAACCAGTTCATTTTACGCTATTGGTTAATCGATTTGTGCAACGTGTTAATTGAATTTGCATGCCAATGCAGCGCAATGACGCTCTTATGCGGCGATTGGGGAGAGCTATTTTTGGCATTAACAATTTAGGGGCTGTGGCATATCGGAAAACGAGAAAACTGTAAAGGAAATTCGCTGGGAATCCTCCATCTATATTTTTCAGTGTTGATATATTTAATTAAAACTGGATGCGTCCGCTTAGCATTGAGGGTGAGTTTTTAAGATGTTTATTAATTTTAACAATTTATTTATTTCAATCATTGCGCGACCCACAAAAGAATTGATTAATTATAATAAAAAGTCGGCAAAAGATATTAAAACAATATTAAATAAGTTGATGAGAAATTGAAAACAGTGCATTTTGATGTTGATTTAAAATATTATTACCATTTTATCATGTAATCAACGATACTTATTGTTTATTTTTTGAGAGGCTTATAGTAAACAGTTAAGCTCTTTCGATCAAACGTATGTGTTTAATGAAAATATAGATATAATATAGAATTATAATTAAAGGAAACGCATATTTTATCGTTACATTCAGGCGTTGAGTAAAAAGTATGTAAGTATTTTTCATTTAACGATTCAAATCTAATTAGAGTCAGATTCAGCTCCTTACTTGTCTTTTTTTATTATTATTATTTATTAGGTATATTAAGTGTGTTATCTCGTATAAGCTTGTCAATATTATTTGATCGTGATTATATTCAAAGATGAAAGGATCCCAGGGAAACATGATTTTGTAACTAGTTCTTGCACAAATGAATCTATTACATGTTGTAAATGAAATCAAAAATACTAACCATACTCTCTTTTTTATTACAGGTAATTATTAAAAATGATTCTCCCATTTACCTAAATACCCATAAGCCCTTAAATTCTTAGAAAGTTGTAAATACGATCTCTATTTGACTCATTTGCTGGATATCTTGAAAATAACATTTTACTGAAGGTGTTTGAACCACCCGCTAAGTTAGTGTCAGTGCTAATAACGGATAGATAATTTACTTTATTATTACTATAAAGATTAGCTGCGAATAAAATAGCAATACAGTGTAAGGATTTAGCGATCTAAAAGAGCGTCAAATTTTGTCGAGTTTCAAATTTTTTACGATATACGTCTGGAAGTAAACAGGATTATTATGAAAATAGATAAATTCAATCATTTTTCTAATCTAAAATCAGTTTCATTTATGAGTATCTTTGGTTGTTAAACAAGCAAAAACGTACCGACAAGCCGAATGGCTTTGTAGAGAATTTCATCATTCACGTGTACCAATTAATTACGAACCAATTTATCACTGAACTCGGGAAGCAGGTGCTGTGTAGAGTTTTTAGATTTAACTAAAGCCTTCAACAATAATACATCGCATGAGTCTTTGGTATGAGTTTGTGCGACAATGATATGAGAGATAAATCAAGTAGGTTTTGACTGTTAAAAAGTATATTTCGTTGCCAAAAATATTGAAATATTTTAAGTATGTAAATATACTAGGTATTCTGCCTTAAATTAAATTTCTTTAATTAAATATAAATTCTTCTATGTGTAAGGAGAAATCATAAAGTGAACAATCAATACTATACTGTATATTTTTCTTAACTCAAGACAATATCAGACAATAAAAGAAATTCATAGCATATTATAGTTTGTATCCGTTTAAAAGCTTCGGTTAATTTATCCGGTGTATTCTTGTCTTAAATATTTCTCACTCATCGCTTAATTATCAGTGTATCAAGAACCAGTTAAAAATGTCGATAAATATACTTAGATTTGTGGTTTTGTGCGTGAGCCAAATTCTGATTTGCCTACTTCATATTCGAAAGTTTTCTAATTATTTCATACAAATGATGGAAAGTATCCTTACTTTAACAAGAGATAAATATGTCCAACGTATCTATCTTAGAAAAAAAAAATTAAAAGTAGACAGGTACTTCAAGTAATAACTATACAAGTACGCAGGGTGATAAATTAAGGTTCTTAAAAAAATATGCAGAAATTATTGACAAACATCATAAATCCGGAAAATGTGTGGACGAAAATAAGGTAGATAGTAACATTATAACTGACCTAATGCCATTAATAATAAAAAAAAAAAAAACATTATAAACTGTTTCCCAATATTTCTGAGATTTATAAGAATAAAAACTCAGTGCTTTAACAAATTGAGAAAAATTTGTCAAATAAAAAATTTATTAAAAAAGGTTTTTTAGAAACGATTATAATATAATAATAATAACATAATAACACCACAATGACATGTCCCCTATGAATATTTATATTAAAAATTTTAACTGCGCTTTATGCAGCTACTGTACGAATAATTAAAAACATATTTTAGTTAATCACGAAACTGACTTCTATATGATAGAATATAATTATGACGTGAAAACCCACCTGCTTTTTACATATATATGTAATATGATTCAAATATGGCATTTACTCTTATTATTCTCAAAAAATTTCTGATGAATTATGTATACGTATACAGGGTGTTTCACTTCTCTTTCTCTATCTCAGAAAATTGAAAACGGATCATTTTCAAATTTAGGTATTAGGCATATACTCAAAATGTGATTGTTTTGACAAGATCAACTTTGATATTGCCCATTCGCGAGCGACCGTGTTCTGGAAAAAAAACTTTTATCGATTTTTTAGAGAAATTTTGAATTTAGATTCCTATTCAACATCATCAAAAATCTCCTTTTGTCAAATTTGAGCAAAATATTTCACGACTTTCAGAGATACGAGTTCTTTTTAAATAATATATTTTAAAACCTCAAAAACTGTTGTCTCGTTCCTTTGTTTCCTTCAGCTCGTTAAAATGTGGCATATTAATAAATGATAACTATAACGAGAAATTTGTAACAAACAAAACAGCAGAACACGAAACTTATTACTCTAAGCTCTAATGAAATATTTTGTTCAAACTTGATATAAGGGGGATTTTGATGATGCGAATTCGAATCTAAAATCAAAATTTCTATAAAAAAGCTAATAGTTTTTTTTTAAAATTGACCCCCCAAATTCCCCCACAGAGTTGCACGTCAATGAGCAATATCAAAGTTTATTGCTTCAAAACAATCATATTTTGAGTACCTATATATTTCCCACCTAAATTTGAAATGAATCTGTTTTTTAATTCCTAAGATACGAGGGTGTAGGTACTCATGAAAAGTGAAACGCCCTGTATATTATATTATAAAATACTCTCTTTATTAAATATTTCTTAATAACATTTTAAATATAAATTGTCATTGCCTCAGGATATAATATTGATGATATATATGATAGGATCCTACAAATTATGAAAACCTCCTCTAGACAACTTTAAACAAACACTAGCGGATTTTTCTTAGAAACTGATTTTTGTCCCAAATTTGTTTCATGTTTTTATCTCATTGTATAATAAAATACCTACATATAAAGAGAATAATAAAAAATTAAATACCATACCAAGCGGGCTTATGTTTGTTGGGGAAAGACGGTTCAATGTTTTAAAGGGGATGTACTTTTTATTTCAAATGTGTTACTGATTTATGCAGAAGGTCACTTCCGTAGAATATATTTTATTCGCTTTGAAGTCGTGAAGTTAGTTTTCCACATTTAAATGGAGCGTGTGCCTGAAATTCGTAACATTTTACGAATAAAATAAAGGAAGCATTATCTCTGGCATTTGAGTATTATTAAATCCATCTAAATGTCCTTGATGTGCTTAAAATAGGCTATAAATTTGGAATCCTTAAAAAGTTTTACAAATTCTACTTAAGAAGAATGAATTTAAGACAATGGACATATATATCTCATGAGCACTTAGACAGTTATTGCTAATAGTTAAACACAGAAACACTACTAGGAGTATTAAAAATTATCTTAAAAAGTTTCTAGTTTAATGAAACTGGACATAATTTGTCATACTTTGCAAATATTATTTTCGGAATATTTTGTTTTTGCGAAACATTAGTACACGGTTCCAGACTTAAATACTAGTTGAACTTTTTATTATTCCAAGTGAATAATTTATCAAGATATCAATCTACATATTTGATTCGAGATTAAAATTTTCAGATAGGTAAGTAAATAAATTTTTTGGGGTTTATTTTGGAAATTAAGCGCTGTAGAGTGTGGAGTAATATAAACCAGTGCCAATTTCAAACAATATATTCATATTAATTAAGCACTAGGTATCATAAATTTGTATAATTAATTTAATACCATAACTTAGATTTACCACTATATAATTTTTCACCTAATATAATATTTAACAATATACGAGTACATTTATATTTGCATTAAAGACGTACCTACTATTTTAATTTTTTATGCACGACCGGGCGTTAAAGTGTGCATTAACGCCCTGTCATGCGAGCGTTAAGTACAACTCTATGGTCCGCGGGCCCTACTATCGCCCTGGATCGTAAGTAATTTTATATCCCGGTATTTAAATATAGCGGCCACGAGATTGGCTTTATTTGACCGCTGCTAAGTAACGACTACGAATTGCTTGATTGAAAACATTCAAGCAACACTTATATATTAATCAAAATGAATCTAAAAGTTACTTGTGTCCCACTGTGCGTCGCGGGCCATAAACGCTTTCTTTACGCCCTTGATACATAAGTAACTATTAAATAGTATATTAGGAATGGGTTCAGGGATTCCTCCTAATACTGGTCAAAACTATTGGTTAAAGAAAATTCTTGAAATAAATTTGGCAAAATGATCCACACTGTATTTTATTCACGTTTTTTCGGGCGATAAGTACAACGTTATGGCCCACGGGCCCTATTATCGCCGTCGGGGTCATGGCTAAAGCCTCGTGCTATTATGTTCACGCCGTGGGCCATAAACGCTTACCTTACGCTCTTGATACATAAATAACTATTATTATGATTTAGATATAGTTCCAAACTGACTAATTACAAAAAATTAAAATGTGTGTAAAAACAGATGTTTTAGATGTAATAGATGTTTTCTAATGTTTAATTAACTGCATTGAAATAACTCGGAAAAACCTACGATTTTGTGCTAGATAAAAAGAAGCGAGGTCCTACAGTTTATTGTGGAATCCGAACTACATCTAGGACAACGACAATTTCCTCTCCATCTACGTCCGAAGCCAATCAGAAATAAATTTTTAATTTGCCTCAGGATCGATTCGAGCCACCAATCTTTGCAACCAAGTAAGGACGTATCTACGCATTTACCCACTCGGCTACCGTGTCTCTAATCGAAATCAAAGACGAAAAACAAATATACATATGAAATAAATTATGTATTAAACAACAGTGAGAATATAATAGCTGGAAACAAATTAAAAGTAAATTAATTTTTTTATATAAACTCTTTATAAATGTTGGGAAAAACATGCAGATTGCAGAAGCCATAGAAAAGGATATAAATGAAATTATTATTCGTGTAGAGTATAGACCGAGGTATAGACTCTTTGAAAGTAATTATGCACCGGACCCAGATAAATTATTAGATCATCACTGAAAAGATTCCTTTATCCTGGCAATTTACTAACAAATTACAGACCAATTTAACTTATTAATAACTTCTCAAAAATTTTTGAGAAATGTGTGACGAGAAGATTAATTGAATTTCAGGAAAAAGATAAAATAACATTAAGTAAGCAATTTAGACAAAATATGGGCGTGGAAATCGCGCAATTATGGAAAACTTTGTAGATGTAACTAACACTTTCACACACTTTACTCTATTAATCTGTTTTTGAACTCACTATTTACACCAACTCGAAGGACTTCTTTCTTCTCAGTCTCCTTAATATTCCATGCTCTTTCAAGAGTTCTATAGTCTCGACGTTTGCACAGTTATGGAGCCTATTCTCATATTTTTTTTGCGGAAATATTGATAACATCTGCATTCTGCAATTCCCACTCCCCAAATCTCGATGTATAGGTAGCTGATTTTCATATACCGATGAGCTTTGACCATACCCCTTAGTAGTTACTTTATTCTGATACCTTTGTATTACTTGAATGTTACTTTCGCTGGCACATCCCCAATGTTGTATGCCATACTTCCATACTGGCTTCAGTACTTGTTTATATCATAGGTTTGTTTGGTATTGTTAATTCTAGCCCAAAACAATCTTAAGTTAATACATAGTAGTTATTGTGTGGCTGCCTATTTTCCAAGCTACCTGTATACAAATTTAAATTGTACAAATATTCTATATAGCTCATTATATAATAATACACGTACTAGTAATGGATATGACATATGGCAATACTTACTAAGTTCCCACACTTTCGGTCTAAAAAGAGTTCGTAATAATTTCATCCCTTAACCATACATACAAAAGAACCATCAAAGGAATACGTATACCTATGAATGTAAGAACGAGAATTATACATCAATATCCAACATCTGATTTTTCCAATACTAGGACTGGTTTTCTGCATCGATTGACTACCTTTCTCCAGCCAGGTAAAATAACCCAAAAAGAATTTAATGGTGGGTTTAAGGAAGGCCTATTTATATAAGGGATGTTATTTGTAAAGAGCAATAAAAAATAATCAATATTAATTGGGGTTAGGAAGAGAGAGCTATCATTTATTAAATTGAAAATCAATCAGGTCATAATATAATTTATTAGTGATGAGAAATTTTGATTTTATGCTAAGTATGATAAATTTCTATTTAATGTATTATGGTATAAATATTTTAAGATTCTACGCGTCATCTTAAAGAATCACTGCATGTTATTTTTATTGCTCGGTATTCTTCAAGGATATGCGTCGTTATTGTGGAAATGGTGTAAATTATACTTAAGTACTTACAAACCTTAAGAACCCAAGACAAATACGATGTAGGTTTGGGTGGTTTTATTATCATTGAAAAAGGGAAAACATTTAACACGCGGTCATTGCAGACTAATAGAACCTATTATAATTTTTTTTTTAAATATATTGGACCAGGGATACTTCCCATTGCTGATGACCTAATTTATAAAGAAATATAAGTTAAATTATAGATTGCGATGTAAGCATGGTAAACATAACAATTACACACATAATAAGCAGTATTGCATTTTATTTCAAGCAATATAATATTCTTAATTTAATTATTACATGAGGTTAAGAACGGTTTATTATAGTTCTTTTTTGAATATCTGACCAAAACATACTGTTTGAGGATTAGTACACTGTGTGTTCATGTCTCAATTTATATTTAAATGTTAATTTACCTCTTCATTGTTTAACGCATTGTTCAGGGATAAAGGTAAATTACACAATTTATTCTACGCCAATTTAAAATGTAAATGATCAAACGTACGTTTGGTGTAATTAAATTCCTGATGATTGTAAGTCGTAAAGTGGTAAAAACATGGCAATAAAACAGGAATGTCAGAGTGGCAGTTAAACAATTTAATGGTATCGAAGAAATTACATCAACATCCAACAAGGGTCGGTAATATACATTGTTGGTCGAACTACCCTATAGGATTCAATATGAGGAGAATATAATTAGGCCACGTTAATGAAATTCCAGTACAAATGAGTATTTACTTAGTAGTCGAGGAATTACGTACTTAAGGAATTGCGGTGTAGGTCATAAAACACATCGAGTTGTCTTAAAAAAAATATGTATAATATATTTACAGGGTGTTTTCTAAAACCTGGTCGAGGAGAACCCTAGTAAAAGATATATCTGGAAATATTTTAAATTTAAAAATATTTTGAATTTTGAGGTCATGGGAAGTATAGTAAATCAATTTTCAACTAAGAATTGTATGTCACGTAAAGCTGTTGTGTCTATCGTATTGATGCATTTTGAGTTGTGATTTTTGCTGTTATTGTTCAGTTTAATAATAATGGTACACATTTACATCAAGAACGTTTTCTAATTTTATTGCACGTTAATTGACATTAATATGTTAGTATGAGAGATAGTAACGTACGAGTAGGTCGAGAAGAGTAACTTCAGTTGCCTAAGATAATATCAGAAAACCATTTGTTTTAGCCACTGAGCAACTTACGGAAGAAAGAAGAAATAAACGAAAATGAAGGCTGAAGTCGATAAAGTAAAGTAAAGTGAAAAAGTAACTAAAACTAAGGAAAAACTGAATCAAAA
>OY796659.1:51323666-51647808 GCA_963680705.1 Rhagium mordax | reverse complement strand
AAAAGTTAAAATGGCTGGACTTATAATAAATAGGAGGCTGGTTGGTAATGTTTTCCGACTCTTGGCTACAACCATCTTCCTTCGATGGATGAGGTTCATAGTCAACATACAAGAGACTAATAACTGCATGTTCCAATAACTAGGGCATCGAAGAAAAAGTGACAACGTAGGTTTTGACATTATGGCATTAAGCCTTAGAATAACTATTCTGATAGTGGAACAACAATACTTTACAATATTGGAAGTGACGTTGAAATTAAAAAATGGCAACCAACATATGCTCAGGTATACCAAATGCAACTAAAATCTTGAAACAAAAGACTGAAGAAGCTTTACAGAAATTTAAGGTCGTTGTAACAAGGCACATTCTGGTTGAAAAGTACTTCAGGTGTCAAAAGTTTATCCATAACAAGTCATGGACAGTAAAGCTACTTTCACTTTTAAGTATTGAGAGATTACATCCAGACTATGTAAAAAGCGTATTTCTGCTAGGTATTTAGAAGACACAAACAACACACCATCATTATCAGTCAGATGAATTTGTAGAACGGTATAACGAGAACAAGATCTTTTCAAGGTGGTTTATACGTAAATTAAGCTGTTATGTGATATTATGTCAGTTTTCACTAATTATTTTGCAATCATGTTTGATGTCTGATGAATATTCATGAATTGGTAGGTACAGGGTGTTTCCTATAAAACTATACCCCCCTTATTTCGGTCAATTACCACCGATTTTAATTTTTCAAAAACCGGTCTAACACAGAATCTTCCGTAGATTTTGAATATGCTATTACTTTTTTTCCTACTTCAACCGTATCGAGGGGCAGAAAAAAGTATGGTTTTTTTAAATGGAACACCCTATATATTTTTACATATTTGTATTCGCCTCGTCCTTCTGATTACAAATATATATGACACATATATTTGTTATAAAAATGGCGTAAATAATTGAATTTAAACTTAGGGCGATTCCTTCAAAACTACGCCCCCTTATTTCGGTCAATTATTAACGATTCAAAATTTTCAAAAACATACACATAGAATTTTTCGTAGATTTCATATATGCTATTACTTTTTTTCTCCCTTCAACGGTATACGAAGGGTGGAAAAAAGTATGTTTTTTTTAAGGAATGCCCTGTATTTTTTTACATATATAAGTATTATATATATTTATAATCAGAAAGGTAGGGCGGATCTAAATATGTAAAAAAATACAGGGCATTTCTTAAAAAAGAAACACACTTTTTTCCACCCTTCGTATACCGTTGAAGGGAGAAAAAAAATAATAGCATATATGAAATCTACGAAAAATTCTATGTGTAGGTTTTAAAAATTTTGAATCGTTAATAATTGACCGAAATAAGAGGGGGTTAGTTTTGAAGGAAACGCTCTAAAATTCACTTATTTACGCCATTTTTATAGCAAATATACAGGGTGATTCATAAGTAATGGTACACAGACCAACAGCAGATTTCGAACGTAAAAATATCGCGATTTAGCCAAACTTACCTTGGTCCAAAAGTTAATAGTAACCAAGATACAGGGTGTCAAAGTTTAAATTTATTTCTTAATTTTCCTTTGTAATTTAATGACTTTTTATAATTTTCTTGTGAAAATCTATGAGTGGGGGTTATTTTGGGTGAGGAATCATAATACGCGTTCAATTTTGGTATAACTCCTAGAGGGCGCTACGTGCGCTGCGTTCAATGTGTAAAGATGACCGTAACTTTTTTGTCCGCGCCCATACGGCAGATTTCGCTTAAAAATTATATTCTTCTATCATTTTTTAATAAAAAAGGTAAACTTTTTTCAAGTCTCTAAATACAACAGTTTTTGAGAAAAGTACAAATCAAAAACTTCATGCAAATTCACTATGAGATGTAAAAAATTATTTTTATTATTTTGGCGGCAAAATTCGACAATTTTTCGTTGAAAATATTGTCTTCTCTTATGTAGTTAATCCCGTTTAAGTGGTTATTGGCGTTAAACAACTTTTCAAAATTTCAGACATTACAACAAAACAATTTTAAATAGTAGACACTAATAATTTTATTCCAAATGGTAAACAATGCATCACAAATAACAACAACAACATAACAACGAATAGGTACTACAATAAATGTTCAACTTGATCACTTCTCTCATTTCAGAATTCGAGAAAAATGTGGCGATCAGTTTCTAGGTATTAAAAAGAAATTTAGAAAGAAATAAAAAACACCACACTTCTGCAACAATTAATTATTGTTTAAAAGATTGTTTGTTTGACAGGTACTTTTTGTTTTTATGCATATTTGATAAATATTTATCTTTATTTACTCTTATAATGCTGTATCTCAACACCTACTTTTAAAAATAATTTTTCACAGTGCATAATAAATACGCATAGAATTTTTAATATGCACTTTTCTCAAAAACTGTTGTATTTAGAGACATGAAACAAGTACACCTTTTTTATTAAAAAATGATAGAAGAATGAAATTAATAAGCGAAATCTGCCGTATGGGTGCGGACAAAAAAGTTACGGTCATCTTTACACATTAAACGCAGCGTACGTAGCGCCCTCTAGGAGTTATACCAAAATTGAACGTGTATTATGATTCCTCACCCCAAATAACCCCCACTCATAAATTTTCACAAGAAAATTATAAAAACTCATTAAATTACAAAGGAAAATTACGAAATAAATTTAAACTTTGACACTCTGTGTCTTGGTTACTATTAACTTTTGGACTAAGGTAAGTTTGGCTAAATCGCGATATTTTTACGTTCGAAATCTGCTGTTGGTCTGTGTACCATTACTTATGAATCACCCTGTATAAGTGTCATATATATTTGTAATCATAAGGACGAGGCGAATCCAAATATGTAAAAATATATAGGGGGTTCCACTTAAAAAAACCATACTTTTTTCTGCCCCTCGTATACGGTTGAAGTAGGAAAAAAAGTAGTAGCATATTCAAAATCTACGGAAAATTCTGTGTTGGATTGGTTTTTGAAAAATTAAAGTCGGTGGTAATTGACCGAAATAAGGGGGGGGGGGTATAGTTTTATAGGAAACACCCTGTACATAAAAGTCCGCTAATACTTCTCGACCATTTCGGGAGGGTTTGGCTGCAAAGTTTTCCAAAATTTGTCCATATTCTGTCGGACATACGTTATTGTTAATTTGATCGATGTAATTTAACGCAATCTAACGAATTCAACTCATTCAAGAACAAGATAGATTTAGTTATCTCATGAAGTGACCATGAGGCAAGCTTCTCAAGTAGAGATGTAGAACAGTGGAACGAATTACGTTATATCCGTACTCTGTATTTTTATATTACATATAAACCTTCTCATAAACTAAGTGAGTATCAATTTAACAAATGTACACATTTATGAGAAAACAAAAAACATAACGACATTGTTTCAATTTCCATCAACTTGGATTTAAATACCCTGGAAATTCCTGTCTAGTTACTTTGAAATAACACTTTATAAACCAGTATATTAAACAACTAAAGCCATACTCTATTTAATAGCAGCGATTTTACTCTGCTTTATAATTATTAGTAAACAAATATAATATATGGTTTAAACAGCACTTCGTGACATTAAATAAATCTGATGTGCATTAATTGTAATTAATGGTTGAATATCAGCATAGCATATTGATAATGATGATAATATAATGTAAATAATTTTTCAAAAACTAGTTTGTAATATGCGTTGCTAATATTGTGCTCATAAATGAAAAATACAACCTCCGCTAACAGGCATTAGTTCAGAAAGCTAGCACGTAATAAATGTGTGATGGTAGCAATGTAGTTTTTAAATCCTGAAGAGGGTGAAGCCCTTGATGTGGCATTGTGGAGACTACATCAGAGAGGGTTTACAAGGACTTATTAACATTTCAGTTTGGAAAAAAACAAGAGAGACAGTTTCTATAATGTTAAGATATATACCACCTAGTCCACCTAGTGCACGGAAATCCAATATTTTGGATAATAAAATAAATAAAATAAATAATTTTCAAATTGACCCAATTCAGATTCAAAACTGCTGCATAAAAATTGATTATCACGACATAATAATCCATGAGGGTCTGTCGATAGTCGATGAATTCAACTAACGAATACGAAAACTCGCATTAAGATTAACCATCTCATTCCAAAAATATAAATTAGATTATAATATACTTGAGTAGTTTCACTAAGTTCAAAGTAGTTAAATGAAAGTTACAATAAACAAAACATGTGGAAAATGAATGAAATTCCCTGCCAAGTAATTTAAAAAATACATACAAGTTCACGCATGAGAGAAAATGAAACAATAACTAACACAAGAATAAATCCAATGCTGAATCTTAAGTTCAAAAGGTCAAATAATCAAAACGAAGTAAGGTCAAAGGGTATCAAAGCAATACCTTTAATATTCCAGTGTTTCGAATCGGTTCCTAAAAAGTGAGCTAAATTGAACGGATTTATAAAGAAATATATAGGTAAAGATTAAAAGTACAGAAACCTTCCATCACTAATGCAGTACCAGAAATTTTAAATTGATAAATAGACGACAAAATTACATACAGGAATGGTCGTCTTATATTAATGGTTGCACAAACGAGATCATCAATTTTGTCTAGACTCATGGACCATTTATTCATTTGTATATTTGGCGAGTTCATTATTGAGCGATAGTCAATATGGTTTCCACAGACACCCACAGTAGATCTTTTTACATGTTATACATAAATATAATTAGTCAACAGAAATAAGTGAAGGGGTCGAAGCAGTAGAAATATTTTTTCTTGCAATACAATACAATGAATATTTTAACTAACACAAGTAAATTGCAAAAAATGCAAATTGCATAACAGAAGCCGAGAATGGTATAATCCAGGTACTGAGTCCAAGAGAGTTTAATATCTCAAGTTATTATGGTCGATTCCGATACAGTAATGGATAATGGATGCAATGTAGAAGAAGAACAAAAAGAAGAAGAAGACGAGGAAAACGAGATTGATCAATATGTGATGTGCATTTTTAGGGGTATGAAGCATGTAGGTAATTATATTTGTAAGCGCCCTAGTATACATTGTATTGTATGCAAGAAAAAATATTTTCTTTAAGTTATTTTTATTAAAGAAAAGAAAATTATAATCAGAAGTAATAATTTTTTTCTTGTTTAGCATCCTCAAAAACGGAAATATAGAAATTAAAAAGTAAAAGAACAAAATCAATTTTCAACCCTCTTGAAGGGTTGTAATAAACCCCAAGGGTAGTGACTGACTTTCTTCATACCCCACATTTGTCATCCAATCCCATTTATGTTCCCAGCTAATCCCCTCCAACCCCACACTGCCCAACATGCTTACTAACGAAAGCTTAGGAGGGCGGCTTTTGTCCGTTTCATAGGGTAGGAAATTTCAGATGCTAAAGAAACTAATTTTCCTTGTTCAGCATCCTCAAAAACGGGAGTATAAAGATTATGGAAGGAGGAAAATAAAATAAATTTTTTAACCCCCCGGAAGGGTTGTATCAACCCCCAGAGGTAGCTAAAGGCCTTCTCCTGCCGCTATTCTTCCCTTTTTATCAAACCCTAATGATTTTTCCAGCTACTCTCCTCCAAACACGGGTTTTACTATAAGTCTTACAACGGGAAACGCGAAAGAGGGGTAGTTTCTGGCCATTTGAGAGGGTTGCGGTTACTGAAAACTTCATCCACTCTATTTTTCGTTTTCAGCATCCTCAAAAATGGGGGGACGAGTAGATTTCGTTCCTGCAGAATTTTGTCGGCTTTTTTAGCCAAAATCCCGACTCCTGGACTCCATTATAACATTTAGGAGGTTTTTAAGATAGAAAGAATACACGGGAGGGACAAATACTCTCCGACAACAAACTATATTTTTCTCTCATTTTCTTCGAAATTAAAAAAAATAAACTGATAAAAATGTTTTAAAATAATCTAAATCGATAAAAAAATTTAATCTTCATATTTGAAAAATTTATCGGAATCCTTTCAAATTTTTATGAATGATATAGAATTATGTAATCTAGGGCTGTGTGCATGCATATTTGAATCGGCCAAAAAAATTAAAAAAAAAAATTGAAAAAATGTGAAATTTTCCAAACCCATGCACATGCATCTAGAAAATGTAATTCTATGTACGGTGCTAAAATTCAAATCATTTACCTGCTGTCGTTTGCGTATAATAAATTTTCAAAACTCGTGGCATTTTGCACCTGGAACACAAAATGCCATGAATTTTGAAAATTTATTATACGCAAACGACAGCAGGTAAATAATTTGAATTTTAGCACCGTATTTAGAATTACATTTTCTAGATGCATGTGCATGAGTTTGGAAAATTTCACATTTTTTCGATTTTTTTTTAATTTTTTTTCGGCCGATTCAAATATGCATGCACACAGCCCTAGATTACATAATTCTATATCATTCATAAAAATTTGAAATGATTCCCATGAATAGTAACGAAAATATGAATTTTCAAAAATATCTTGGGTGCTATTATCCCCTTAATGATTTAAAATTCTAAAATGAAATGTTTAAGTATATCTATTTCGATAAATTACGAATAGCGATTACCTAAGTAAAGACACATAACTGAAAAATCATGCAATCATTCATTATTGAAAATATTCTCTGGGATAAAATAACCATAACAGAATAAAACACGAATCTATTTTTGTGTGAAATATATGTAAAATAACTCTGCTCATCACAAAAAACAGTAACGAGGGAACATTCCTGTATAGAATACAGAACGCGAAAATGTATTGATCAATATGACCTGCAAAATTAGCTGTTCTTCATGTAGACGTACACTCACCCCTGCAATAGGAGTTGTAGTCTGCTTTGCTGAAGTACGGGTTTAGAATTATAATGGTTTATTGCTCTCTACCTCCCTCTCTGTTTGCTTTTCCAGACAGGAACGAGGAATAGGATAACAGGAACCTCATGTCTGCATCCCTACTGCCGGCTCATCTGCAAAGTTGATTTACCTTACTTGAACCTTCAACTTATATTTGATCAAAGCTATAAAATTTTCCCCTTTGTGCAGGTAACAGTTAAGCAAACAAGAGTTTATGTCATTTAGATAGAAAGGGGGATAGGAGTTATTAATTGACAGTTATTTAGCCCAAATCTGTTGTGTACGCTGCGCTGGAACAAACATATTCTCATACAAATATATAACATCCAAGTATTTTGATTTAATTTCTTTTCTTATCGTCATATTTATTAGTATTTAATTATTAGAAAATAATGATTTTATACAAAATTTTGTCCATAACAGTTTCATAATTTCAATTCAGACCATTAAGTATAGTGTAAAATTCCAAGAATTAAGAATTTAAGAGATACCATTAAAAAATAAATAAAGGTAAGGAAAATAAAACCCAACTTTTGCCTTATGCAGCTATTGTTCGTGTTTATATTCAATTTTATAGTCAAATAGTATCAAAAATATGACATTGAGACCACTCTCTGTTGACACGTTCTATAGCTTGGAATTAAAAATTTACAGATTCAGGTGTACATTGGAAGTACAACATACCTAGTCGATGCACTGTATAGGTTACCTGTTCCATATTGTGTTAAGAGCGAACGGAAATTGTAGTTCTTTAATGAACGAGTTCGGAATTAGCTTAGTAGAAGTGGGTCATTCCCAGCGGGACATAACTATAGGAGTCCGGAAATTTCCCAGTGCGATCTTTCTAGCCCGTGAAGCCTCTATTTACCTCTGTTGCGGTTCTGTCTCAAAGAATTGTAAGTCATAAACTACTATATATAGACATCGAATGTATGTTTAAATCCTAAAACAGAATACCAAATTTTTACACTAACCTCGAAGGCGCAAAATTAAATAGGCTTAATTGCATCACTGGTTTTCAACCAAGTATAACACTGAAGACAGTCAAGTACTATGCAATAAATTAACTGCAAAGAGTGAACCTTTTATAACTGGTTTATTATATATTGTTTTACTACTAAAAAAATTAATCTACAGAGCAGGGGGATAGGAAGGGTATGAAAACGTAATCAGTTTAATAAGAAGGATCATAAAATACCAAATTGCTTGATTTTGACTGTTTCTTCTACTTCTACACAGTGGTGAATTTTTCGATGCCCACCCAATGGTGTCTCAGAAACTATAAGATATAGAGGATCGGTTAAATTAGACAAAAGTTGCGCTTTTATTTTACAATTTCCTGCCAAGAAATGATTCGTTCGCCTGAAAAAATTGAAAACCGTGATTTCAAAAAAATAATATCTTCCATACCATTCATGCAAACTTAATGAAATTTGGCAAGGTTATATTTTTGACCACTACCAATTGAATGGCGTTGATAGAAATTTTCTAAGCCTTCTAGATTTTGGGCAACGATAGTCAATTTTTTCTTATAGCCGCCATATTGGATTTTTACACCATTAGTTAGAGAAAATAATTCTCTTTTCACCTATGTCACCAAAATAGACTGATTTTTTAAAAACATGTTCATATTCGAATGAATGTAAAAATAATTTATAAAATTCAGTTTATGCTTTGGAAAAATAATTGCAAGCAACATTGTAATCCAGACGCTATCATTAAATTGTACACTCGTAAACAAATTACAGAAAAGTGTCAGGTTATTTAAACTCCTATTAAATATTACGCCGTTTAATTGGTAGTGGTCAAAAATATAACCTTGCCAAATTTCATTAGATTCCCATGAATAGTATAGAAAATATTAATTTTCTTTTAAATCACGATTTTCAATTTTTCCATGATAAACCCGGAATGAATCAAGATATCCAGCATTTCTTGACAGGAAAATGTATATAGAGCATAAAATAGCGCAACTTTTGTCTAATTTAACCGATCCTTTATATCTTATAGTTTCTGAGATACCAATGGTGGGCATCGAAAAATTCACCACCGTGTAAATCAGATAGAGAAAAGCCGGCCGAGGTACCTGTACCAATTTTTGTAAAACATCGATAGGTGAAAACTGTATTACGATATCTCTAATCGTTTTTGAGAAATTTGAGATATTTCATAACTGTAAAATTTTTTTTTATTTGTGTTTATTTTTTCATGCAGTAAAATCTTTCTAGAAGCAATTTTCAACATAGGATAAGATATATTTTTCTAAATTTTTTTCCCCTACTAAATTTTGGGGTATCAAGTCCATCTCTTTTATTTCATATGGGAATCACATTGGCTTTGACTTCAAAATATCTGGAAAAATTTCAAAAATATTTATATGTTGGTATACTTATATTATATTATTATACAAAAATTCTTCTATTTAAAATACATTTTTGGGAACATTTTTGTGCATAAAGTGGTGATGAAAAATAAAGGCTTTTAATATTAGTGACAAATGGATATACTTACGAATAAATGATTAAAACTAAAAGACATTGCGGCATTGCAATTTTCGTTCAATTGTAAATTCATAGGTAAGTATATCTTTTCTGATTATAGTATAATATACTTAATATACCTATACAACTTTTTTTCTGCATGAAAAATTATCAAATCAAAAAGTGTTCACACATTTTCGAAATTTTCTCCGATATCTCGAAAATGGTTAAAGATATAGAAATGCGTTTTGACCAATCAACGTTTCAGACAAATTAAACTCTAGATACATTGGTCGGTTTTCTCCTTATGATCTAGACCAGAATATGATACGCAGGCAAAATCAAGCAACGAGACACCGTACAAGTGAATACAAAAGACAACATAAAATTGGATAAATATATTGGACAGAGGCAAATATATGAAATATTTAAAATATCAATAAATACTATCATGATAATTTCTTCTTCCTTTCCATAAACGGTATCATGCTTTTCAAAGCAGTCACATACCTGAAAAGTCTATGTATAGTAAGAATACCACCCAATAGTAGTACATTTAAATTTGGACGTCACAAAATTATTATATCATATTTATCAGTATTCAATTCAGCACATTATCATTTCAAAGAGGAAACCCAGCACGCGCTTCATTATATACCTATACAGACAACGCAAAACTTGTTCGATCATAGGAAATACCAGACGAATTTACAATTCCGTCAATCGTATGTAATTTGCGTAAAAAAATATTTGCACTTGCTCTTAGACTTCATGAATTGTTTAATTTTAGTTGTTATTAGGTATTGTTAAGGACGCGATAATTACGTAATGTTATTATTGTATTGTTATTATTGTGATTTGTTCTTTAAATTCATTTTTAAACAACGTCTAGTCTAGAATTTTACGCATGAAGAGCTCTTGTGAACTAAGCGCACGTGACTAACGCATGTATTTCTTTTGATGCGGTCTAAAACAGAATGAACATACGATTACAGCAAGACGTTAGAGCGTCAAATTCGTTAGTACGCTTGCGCATACGCATTTACTATACTATCTGTTGGAAATTGTAAATTCCCCTGGTATTTCCTATGATCGAACAAGTTTTGCGTTGTCTGTATACGCTCTGAAATGGCAGATTCGAGTTTACAATTTTATGCTAACCTAACGTATTTTAATATGTATATACATAACAACGCATTTTCGAAGATAAAGTGACAATTTATGAAGTAGATACCAGTTCGAAATCTTGCCCAAAATTGAATTCTTTCCAGTATCTAATATTTTCAAAATTGTTAAATATGTTTCTCTGTATAAAGAGAACAATTTACATCTATATCTAAAAATGATCAACAAACTCGTTAAAAGCGTAGTTCCGAACATATAGACCTCTCTGGAACCTCTGTTATGGCAAATATTGCTATCCAGTATCCAGTAGAATTTCAGAGATTTGTAAAAGGTGCACAGGAACAGAAATGGATGAAAACTTTATTACATCGAGCTTATTAGCAATTGGGCAAAATTTAGAAAATTTACATCAGACTTTTTATTAAAAAATTATATAATATTCAAGTTTAAAAGACTTTTAAAAGTAATTTGTTAATTTTTGTAATACCTAAATTTAACAAGTCATCTTAAAAATACTCTAAGACATATGATTTCATTTTATAGTGTTTATATATAAAGTTTAAGTCACGTTAATATAAGTAAATAATTTGGTATAAGCTAGATTTAAACCGTTATCACCAGCGCCTTCTCCATAAATTAGAAATTTAAGCAAATGGGTAAATAAATAATAAATAGTAATAGCAAATAAATAATAAACGAATTATTTAAAAGTGTTTAATGAATCTTTTCTTAATATGCAATTTTGGATACTGATAGGATCTAAAACTATCTAATAACTAATCAATAAAATTTTATACTATAAAAAATATGTTTTAATGAAAAATTATACATCAGTCATTAAAGTCTCTCAAAAAAATGAACATGAAATTGTACGTACATAATGACTGATGGTCGAGATGGTAGAGTACCTGCCTCTCACCCAAAAGTCCCGGGTTCGAATCCCGGTCGTGGCAATGGAAAAATACTGTGAGAGGGATTTTTCCATTATACACGGATATTGGATGTGTGTCCCTTGTCTTTAAATGTGTAGCCCCCTCCCGCACAAGGCTCAGCCTTCTGGGATAAAGGGGGTCGTAATTACATGTGGTGTATTTATTTATTTATAATATTATTGAAAACATATATAAATAAATTTAATTCCAACATTTTATTACATTTATTTATGATATGTGAATTTGATATGAAATATAAAAAAAAATGGTTTCAATATTCAAACTCGTTATATCAAAAACAAAAGTATCAGCAGAGTTTTCAAATCCATAGCATTACAGTTAGGAAGCAATTTAAATTTTTAGCTCTAGGGGATTTGCAATTCAAGTAAGTGGAGTGTCTCTGGTGGCGTTTCTGGTAATAATACTTTAAGAAGATAAGTCCTGCACCTTTTCGAGGCGGTGTTTACCAACCTAAAATTTAATTAGAGTTCTGTTGGGAAGCACTTACATGTATATATGCTGAGAAAACTTCTATTTAAAATATAAAGTTGCAAGATGCAACAAATTTCGACAATATATTCGAGTCGTTACAGAAAAATGAAATTCATAAAATCCATACATAGAAGGAGTTACTGGTGCAACGGTATTCAGTAATTTAAAGGCCTATAGTACTTTTTAAAAACAGCGTAAATATTAGCTATAAGCATATGATTGAGAGGTAAGAGGTTATTAAAACGAATTTCTTTTATTTACCTTTGAATTATGATAATCATATGAACCAAATTGAACTAAACAAGGACATTGCCCTCACGTTTTCCATACTTACGTCTCATGGACTACCTGTCATCTTGATATTCCAACGAATGATGAAGTTCAACTACAGTAGTGAGTGCTGGAAATTCTAGTCAAAAGGACGGAGGACATAATAAACATTAGATTATATCTTACTAGGCCTTTGAGTTGTTTTATAGTAGTTTGTGGGATGTATTTGTATTATTAATTATGCCAAACTAATAACAATCTTAATTAGCGTTTTCAAACTATAAACTTTCACACCAAAGCGAGGGGAAGAGACCGCCTTAAAAGGCGGTCGTGTTATACAAACTGTTTTTGTTCATTTAGATAGTGTTATGACGTTTATGACGTTTTAAAAAGAGCTTATGTGTTCGTTATCGAATTATTTTGACACTAAGATAAAACCGTTTTGTTAAGCAGGAAACTAGTGCTCCTGTGCATAAAATTGTATTAATAATTGTTGGAGATATTTACGATAAATAGGTAATTATTTTTTTCGCATTTTGCTGTCAAAATTATAATGGAGAATAAAGACGAAAATAAACATGAAAAGTTTCGCCAAATAAATATCTGCCCCCAACCGACATTCATTAAAAATTTAAACTTGTATAATTGAAATTTTACTCTGATAATTTCTGGAACATAATTACACGAAGCATTAAATTAGAAGAAAATGTAGGACAAGGGGCGAAGACGTATTACTTACAGTGTAATTACCCATTCAAGACAAGTACACCCCTATTTTAATATTCAGTACATTTTGCACATTTCAGACGTCACTGAAAATGGATTCTCTGCGTTATTAATCAAGTATCTTAATATTCATGTTGTATTTCTATAGATCGTGATTATCAGTCCTGAATTTACCTATAGAATTCCACTGGATATTTTCACAAATTATGTACAAAATTTACCATAAAAAATTTCTAAAAAAATAACTTCTATTGTAATTCCAAAAGAATTATATATTCGGTAAATTTGAAATGTCTCAAAGTAACAATGCACCAGGACTTCCCGATATTTATAAATGACTATTTAGGCTTTATGCTTTATACAAGCATAATAATAAAAACCTATCCAATTTGATATACTCACATTGATGTTTCATCTCTAAACATACAATTATTAAGCTTATTGAATCTTCTCTAATGCATGATAAAAATTGAATTAAAAATTACAAAATTCAAAACGTCTAAAAATAAATTATTGAAAAAAATTGTTTTAACTCACCACAAAATTAATTCATTATGGTCACCAACCTTCCCGATATTCTCTACAATTAATTAATTTAAATTTTGTAGTTTTATTTTTCACTGTTCACCCTTGAATAAAACATCAAAATTAGTTCTTCTTAGTAATTCTTTTACGAGTGTTCTTTTTTAATTGTATGTATGTGCAAAATATTTTACATCGTACAATGGCCAAACATTGTAAATATATAGAAATATAAAGTTTATTTCTAACAATAAAAAGGTAAGATTAATTTTTTTACAGTACAGTTCACAAAAATGTGAACGAGAGCATCGCTGTGATGTGAAACTGCACAACCTTGAAATTTTTAATATTTGCAATTTGTGAGTTATGAGAATATACACTGAAGAGTATCAAAATTGTAGTCGAATTGTAGTAAATTTACAAAATAATCAATTTGAGGGAAATGAATTAATTGAATCAATGTCTCTTGTCTCTTGTAACAACCATCAAGATCATCAATATTTTTATTTTATTTTAATTATATTTTATGTCAAAAACCAACCTTTAACTGTTCCTTTGACGTAAAGTCACAGGCGTAAAGGTTATTTTTTAAATAATCCAGATATTTTTCAGATTATCTGGGTAATGTTCAGAAGTGTGGTCGTAAATCCCAAATAAGAACAGAAAGAAAATACAGAAAGATGCCACAAATAACTTTTAGACAATATTATGCCTATTTAAGTTGTATCAATTTCAAAAGTCCCGCCAGTTTCCCGTAAATGACGTCAAAAACGGACGGTCTTACTATTGGTTAAACTCCAAACAAATTCGTGTGTACACGTGATGTTACAGTATTAACCTCAAAAATATGCATTTTTTACGATTGTCGAATATTATGTCGCATTTTGCTTGGTTTCTTTACTATCAACTAAAATTTTGTTTAGTGCATTGTCAACAAAGTTTTAATAGTCTTGATCTAATAAAATTATTTTTGTTGGTTGGAAATCCAACCTATAATTAGTCGTCTATTTTTAGTAATTTACAGTTTAAAACTTTATATATCTTCTGTCTGCGAGAGTTTCTAAATGTTATAATGGATCCATGTTAAAACTAGAAAAATTAAAATTAAAAATAAATTTACAAATACACAAAATTTAAAGTTATGTGAGTCATATAATGTACATGCTCTATACAAATGACTATCCGTTTGACGTAAAAATTTAATAGATTAATTTCTTAAAAAAAGTTTTTAAAAAAATTTTTTCGGCTTAAATGAAAAATACTAGCAAAAAGAAAAAATACGTCAGAGCTATTTTAAAAAACACTAGTCTGGTATAATTAGCAAACTTTCGAGAAAGAGCCCATTGTTAACTGATGGCCATGTTCGATAGACGTATATATTCCAGCTAGCGAGGGCAAATTATGGAAAACAAACTGATATTTAACACAAAACATTAATCAAAGGTTGTATAAATATTTCTAAGGTTTTCTTTTTATTACCTACTTGGTTTCTGCTTTCAGATTTGTACAGCTGAGTAAACTTTATTATATTAGTAATATACGAGTTAAATAATAATACTCCCGTAATATTGCATAAGGGACCTAATAATTATAAGGATTCTTTGTACTCCTGAAATTCCTGACGATGTTAACAGCAATTTATGTGTGCAAACAACTAGTTTTTGTAGGTCTTTTCCTGCTTTGTGTTTGGACTTGTGTGCAGGGTTTACTAGAGATACATTTCAAATTATTTAGTTATACTCGTATTAGAACAAATCTGCAAGAGCATTTTGGTATACTGCTTGTATGAATTCTTATTATTATGGGCCTTAAATAAAATGTGCAATTTATAAAAATTGAGTTTATATTTAGGTATATAAATATAGACATATTAACCTGTGTTTAACATTGTTAATTTAGATAGTTCAACAATTAAGAATTAATACCAAACTTATAGTAGTTTTAAGAAAAAACTTGGCAATTATGTAATACATTTAAATGTAGGTTTCTACATGGTATATTTTTGTTTTGGTCAATATCGATTGTTAGAGATCGTACAAAATAACCTCCTGGCGAAGTTTAGCTTAGAGCTATTCTACCACTTAACCAGGACACACCACATACTCCCATTCCTTCCGACATTGTCATCTGCCGGATTTGAGCCTTGTGCCACTCAAGTGTAATCGAGGAGGACCGATGTACTAAGATACAGTCATCCATCCAAGTGCCAACTACAACTAGCATTGCTGATTGAATATTTTAACACTATTTTAACTATTAAAAAAGTTTACATTTCATTCAAATCAATCAAGTACTTAGCAAAAAAACTACATTTGAGGGCCTCACTTTATAGGCTTATACGCGGTCTAAATATCGAAATTGATCAAAACGTTTCTTTTTATTTCAAGATCCTATATGTAATTACATTTTTGCACCATAATTCTGAATTACCTTGTATATGAGAATAGACAAGATAAATAAATTGATTCAGCTATTGTCCATCATGACATTTCCTTCCAAATTAGATTACACACTTTTTTCTAGGTACTCAATTCATTTGATATGCCTTAACAACCAATATAAACAAAGGTGATAGTTCAAAAGCACGCAAATTTCAAATCCATTAAGAGTTTTACTATTTGGGAATCTATCAAACCCTCAGCAAAGATAAACATGACCAAAAGCTTGTGCTAACCTAACTGATTTACAAACCTTAATTTTTTCTTGATTTAATGTTAATAATATTGTTAGGCTAGTCGAAAAGTCGTTTAGAATGGCTGTTAGCTACAGCAATTCGGCACAAGCTGAAATTAATTTTAATCTGTTTGATTTGTTGTCACGAAACACCTCCTAAAATTGCACCTCCAGATTTGGCCGCCATCCTGAAAAAAGGGCAAAAACAATTTAATTTTTTTCATTATTTGTAAATATCTCTGTAAGTATCAACTTTAGAGTGATATTTACAGAAGAGTAAGTCATTTACAAAAATAATTACATACACTTTTGTCGTGCAACTGCCTGTTTCGAGGTTATAGGCGTCGAAGGCTGGGCATTCTAAGGGCATTTGTTAATTTTCTTATTTTAGGAATTCTACAAAATATGCTAATAATTCTTTTATTTTCACTCATCGAATAGTTTTCGATGGCTATCTAAAGGATATGCAGCAAAAAGCACTACGACTGCTGAGTGACTTCGCCGTTTGAAGATTTGTTCATTCACTTTGGTGAAAAAATGGTAACAAATGTATCCCAGAGAAAATTCTTGTCAAATGAGAGGAATAAATGTTGGATGATCTCGATGATGCGTGAACAAATCGAACGAAGGTTTCAGATTCAAGCAAACTGACAAAGATGCTATCAACCTTAATTGTCAATACCGCAATTGAAGAATCAAATCACTAAAAGTCGGTAATTATAATAAGTGAAGACATTGATTTATTGGGCATTTTTACCGCCCTGAAAGTCTCGCTCCAACATTTATTTTATAAAGCCAGGCAAGGGAAAGTTTCAGAGCAGATTAGAAGTAACATTTTGTTTCTATGCGGCTTTAGTGGCTGTAATACTACTTCCTCACTATTCACTACTATACATGCAGGAGAAAATGAAGTTTGTTAAACTTCTAAAGGTACAGATAGACTTACAGAGAGATGTTCAGATTTAAAAATCCCCAAAGGCGTCTCCAGAGGAAATAAGGAAAGTGGGAGAACAATTTCTTCTTCTTATAAAGCAAAAACTCATTGAATAAATAGATATTACTGGTTCGTCAATTTATTACCAAAAGCTTATCAAATCCAGCAACATAACTACCAACCAAAGACACAGCTCGCTTGAATTCCTTCCGTACTTACAACCAAATTCAACAACGAAAAATCAGCTTTAGATTGGGGATAAAAAAATTCAAAGAATAGGTTGATACAAGAGTTACTCAACTCATTTCTTGCAAATGTGCCAAAGGTTGCAATGCAGATTCTAGCTCTCGCAAAGCTGATTTGTATTGCTTTGTAATCTGTGGTTTCTTCCAGGGCAAATCTTATTCGAATATTGTGAACGTGGACGAATTAGATGACGACGAGAAAATATCGAAATATCAACCAAATCGAGAATATGAGACAGATGTTGAGTCTGATATTGAGGCCTAAGTTGAACAGTCAACATCAAAAAGAATTAGAAGAAAATTTGATAAACCGTCAACTTCAAAAGAAACTTGAAGTTAGCAAAGTTTGGCATAGAGGATTAGGCCTCTTGGGGATATCACTTTAGTATATGGTAATTTAAATCTTAAGATATGAAATGTAACAATAAATAGATATTTTTCGCAATTCTTCATTTATTTTTCATGTAATTAGATTTTTTTATAGGGAAAAGAGCTGTTATTTTGAACCGTGTATCCATTATTTGTTTATGATGACGAACACTGTTATAAAAGGATCATAAAAGAATCCTGTATCTAAAGCTTACCTCTGATTACTTTTACTTGCATATTGAACTGCTATTGACAATGTACTTATTTTTATAGTATTTCCATAAAAACTTCCATCTCTATAACGTAAATGAAATTTTATTAGAATAAAACCCTCTTATAGAAGCGTGAGATGCAAGAAATAATTACGGAAGTTCTTTCTCGTGAAAATTCAAAAGAAAATGTAGAACAGGAAGCGAGGAGTTTTTATTTACGGCGTCCTAGAGCTAAGTTGAGAGTAGGTTTAGTCGGTTACTTGATGTCAAGGCCTGCGTCCGTGCATACTACGATGTACGACTGGTGGTGTCGTGATGCTGTTCCAGCCGGGTCGATAAGACGTAGAGTTCTAGCAGTGTTGCCAGACTGCAGGCAACCATTCATACATATATATGAAAATAGTCTCAATAAACAATAGGAATTATAGGAAACATTGATTATGAGAACAATTAACTCTAGATATTAGTGTAGATTAATGGTATAATGTATGCCTATCTATATTATTATTATTACATTATTATTATACATACATATACATTATTATTATTACATTATTTATCCACATTGAGATTTTTATAAAAGAAATAAGTCTGAAAAGGATATAAAGAAATATGTAACCAATTAACTGAATTAACTGTATTAGCAAGTAATAATGCTAACAAGGATTTTGTTTCTATTGATTGACACATTTTGTTTATTACCAAATCAAGAACACCATTCATGATAGTCACTATCATGAGTGATGTTCTTGATTTGTTAATAACAATATATTAAATATATTTTCCTGAGGTTAGGACCTAAACACAGACTGGGCTTTACATTATATTAAGTAATATCCACATCAAAATATTGAAACTTACGGAAAAACATTATTTTTTAAAACAATCGTAATTGATTTATTGAGTAGACATCATCTATTATATTATGGTGTTAACAACTGATTATTTGTATTCTATGTAGATAGGGTTTTGGAAAGAAGCATAAATATTAATAGTTGATATATCTTTATCCTCCAATCTTTGTTTGGCCGCAATTGTCATTTCGTCGAATTCAACGAAATGCGTTTTTTTATACAAGGTATTTCTAAATTGACTACCATAAATTTAAGAATATGTAGAGAACGTTAAAATAAAACTTACACCTCTATACAGTTTCGTCGAATAACGCTTCGTTTTCAAAATACAGGGTGTTATAGTGTCGACTGGCAGATCAGTTATTTAGCTATATCTCTAAACGGAGTAGGCAGAGGAATCTAAATTTTTGTGAGCGAGTGTTACTTACGACTACCGATGACTGTATAATATTTTAAATCCGATACCACCATTCAGTGGCGTAGAAAAAGGGGTAGCCTAACACTTTTTTGTTAATAAACAATTTGCTGTTAGATATTTTGAAAATATCCTCCCATTTTCAAATTCCCCAATCAAAATGCTATGATAAAGATGCTCTTATTAAATATCTCCAGAGGCATTCGTTTTCGAGATATTCTCGCTCACAAAAATTTAGATTCCTCTGCCTCCTCTGTTTAGAGTTATAGTTAAATAACTGATCTGCCAGGAAACACTATAACACCCTATATTTTGAAAACGAAGCGTTTTTCGACGAAACTATATAGAGGTTTTAGTTTTATTTTAACATTCTCTACAAGCTCTTAAATTTATGGTAGTCAATTTAGAAACACCTTGTATATAATAATAGTCGACCTTTCATTGGCTTTGGTGAATAGCCTTTAGCACAGCGCCTTTAAAAACATTTAAAATTAAAGAGGAATGTCTGGTATATCTCAAGATTCGGCTCATCGTTGTGTTTAAGGCAAAGTTGTAGAACTTTGACTGTTTTGTAATCCAATTCAATAGGTTTCAGTGCCGAGCGGTTGTAAACTTCTGTATTGATCAGAGGTACTAAAATGAACAAATTTTTGTTTGTTTTGGCATATACTCATGTCAAGAAAATATTTCATTAATCTAGTTCTCGTATGTCAAGTATTTTTTTGATAATGTGTATTTATCGTGACCCACAATGATTTTCTAGCATAAACAAACACAGAATGCCGTATAACTGAGTGTTTAGCGGCAAAAGATGAGTAGTCAAAAGAATAAAAACATTTCAGTAATATTATACGTTCATTCATTTTTCACTTCTTACGACTTCTTTTCTTTGATAGAACAATATAGGGTGTATTTTCTCCGTCATATCGTAGACTGGAGAAGTTTTCACAATTAGTTTCTAGAGATAGCGTCAAGCATACTGTTTTAAAATAAACCAAAACATATTTTATTTATTGGACAATTCTTAACAAATATTGCTATTTGAAAAACTTAGTCAGAATATAATAATAATAATAATAAACGTCTTTATTAATGTTAGATTTTACATATTAGTAACAATAATGTTAGAATTTACATATTAATGACAAACAAAATGATGGGAATATTATGTGGCGAGGTTTAGCCAAAGGTTATTCTTACACTATGGCATATTACTTATATGACATAATTGCACCTATACTACTTTTAGTCTAACCTTCAGTTACACCAATTTATTTTAAATTAAGCGTCCTGTATATTTTTGCATTATCTTGTTTTAATGAAACAACTAGTGGTTGATGGTGAGATGTTTATGATGAGATTAGTGGATGGAAGTATCCTAGATATCCTTTCTCTTCTCTTAACAATGTCCTCAAAATGCGAATCAAAAAGTCGAGATTTTAACAATCGCGGTTTAACGTTAAAGACGTGAGGAGAATAGAATTCCAGGAAAGCATGATCTGGTAAAGAATTCCATAAGTGAAAAGATGACTAACAAAGCGATGCTCGACTATTATAAAACTCAAGGTAAAGAAATGAGTTGATACATTTTGACTAGTTGCACAAGTATGTTGGTTATGATATTAACAGCGCAACTTCTGCCGAGCAATGTCCATGAAAATACCAATATAGGATATTAAGGTCATGAGATGACCAACATTGTCACGATGTTCCAAAGTGGTTATTTTGAAAAATCTGGGGAACATTCTAATTCGTACGTTTGCTTTATATGGAAACAGTAGTTGTTATGGTGTAAAGTGGTATTTAGCTTTATATAGAGAACCAATCATTTTTCCAGTAAGCTTAGTGTTAGTAACATGCTTGGAGACATTGTCACAGATAGTGTCAATACGAGCATAGATATCGAGGGGTATCACAAAAGTATATGATATGAGATGGTGTGATGTTTGGTCCATTTTCCAAATACAAGAAACAGCAGAAGAACAAGAATAAGATGATGATGAAGAGAAAAGCATACAGACTGAAATAGAGTCTGAAAATTAATATTAATTATTAATATTAATAACTCTTGTTTTAAATAAAAATTAATTAATGAAGAAATTCATAATAATTGTTTAAGAAATCATAATAAATTAAACTTGGATTAGGCCTACTGGGGTCAGCACGTGAAAGAAAACGCACCTTGTACTCTTCCTCGATGGTGGTTTGGAAAAGAGTGCACGTTTCATAACAAACATAAATGTTGCAACTCTGTAAATTGAATTATCTCCAAAACGGTTACTCTTACGAATAAAAGTAATTTTGTTCCTTATAAAAAATTTCTTAAGCTACAAATATGATAATTAATATATTTTGTGTAAAAAAAAAGTAAAGAGTAAAACGAGATATTGTCGAAAAACCGTTTTTGATTGCCTTTGACCTCATATAAAATATTTCCGGCACTCGCATCTTTTGACTTTGACTTGACTTTTGACATTCGGTTTAGAACCTCAGTATCAAGGTTCGAAATCCAGTTTTCCGGAAATTTTTCCGAAGGGCAATGTCTAATTTCTCTGGATTAAATTAAAGAAAAGAAAACGACAGTATAAGTACCAATATTTAGAATTGTTATTAACAGCACTGCCGGCTTGATAATAATTTGACAACACAAAGTAACCAGCTGATAATGATTAATATAAAATTGTATAGCTCCTATATGTATAACAATTGAATACAATTGTAAATAATGTGTGTAGTGTATCATTGAGAATAGGATCTCTAGGACTTTTTTAACCTATAGGTCTTATAACAACTTGCACGAATACTATTTCTTATACTCCTTCGACTCCTCCTTTAAATGGTATTTTTATTTTTCGTGTATTTTTTTTAAATAATAGAGGTTATATAATTCTTCTGCAATTACCTAAGTTCAGTGCAGTAGTTTTCCCAAAGTATCCGTATGAAACGAACACATGCACGCTATTTTTCGTGTTTCGTGTCCAGCATTTAGCAGGATATAATTAATGTGAGCAGGAACAGATTTAGAACTTTATTACATTTAATCATGACCATTAGTGAATGAAGACTTAATGAAACACGTGATTGTGGCTAAATAGAGAAAAAAGTATTAAACACAGACGAAATGGAATAGTCATGCTAGAAACTGATCGAATGTTCACATCATATTGTTATAAATAAATTAGTCTCGGAATATTTTTCGACAGAATGTAACATCTTTGTTGTTTAGTGTTTTTGGTAAAAGCTTATACCTTTACCATCTCTTTAGTCCACTCTCATAAGTCTTATAATGGCCTTAAATATGATCTACTAAACTGTGAAAGCTGCAACTGCGTAGTGTAAATACTAAGTCGTTTTCCATTTTAGATTGAAAAACAAACTACAAAAGTAAGTAGTCTTAATATATCTACATTTATTATTTTTCTTAATGAAAAGAAACAAATGTTAAAAATAAAATTGAATACTTTACATATAAGTCAACACTAAACAGTTTTGTCAACGCGCCTTTTGTTTTGCATATTTACAACTAAAACTATAGGCATGCTATTTTGAAGATAATGCTAGAAGGTAGGAGACTAATGAATGAATTGCTACAGCTCAATTTTGAAGCTGCAACATAAATTATATTGTAACGAAGTGATTTTTTCGATCAAGTTATGTTCATTTTTGCTTTAAATATTACTGTCACTTGGATACACTCTGCCGCTGTTTAGTAGTTGAATTATGTTCTAGTTAAGTTATAAATGAGTTGTTAAAAAGGTCCGCTGGTAAACAAGCAATCAAGTAATTAATTGAGTAATTTTCGACAGTCCCCCGTATAATTAAAATCCTAGAATTATTATAAATAATGACCGAGTCGGAAATAAAAATCATTCATTACTAAAATTGTTAATCCTTGTCCGTTTTAATCCGTTTCTTTTTGCAACATGGTATATAAATTACAAGTAACTCATTTCCGGTTAAATGCATTTCGAGTCACTGCACGTAGCTGCATAAACCGCTGCACCTCTGCAAGGTACGCCGGGTGATGCATTTGAGTCCGTCGTTTAAACTCGGTGACCACTTCTCTTTTTGACACGACCGAGAGCTACGTCAGAAAGGTAATAAAAATGCCAAGTGGCCCTCCCGTCGAGATCAGTTCAGATCAGATCATCAGATCCAACCTACCTCCAGCACGAGCAGATCCAGTCTACCGTCCGCAAGAAAAGATCCAGTCGACAGCCGTTATTATTTCCGTACCGCCGCTCCGTTGTTTTATAGTAAATTTCTTCGAATATCCGCTGGGTAAGAATTCAACGCAACCTGCTATATTTAGTAGGTACTGCCTTCAGTTAAGTATAGATATTTAAAGTCCTGATTGTCCGTGAGTATCGCTGTATTTTGCTACCAAAGTAAACTAGAGCTAATTCATAATACCTCCGTTGGTTTTTTTATCATTGCATAAATTGTACACCAGCTGGTCAGATTTTCTCGTCGGGTAATCCGACAGGCTGTCATGTACAAGGGTTTTCGGAAAACCCAGTGCATTTAGAAAGTCATTCCTAAAAGTGCATCCACTGATTAGATTTTCTCGTCGGGTAATCTGTGAGGTACCAATGCATCAGGGTGACTAGTAAATTAGTAGTAAATGACATAATCAGTTAAACCATAGCTCTATGTTTGTGGCGGTAGTTCGCCGTATTTTTATTTAAATAGTAATAAAAGACGTAAATATCTATAGCTAACGGATTGCCCGCCGTTTCTAAAACCATCTTATTGGAAAGGTCCGTTTGCTTGTCGTACACCGCAATTTATCAATTTCACGTATCCGAAAATTCCGCCGTAAAAATCGCGTCCATTCTTGATTACCAGCTTGCCTAATTTGTAATTATTTTAAGAAATAGTTTTATACATACTCGACTGAATAGTCGAGGAGGTTTGAGAATTGATTAATTTGTTCATCATTTATTTCTGAATAAACACGTTATTTTAAAGAGGTAAAATTCACGAGTTATTATTTCTGTAATTTTATTTTCTGATTAATCCGTTTGAGCAGTATGACTGAAATCCATTAGATATAGTCTCCAGCTCAGACCTCTGGCTATACTGTATCATCCACTGTTTTGCTACTCAGGGTTGTTCTCCCAAATAGGAGAGCCAAAAATATAGTGTAGTTCTTCGCACTCGAAAATTGAAGAGCTGGCGCCCGAGATTTCCGTAAAAATAGAGAGATTACGCAAGTATCTGACCGAAAGTACCGCGCTAGAAAGAAGAGCCATTACAAAAGTGACGCCTACGAGCAGGGACCGTTTTTTTACGTTAATCAGAAATCCGAAATTGTAAAGTTATTCAGAAAACCGATCCGCCGAAAAATTCCAAGTTCCGTGTAAAATAAGCGTAAAAATTAAATAAATACCGAAACACCAGAAATTTGCAATAAGACGCCGATTTAAAATAAAATACGTGAAGCCTGTTTTTTCCGTCGCAAACGCTAGCATTTTTTATAAAACACAGTTTTTTTTTATTGATAAGAAATAAAAACTTGTTGTTCACCGTGCACAGGGTTTTATCAATTTAAAATTAATAAAACCGAACCGTTTTATTTCCAGTAAAGAAATAACATTTTGTTATCAGTCGATTTAAATTAATTATCGTCTGTCCGTCTGCTAAGGAATAAAAACCTTTCTTACTGAACTGAAGAATAAAAACATTTTGCTATTGAACTCGGAGGATTTAAACATCGAAATCAAATTGAAATAAATTACTTCTAGGTTTGCATCCGTCCGTCTGTCTGTCTGTAACCTAGCCAAGTGATTGCAACTTAACTTGTTAAGCCGTCCGAATTGCAATCACAACCGAAGGTGGTTTATTTTAGTTTCACGACAGCTGCTTGCATAAGTACCTACTTCCGCAAAGATACTCAAGCTGCTACCGCCGCCGTATACCGAATCGTTAGGTGATTTCCGAAATTATTTTGACTTTGCCGTGGTTGACACCAGCTACTCTCTGCCGTTTTGAGTAGAAAGGCAATTTAAAAAATAATTGATCTGCCATTATACAGGGTGTGCCTACTTTACTGGTACTGCATACCTTACTGTTCCCATTTACCGAAGATTTAAACAATCTTAACATTGTTTTGGGCCTTGACGCTGTCATAGGGGACAGATACCGCTGTTGCCCTATGGCGAGTTGTTAAGCAACGCCAAACCTGATTTCTGTTACCGTATACCGAATTTTTAAACAATCTTAGAGTTGTTTTTTTCCTATTTTTGACATAACCAGAGGGGACAGATACCGCTGTTGCCCTATGCCGAGTTGTTAAGCAACTCAAAACTTGAAAACTGCTGACCGATACCGTGTTGCTAGGCACTCTAGCTTACAACAAATTATTTTGACGTGACCAGGGTGTGTTTACACCACTGTTGCTTTATAGCAAGTAAGTAGGCAATTTCCAAAAATCTGTAACGCAGATTTACCGTCTTCTGTTAGCATCCGACTGCCCATCCGCTGGGTAGTGCACCGATCTGTTAGGTTTTCTTTGAATTCGGCACGCACCGAACGCAACCAGATTTTTACCAGCCGCGGTGAATACGCTTGCGACGTGTCGATTCTGATTAAATCGAACCTGAAGAACCGATTGCGACTACTTACATACCGATCTGAACCCTAGTGAAGAAGTTACCCGTAACTTCTTGATTCTGCCCGATTTTGAAACCCAAGCGAGTTTTACGTGACTAGATTACGTGGAGAGAAGCTACGATTGCACTTTCTGAACCAAATTACCGTCCGTAGTGTCCAAGGTCATCCAAAAATACCCAGGTACAAGCTAGCCTTGTGGGGTATCCTTTTTAGGGTAATCGCACCCTAGAAACTGATTGGTGGTACTTACAACCGGATTCGACGCACCGTTTCCGAAAGACACCTACCGTCGCGACGCCTGAGGTTGAATAGCATCTCAACCTGCAGCTTTCCGTAACCATAGTAGCCATACCGCATCCGTGACTTCTTTTACTATTTCACCGGAGTTTTCACCGGAGTATTTTGTGACTCCGGGGTCAAAATTTTCCGAGGGTGTGACCCCTCATTTAATAGTAAACCGAAGACGCTAAAACGATTGCCGATAGTTTCAACCCGATACGACCAGCCGTTCCCGACTTAGAATTTTCCGACTCGTATCGTCCGTCCGATTCGTCTTGAACCCGTTTTACCGAAACCATTTGGGAGTAACATCATGCCTACCGAAGGAGATAAAAACGACACACCCGTGTTACCCGTTGACGATGCCGCGACCCTTATGGGAGATATCCGGCTAAGCTGGATATATAAACTAAAGAAGGAGCAATTGGATGATCAGTTAGGGAAGTTTGGTCTACCCGTAACCGGTACCGTGGACGAGAAGAAGCGCCGTTTGGTAAAGTTTATCAAAGAGGGGTGCTCTTCACCCAGACCAAATACCGCCCCACCTGTTTTTCCGCCGCCGCTACCGCGACCGTTACCGACACCGACCAGCAGCATTCCGTCTGGAACACCACCGTTAGACCCTTTCCAGATACACGACTGGAATATTCAGTTTGATGGTACCAGCGATCCGACCGCGTTCCTGGAACGATTGGAAGAAGTCTGTGGATATACCGCTATCCTCCGCGAACAGTTACTTCCGGTCCTACCTGAGCTACTGCAAGGATCCGCCTTGCTCTGGTACCGCAATAATAAAGCACGTTGGAACTCCTGGGAGCAGTTTCTACGGGATTTTCGCATCTTCTATTTACCGGTCCACTATCAAGAGGATATAGAAGCGGAAATTAGCCGACGCCTGCAACGCCCAGAGGAGTATGTGATGAGCTACATTACCGACTTGCAGACTCTCGTCCGCCGCCATGGAGAAATTTCCGAGGAACAAGAGCTACGATGGCTGTACCGTAATTTGCTACCCGATTTCCGTCAGTACATTCGAAGAACCGACTTCACGAACGTGTCCATGTTAACCGCGAAATGCCGGGAATTCGAAATGTTGAAACAGGAAGTAGATCGAGTATACAATGAACCGTCCACCTCCTACCGATCTGCCTCTAGCCACCAGAGGCGTGACAATCCTGTTACGCAACAACCTGCTGGCCTGTCTACCGTACCGACCGCTATTCGACAGAGACATGACAGTCCTGTTACGTCTTCGCAACCGTCCGTCAACGAACCAACTCGTACTAACCCGTTACCAGACCGACCGAACGATAGGCAAAATGGGCCACAAACCCATCAGCACCGCCGACGTAATGACCGATCCTCCACACCAGTTGCGACGATTTCGTTGGACCGAAATACTGTGGTAAATTTGGACATTTCCGGAGCCTATGTCGTTCACCGCCACGCCTGTTCTGCTCCCGCTGTGGGCAGCAGGGCATCATGTCCCGAGACTGCCGATGTCCTTCAGCGAGAAAACTAGACCGCCGCCACACCGCTACGAGGAAAGTATGGTTCCGAGATTTTGACACCGCAAAATCTGACTCTTCACCCGATCATGACAACCGACCGCATGTATTAGTACATATCCGTAACCAGACTTTTTCTGCCCTTGTTGACACAGGAGCCGTCCGTTCCTACGTCGGCAATAAGATAAAGAATTTATGTACTACATGGGGTATTCCGCACCAGACCGTTACCGCACCGTCCGCTAAATTAGCTAATGGTAACTTAGCTACCGTCACCCGAGCCTATCAGCTGAAATTTGCCATCGGCAAAACACAATTCTCCGAAGATCTACTGCATCTGGAAAATCTCTCGTCCGACATAATCCTGGGGATGGACGTATTGCGTAAGCATAACTTTCTCATCACCCCAGGCACCGCTACCGTCTCGTTGAATGGTCAAGTTGTGTCACAGACCACAACGATCAACGAGCAACCGCCATCAGATTCCGTATCCGAGAAACCGCTACCCGATTCCGTATCCAGACAACCGCTACCAGAGACTGGATCCAGACAACCCCTACCAGGACCGTCGTCTGCTCCAGATTCCGAGGGTTTAGGCACCCTGACCGAAATACCTGACCGTACTTGGTATACTTGTAAGCAGACACATGTTGAACCTGATCTCTCCGATACATGGAAGATACGAGTACCAACCGCACTTCGCCGTACCGTTTTGGCAGAAAACCATGACGCTCCGTCCGCTGGACACATGGGAATCGCCAAGACCATCGCTCGGATGGCAACACGTTATTACTGGCCTGGCATGTTTCGAGACATCGCCCAGTATGTTAGGAAATGCCCAAAGTGCCAGCAGCGCAAGCCGTCCGCCGACCCGAAATATGCCGCCAAAATACCGACGTCTTTCCGTACCGTCCCCGATACCGGAAAGCAGCTGCGACATATTCCCAGGAAACACCTCAAACCAGTTCCAGGAGAGGTAGTAACCGTCCGTCACCGTCCACAACATCCGTACCGTCCAGTTCACCGCTCCCACATCGAGAAGAGTTCAAGAGGATATGCCGCCACCCGAAGAGGTACCCGCCGACCGAACCTGTTTCCGTTTAGGAACCGAAGACCATGTCTTACGAGTGGTTGCCAACGTCACTATGACAAGGGCTAAACCACGCCCTACGAACCGTATACCGCCGTCCGTCTTGGGAGCACACTCATCTCGAGGTGTTCACTCCCTCCGCCGACCGCCGTCAATTAGCTTCACCATAGCTAACTGTTTTTTGTATTTTCAGAATGACCAGCCAGGGAGTTTTGACCGTCCAGGACCCCCTTTGGCCCAGCTGGTAAGAAGCACCGAATGAAGATTCCCGATAGGTAATGACACCGGTCCCGGGAGGCTAACTAAAATTAATTTTGTATTTTTTAAATACTAATTTAGAATTTAGTTCAGTAAATACTAGATTAGGGAGCTTTCCGTTGTTTATTAATTTTGCCTTTGTATACCTGGAGCCTCCCAGGGAGAAGAAAAAAAAAATGTATAATGAATTATTATTTTTTTTTACCGAAGTAAGAGGGGGGTGTAACGAAGTGATTTTTTCGATCAAGTTATGTTCATTTTTGCTTTAAATATTACTGTCACTTGGATACACTCTGCCGCTGTTTAGTAGTTGAATTATGTTCCAGTTAAGTTATAAATGAGTTGTTAAAAAGGTCCGCTGGTAAACAAGCAATCAAGTAATTAATTGAGTAATTTTCGACAGTCCCCCGTATAATTAAAATCCTAGAATTATTATAAATAATGACCGAGTCGGAAATAAAAATCATTCATTACTAAAATTGTTAATCCTTGTCCGTTTTAATCCGTTTCTTTTTGCAACATGGTATATAAATTACAAGTAACTCATTTCCGGTTAAATGCATTTCGAGTCACTGCACGTAGCTGCATAAACCGCTGCACCTCTGCAAGGTACGCCGGGTGATGCATTTGAGTCCGTCGTTTAAACTCGGTGACCACTTCTCTTTTTGACACGACCGAGAGCTACGTCAGAAAGGTAATAAAAATGCCAAGTGGCCCTCCCGTCGAGATCAGTTCAGATCAGATCATCAGATCCAACCTACCGCCAGCACGAGCAGATCCAGTCTACCGTCCGCAAGAAAAGATCCAGTCGACAGCCGTTATTATTTCCGTACCGCCGCTCCGTTGTTTTATAGTAAATTTCTTCGAATATCCGCTGGGTAAGAATTCAACGCAACCTGCTATATTTAGTAGGTACTGCCTTGAGTTAAGTATAGATATTTAAAGTCCTGATTGTCCGTGAGTATCGCTGTATTTTGCTACCAAAGTAAACTAGAGCTAATTCATAATACCTCCGTTGGTTTTTTTATCATTGCATAAATTGTACATCAGCTGGTCAGATTTTCTCGTCGGGTAATCCGACAGGCTGTCATGTACAAGGGTTTTCGGAAAACCCAGTGCATTTAGAAAGTCATTCCTAAAAGTGCATCCACTGATTAGATTTTCTCGTCGGGTAATCTGTGAGGTACCAATGCATCAGGGTGACTAGTAAATTAGTAGTAAATGACATAATCAGTTAAACCATAGCTCTATGTTTGTGGCGGTAGTTCGCCGTATTTTTATTTAAATAGTAATAAAAGACGTAAATATCTATAGCTAACGGATTGCCCGCCGTTTCTAAAACCATCTTATTGGAAAGGTCCGTTTGCTTGTCGTACACCGCAATTTATCAATTTCACGTATCCGAAAATTCCGCCGTAAAAATCGCGTCCATTCTTGATTACCAGCTTGCCTAATTTGTAATTATTTTAAGAAATAGTTTTATACATACTCGACTGAATAGTCGAGGAGGTTTGAGAATTGATTAATTTGTTCATCATTTATTTCTGAATAAACACGTTATTTTAAAGAGGTAAAATTCACGAGTTATTATTTCTGTAATTTTATTTTCTGATTAATCCGTTTGAGCAGTATGACTGAAATCCATTAGATATAGTCTCCAGCTCAGACCTCTGGCTATACTGTATCATCCACTGTTTTGCTACTCAGGGTTGTTCTCCCAAATAGGAGAGCCAAAAATATAGTGTAGTTCTTCGCACTCAAAAATTGAAGAGCTGGCGCCCGAGATTTCCGTAAAAATAGAGAGATTACGCAAGTATCTGACCGAAAGTACCGCGCTAGAAAGAAGAGCCATTACAATATACATAAAATTGTTAAGGAAGAAGAAAATTCATCCACCATTGTATGGGAATGTTAATTTACCAACCAAAATCGTACTGAAAAATTTGTAGTAGGAATAAAAGCAGAAACTATTTTTATTTAAATGAAATGATTTTAAATCGGCCGAAATAATTAAAAATGTTTAGTCCAAATCCAGTAGGGAGGCCGGGGCTAGTTGACTTATGGGTTTAGTTGACTAATTCCCTATAGCTTCTGTGTAACATACTAGATTGCACCACGATCGCGATTTTCATTGTTTGTCCAGATTGGTTTACTTCTTTCATTATAAGGAATAATACTTTATCCTTAAGGACACCACAAGCCACAAACCTGTCAAGAGTCACTTCTTTTAATAATAAAACTAATATAAATCATTTTATTTCCAATTTGAAGACCGTATATAACCGTTCACATTTGGAAGCTTCATATGTTTGGAATGTTGACGAAACAGGTATAACAACGGTCCAGAAACCCGATAGTATGCACGACGTGGTTTTAAGCAAAGAGGGAAACTTACATCCGCCGAAAGAGGAACCCCTGTTACTCTTACTGTTGGAGTATCTGCAAGCAGAAATTCTATGCCGCCAGTTTTTATTTTTCCAAGGGTAGGTAAACTACTGTGATCAGTTCATCTGAGATGGACCTATTGGAAGCTTGGGAGATGCCAGTTCATCTGGTTGGATGAAACAAGAACATTTTATAAAGTTCATTAAACATTTCATCCACCATACTAGATGTTCAAAGGAAAGACATGTACTTTTGCTTCTGGATAACCACGTCTCTCACCTTTCCACAGTAACTTTGGATAGTTGTAAAGAAAATGATGTCACTGTTTTATCTTTTCCTCCGCACTGCTCACATTAATTACAACTACTACACAGAAGTTTTTACGGGCCACTTAAGAAATATTGTAACACAGCCATTGATAATTGGATGGTAAACAATCCGGGAAAGACTTTTTCTATATATGATATCCCTGGAGTTGTTAAAATGATACTACCACCAATAATAGGTATAATCTGGTTTAAAAAAAACTGGATTTAGCCCATTAAATGAAAATATTTTTCCTGAACAGTGAATTTTTGACTTCATACATGACAAATAGACCGGAACCTATGAACAACGACGGGAATGAAGTCGATGGAAAAAGCCAAGTTGACGAAGGAAACCAAATTAACGAAGGAAATCAAGTTAATGAAGGAAACCTAGTTGACGAAGAAAACGAAGTTGACGGAGGAAACAAGTGAGGCCACCAATGAAAATTTACCTGCAAACAATGAAAATCAATTGAAAAATGTCGAGGACCCTCCTTCAAACATATTAAGTCCCGAACAAGTTAGACCGTTTCCCAAAGCAGGCCCAAGACGTTAGAAAGGCAAGAAAAAATAGTCAAACTGCTATATTAAGAGACACGCCAGTAAAAGAAGCTCTACAACAGGAAAAAGAAAAGTCCAGTGGCATTTACATCTGCACCTACTGCAGATTCATCAACCTCAGAATCTGATGATGAAACTGAGTGCCTGATATGCGATGAATCGTACCGTAGTAGCGCTGCCGGTGAGGAGTGGGTGCAATGCACAGGTTGCCACAGATGGGCTCATGCAAAATGCATCAAAGGCTCATCCGATACATTATTTTACAGGCGCATTAACTGTGATTCAGATGACGATTTGCAGGCCTCTTTTTTTGTTTTTATTGGTTTTTCTCTTGGCGTATAACAATTTTTAGATGATAAACATTTATTTATCACCAGTGTTTCTTTTTTTTTTTCATTTACATCCCAAAAGGATCAATTCCCTAACACATGATATAGTTTAATTAAATAATTTGTTGAATAGGCCCAAACTTTATTTCGAATATTTTTGCACATTTTATAAATTTTATAATGCACGAGCAGCAATTGCAGAAAACTTCCACGACAATGAACTGAGTTGACTTGACAATTGACCAATAAATGGCTTGACTACCTAACAGTTTCATGTACGTTTTCGATTGTTCAAGATGAGTTTTGATTAATCTTGGACTATTTCATAACAATGAGGCTCAAGTTTATAAGTGACACTCATTATGAAAGGAATTAGTATTAATTTGAGGTTCAACAAGTGAAGATCGGAATGCGAAGTGAAGTAACTTTAGTGGTATATTGTAGAGTGTTTATGGTCATTATTAATTAAGTTATTGTTAGGTAGTGAAATTAGTCCGCAGGTCCGCAAGTTGATAAATTAGTAGTTGGTGTTACTAGGTATTTGAATTTATCAATGCATGGTTTTGCGAGTTTGCGAAACTAGCAAATACGTGACAAGAATAGACAATACTAATACTGTAATAAGATCCGTTGCATTAACTCACCATAACTCGCTGTATGTAATAAAATATTACATACTTTATTGCAAGAACTGAGTTTATTCTTTTAAATTAAATTTAGTTATTTACATTTCATTAGGAAACCTAAATACCTACAGTTTCGATTTTTAATTGTATTAATATATTTTTTTCTATAGAATATCTACAACTTTTCTAATATCTTACGCTTTCGTTATATACTTTAGTATACGTATCCAGCCCTATATGAAATTCTGTCAGAGGTGCGTGCCAGTGATGGCACAGCTGAACATTGATCGCTTCAGTTCTTTGGCCGATCTGCTCAGTCACGTACAGTCGATTCAGTTATCATTGGACCTACCGATGCCACGTAGCACGGTCAGTCATCCGATGCTAATCAGAACTTCCACCATTTTTCAAATTTGGGGGATTACTGATTGATTGCAAACTTAAATCACCTCTAATAATCGGCATTGCAGATTCGGCAGTTCGGTAATTCTTTGTAATTTTAGACAAAATTACTTTCTTTAGAAATATTATGAATGCTTCCTACGTATAACGCAATTCTTAAATACAATGAATTAATAATGCAACTAATTTTGAATGAATCTAATTTTTTCAGTTGAACTGTTTAACATTTTTTTAAATTATTCTGACAAGCGCAACATTCAGTTCATAAGCCAGTTAACCGCTGAATTAATCCCAACTAGACGTTTTATATACAAGAGGTTATATTTGGCACAAGCCCGTGCAAGAATTGATAATAAACAGGGCAAAAATCCTTAAAATTGTGAACTATCAACTAGTAAACCAGACAGAATGAGTTCCAATCTTGTTTCAATTTTCCCAAGAAAGAGTTGTTACGAAATTAGGTTGTCACAATAATAATAGTAGTGGCAATTCTTCCAAATGAAGATAATGTTTATGGACTAAATGTGCCTATGATTAACGGGATACTAGGTATCTAAAAGGGATTGAGGCAATCTTGTGTAGTTGCATAGTTTCAACAACTCATACGATAAAACTCCGTAAATGCTGCCTGCAGTAATGTATTCATACTACTCTTTGGATAATTCTAATCTCTTTATATACATTTTACTTCAGATCCTACAATACTTAGCGAAGAGGTTTTCTTCATAACCATATCCAGGTTACCGTTAAACCACAGTAGGAATGTTGATAGACCGGAACATACAACGAGATCCCACCCATAATATTGCTAAAGTTAGTCGTTGCATTACAACTAACAATCACTTTCTCTGTGCTTAAGAGTAAGTTAAGATAAATATTAAAAAAATTACAATGCATGAAACTACCGCAAAAATTCGAGTAGAATTTATTTTATCAGTTTTTTCACAACATTGTTCTATTACAGGATATTTGGCTGAATGGCAACGAAGATATATTTCAATGATATAGCAATCACCCAAGAATAGGTTCATAATTTGCCCAATGAAGATCACCCCCAATAAAAATCATCCAATTAACTATAAATCACGTCAGCAAGAAATTTAGATAAACTGAGAATTCTTTTACATGAAATAGAATATCTGAGTAAATAAAAGTTGAGAAAATGTTCTGGATAATATTCAAAACAATCAACAAAGGTCAAATTTTTCATTTCAAAATCAATATGTAGCCTTCTAAAAGAACTCTCCGTCTCATCAGCTGGTTTGGCGATTTTCCGTAAAACCAGATTTGACAGTTCCGGACTACTTTCTCTGGTGATGACTTAAACCTTGGGTTTTCAAGGAGAACGACAACATTCCAATGGAACCATCTTACTGACACCGTATTTAAAAAAAAATAACATTTTCCAGGTACTTCCACTCATGTATATACATACATGCATTATGCAAAAAATTAAATAATAATTAATTGTTTTAATTATTTTCGATTTTTTTAAATCTTGCCGTTTGACTGTCTGTATATTTGATATCCTAAAATACTAGTAAAGATGCTTCTTTTTAGCAACTAAATCAATACATGATCCAATTTGACATTTTACCCGAGTTACCGTGATACCATAATGAGAATGTTGATAGGTCAGAATACACAACGTGATCCGACTCCTAAAATTTTTGTTATTTATTGCTCCACCACTAAATATAAATTTCCCCAATACTTTTCGTCGTCGAGGTAATCTCGAAATGAAGCTCCCTTTACATAACTTATTTTCTTTTGAGTCAGTTGTTATAATATTATTATATTTTGTCCTAGATATTGTCTTGAGAAAGCGATGAAAGTGACAATGAGTTTACCCAGTTCAAAAATTGATACGTATACTTAAAATGATTTCCATTCATTTACAAAAATAGTTGAGACATAAGAAAAACCCAATTAAACAAAAAAGGTGTTCAAGAATCTAGATGCACTTTCCTTGGCGAACAGTATATTCTGTCATAGAAAACATATATTTCAATATTGAAAGTTATTCAAAATTATTTAAATTCAAATAGGGCATTTTTATGTTATAAAATACATACTATTTTGCATTAAAGTTATTTGTTTGCTCATTTGTAACATAATGTTAATTAATTAATACAAAGCACTTCAATAATAACAATGAATGTTTATTGGCTATAAAATTTCCGTTGAAAAGCTCCAAAAGCGATATATAAATTTCGGAAATTAAATTATGTTATTAGCTTCAAACTGGTTATAATGAAAAGGTGGAGTTAATGAAGTCATATTTTTGTGTGGACTTCGTTTTGTCGGTGTCATCAATAATGGTGACCAGAGTTACCCCAACCTTTATGGCCCATTTTTATTACTTTATTTCATGACACTATAGGAAATATGATTACCCCAGAGAGTAAACGGTTATATACAAGGTAAGCCGGATATACATGATTCTACCTCCATACGTTTACTAAGAGGGTGCGTAAATTGCGTAGGTCTGCACATTCGCATTGATTAAATATTTTAGCAGGAACAGAAAACCCCTCATGAATTAAAACGGTGTAATTGAAAAAATATTAAATTAGAAAACTTGCAAAATGCTTATGCAATATTTAAATATTGATATTCTACTCACCAGTATTAAAACTATGAAAGAAGATAAATATTATAAAATAAACCTACGAATACTATAATAGGTACTTCAAGTGAAATAGTTAAAACAAATTTATCGGTTTCAGGATATTAATCCTTTGTTTACATAATAATAATAATAATAATAATAATAATAATAATAAACGTCTTTATTGATGGGCGAAGTTTAGTACAAAATACTATTCTTACACTTAATACTTAATACATATACAGAAGTTGGCGGTAAGTAAGTCATAACTAAAGTTGTACAGTAATATTTATTGTCATGCCAACAGCTTCTACGGTAATATTACAATACATATCTGTCAACAACTGTCATCAGATGAAATAATAAATAATGAAACTATAGGGCTATTTATTAATGCAAACAGACAGAAAACTTTAAACAATAATAATTAAATACTGAAATGTATAACTACTGCTCCTGCTTCTTATAATATGTATTAATAATGTCTTTATTTTCTGAAACCGATAAACTATTGAGCAAATCACGGATGTTATGAATTTCAACAGCCTTAGATGTCTTAAAATCCTCGCTCTACGAGCTCGGATTTCAAACCGACATCTGCGGCAGTTATGATACTCATAACATTCCTAGATATGTTAATAGCTATAAAACTAATGAAATAAAATGTGTCATAATAGTAAACGGTTGATCGAGCGACTTGCTATATACAGTCACTATTACCTAAACCCAAACTTCGAACTAATTCTATAGTGCTTGTAATTTTTGTTTTCGCGCATTTTTAAACTTTAGGGTCTCAACTTCAAATATTAAAAAGGAATAGATGCGCTCTTACCCCTAATAGGGTGGAAACCACCCTGAAGATCAAATATTAAGAGTTATTATATTAAAAAAATTCATGTATATGTGTTTGGGGTCGCTGATTACAATGAAAAAACATATTTTGTCTGTTTTGAGCTAGTAGAACTTATTCTTTGCAAATTCTTATATTTTAAGACCTAAAACTTATATCTTAATAAGAAAAATTATTGCCCTTACCCCTAAGAGGGTAAAAACCACTCCTAAAATCAAAAAATCAATAATTATCGAAGTACTGAGAATAAATTATTCAAACTTATATTATTTATGTTTTTAGAGTCGCTGACAACGATTGTGAAGTTTTATGTTGCACCCTCAATATGGCCGATATAAAAGGGGCACAATGGATTAAATCATCATTTTTTAAATTTATTTTAAGAAATTAGAACTTTCTTAGCAGATGTTACATTTTTAGACATAAAACTCATCCCCTAATAATAAAATAATTGATCTTACCCCTAAGAGGATGAAAACCACCCCTAAAGTTAAAAAATCAATAATTATCGAAGTTCTGAGACTAAATTACCACCAAACGAGCAATATCGTAATTAGCTAAAACGAGGCGCGCCTCGGTCATATCTCCTTTGCAATTAATGCTAAAAATCATCCAAAAAAGCATTTTAAAGGTCTTTTAATCCTCTTTAAGGTCAGGTAGGTCCAAACAGTACATACCTAGGTTGTCAGTTTTTCTATATTCATCTTAAATGCGTCAATTAAAAAAGAAAACGTTGAGAGTTAACTCAAACACTTTTATCTCCTAAGCTATAGTATCTTTACGAAAAAAAATAAAATAGTAGCATTTTTCTTAGTTTATTGTCATCATTCAGCTAAGATTCTTGCTGCTATCTTCCCTGCTAAGTTATTTAACCGCAAAGCCAAAAAAATTCATATTAATGACTAACAAAAAACACAATTTGGAATTTTTGTTTTTCAATTTGAAATTTACTGAAACAAAAAAACTGGCACTTTTTTGTAAAAAATAATAATTTTTGCCTTTATTTTCCTTGTATCATTTTTGATTTAGCAGATATCAAAATTTGACAAAAGATTTAAGCTACTTTTTAATAAGCTTCAATTTGATTCAAGGTACATGTCAAAAGGTTTTCCAGAGTTATGATTGTTTGAAGCAAGTGACCTTTTCAGGGCTATGTTCAAATCCACCTAACATCAACTGTATCTCGGAAACGATGAGCCCAAACAAATTTTTATATCCCGGATTATTTTTGTTATTTCATTAGCTAACTTTTTTGTAATGACAAACTTCCTCGAAAATTGTGATCCTCTTCGAATAATTTGCTGAAAACCTTTGAAAAATCAGTGTTTCTTTGCTTAAAAATAAACGTTTTCAACCCCTGTAACTCAGCGGGTAAAGCAAAAGGAACGTTATAGGTTTTTTTTTGGGGTAGAAATCAACGATCTACACGTTCCAATCGTCTCTTTTTTTCGAAATCCCTGAGATGGGGTGAAACTCACCCCCAACGCAATAGTACCCTTATTCCTTTTAAATATTTATTATTTGACACATTTCGAATCAAACTATCCAAAAATATTTGCGTTTAAAACAGCTATAGAATTAGTTGGAAGTGAGATCACCAAGTGACTGTATAAAGGAAGTATTTCATACCTAATAAAATCAATCAAACAAAGGATTAAGAAAATGTATTCATACCTGTCAAAAAATCAACGGTTAAAAAGTTATTAACCGAATTGGGGCCACCACCCCATGATTTTCCATTCCAGAGGAAACTGCCTCACTCAGTCAGTATTATGCAGTTGCCAGAGCAGTGCTTTTAAAACAAACCACTTAGCAAATTTCAATGGAATTATAAAAGTTTTAATATATACAATCACACTTTTTCTTCAAAATTTTCAACCAGTAATCAGAAGCGAGAACAAATTGCACCAATGCATCAAAGGCAAAAGTCATTCAATGCTTGACAGCATTAAAGCATAGAGCAAATCAAGCATTCATTTTCACCAATTTAAATGTTATTGCATTAGCACAAGTAGATGGCGCACCTAAATCTTGCAAAAGGGTAATATTTCTGCCTACCAATTTCTACTTTGAAACGTGAACTATATAATAATAAAAGCATCGCAAAATGTAACACCAAATCTTTAGCTAGAAACTTTACAGGCAAAAAAAATTATATAAAATCTATTTTTATTCATACAATTCATATTATTCATACATCTTATATTTAATTTGTGGTAACGTCTAGGTACGATGAGTGTTAGTATAATAAACAGAGATGTTGTAATTATAAATGGTTTTAGAGATAAGACAAGAATTCAACAAGAAGTGTCTGCTTTGTTTAAAATTAATATTAATTTATTAATAATTTTATACTGAACTTTTAGCCTGCATTTGTAATTCAATTTTAATTCATTAACATGAATATGAATAAGGCGTATTCCGTATTTATGAAAATTATTATTAATAATAATAATAATAATAATAATAATAATAATAATAATAAGCAAACTGTTGAGGTTTGCCTTTGATACTACACTTTCATCTTGACATATTTTGGCAATTTTCTTATTTCTATTTATTTTTTAGAATTTGGCGTGATTCCCAGAATTAAGTTCAATGAATAATATTTTTAATATGAATAATATTTTGTATTTTGTTGAAGTTCATCATTATTTTTACGCCATAGAAATTCGAAACCTTTTGATATACTTCGTTCTAGCTTTATAATGGTTATACTTTAAATTCCTTTTCGAATAGAAAATGTAGGACATATTCAGCAATAGCTATCACAAAAGAATCGTTTAGTTTCAGATCCCCACACATATTATCCTCAGTCAGCAATCGTATTGATTTTCAGGAAGTAAGTACAAATTCTGCAAAGAGCTTTTGTTTTATGGCTGCAGTAGATTTGTTTTCTTGTGTTCATGCCTTGATAGAGGTAGACTGAAGTGACTTCGCACGTTTCCCCTTACCAGAGGCTGAAGAGGACACATGGGAATTACGGTAAAAATATTCAAATATTTATACAGATACGCACTTTATTTCCAGAAAGAGGGTTATCTGGGGATAAAACCTTCACCCTTTCAGTCTTATACTCATTTTTGTAACAACTGTAAAAAACTGTACTGGCTCGTTGAGTGCTTTTGGCAATTAAAGTGGTGTAAAATTTGTTTGTTGCCTTTTATTTTAATGTCTTTTTATTGACAATAAAGTTTGCTGTAAATTATGCCTTTCAGTAAACGTTTTATTAGTAATCGAATGTTTATGTGATAATGAAATTGCAGTTTATATGAACTAATATGTAATATTAATCAATACACAACGCCATTCAATTCAATTATAACAAAGTAACATAATAATATAAAAATCTGATGTAAAATAATACTGTGAGGCAAGGAACGCTAAATTTAGAGAGAGATAAAATAAATACCTAATTTAAAGACACTGTTTGCATATTCATTAAGGGTTGAGTTGAGGCAATTAATGTTGTATCACATCAGCAATTCTTGTAATATTCCAAAAGTTGATATAATAGGTACACGCTTTTTTAAAGTCAGATCATTATTTCACATTTTTTTGTAAGGTAGGTACGTTTTTTTGTATTCGTCACATATTTTTTAATATTTTGATCGTTAAAAACCCAGGTAAGGAAAACAAATCTGGAATATTGAAAAAATATCTTTTATACCTTTAACTTCATGGCAAAGGAATAGTTAAAGGTTACTTTTTGACATTAAATGTGATTCAAGATAATATCTGTTACATTTATCATTGTTCAAATTCATTTCAATGTTTATTAATATTATTTTATTAAGTTATTAAAAGTTATCAAACAGGACTTCCTAGTTATGTATTACAATGTTATGTTTAGTTTAAAAAAAAATTGCAAAAATATCCGCATATGAAGAATTTTAAAATATAAATTGGGGAATAACAAATTATAGCTATTAACATATCAAGGAATGTTATGACTATCATAACTGCCGCAGATGTCGGTTTGAAATCCGAGCTCGTAGAGCGAGGATTTTAAGACATCTAAGGCTGTTATGATTCATAACATCCGTGATTTGTTCAATAGTTTATCGGTTTCAGTAAATAAAGACATTATTAATAGATATTACCTTTTGATATTCTCTTATTAATAACGTTTTCATTTCATTAGTTGGTCAAGTCTGTATGGGTTGATTTGTCGCCATGGTTACAGTTATATTTTGTTTGGTTTTATTTGTTACCTCTTTTCATATTACATAAATGTTTACATTTTTAATGTCACAACGGCAGCATAAAAATGGACTTTGGATTGCCTGAAAATACATTTCAGTTGGATTTCAGTATTTAATTATTATTGTTTGGAGTTTTCTGTCTGTTTTTATTAATAAATAGCCCTATAGTTTCATTATTTATTATTTCATCTGTTGACAGTTATTGACAGATCGGTATCTGTAATATTACCGTACAAGAAATAAATATAACTGTACAACTTTAGTTATGACTTATTTACCAGCCTACTTTTGCATATGTAAACAAAGGATTAATATCCTGAAACCGATAAAAAAATATAAACACCAATCCTCTAAATTACAAGACCGCCATTAATTTGTAATAATAAACACGGTTTTGGCTATCTTATCCAAAATTTGATATACCTTATAGAGATATAAAAAAACTGCACAAATCTTACTAACAGACCAAAATTAAAGAGAATTTGAGTTCAGAAGAAAAGCAATCCATTTCTTCTTTAAAACGTGAATACAAATTTTACCAGGAGACAGAGGTTATTTTAGATAAAAATACTTATTTATGATTAAAAAATTATGACGTTTATAACCGATGGGCAATACTTAATAGCTATTAACATATCTAGGAATGCTATGAGTATCATAACTGCCGCAGATGTCGGTTTGAAATCCGAGCTCGTAGAGTGAGGATTTTAAGACATCTAAGGCTGTTGTGATTCATAACATCCGTGATTTGTTCAATAGTTTATCGGTTTCAGAAAATGAAGACATTATTAATAGATATTATAAGAAGCAGGAGTGATACATTTCAGTATTTAATTATTATTGTTTGGAGTTTTCTGTCTGTTTGTATTAATAAATAGCCCTATAGTTTCATTATTTATTATTTCATCTGTTGACAGTTGTTGACAGATCTGTATTGTAATTGTATAAAATTAAATAAAGACCTAACGAAATCAACAGAAAGCAAAATGTTTTAAGCAAAATTTAAAATGTGCTTAGCAAAAATTAAAAGAGTAGATATCGTGATGGTCAAGGCCAGTTTTCATAATTTTTACGTTAACTTAAATAATAATTGTATGTATTTTATCATATTCGTCTTTTTTAGCCAGCCCGCTCATTTAATATAATTTATAATAAGATGACGACAGTTACCTATATCAAAAGGCATGCAATTTAAAAGGATTTAAAATAATTTTCTGGACTGGAAATAATAAGTTATTCCCTGCTTTAGCAGCATACTGAATACCTATAGAGACAGACAGATACCGTTCTTGAGTTAGGAGTTTTATGAAATACATTTCTAGAATCTTTTGTTTATGACGAATAATAAAAAGATTAGTAATTGACTTATTGTCGATATCCATTTTGAATCCATTCAAAGGAATTATTTCATGCAAAGTTTACAGTATCGTTTTGTGCTGGAATCAATTGTGCCATTTGATACATTCTTGCCAGTAATGTTTATGAAAGTGTTATAAACAGTAGCATTCTGTCGAGTCTGGAGCTATTGTATAGTTTTAATTGCTCGACTTAATGAACGTATAGAGTAATTAAAGGGAGTAGGGAGTGTGAATTATGGACCATACAGCACCTGGTGCATCTTTACAAATGGGTCCGACGCCCCAATTCACTCTAACTGCTGTGTAGTGTGCGATTATAAACCCCTATTAATATCATATATTTTAGCCAACAACTTAAATTACTAATGCGATTTTCGGGCGATCGTGTGAAATGGGATAAATTTTAAACAAAATATATGCAAGCGTTGCGTTGCTTCGAAACTAAGAATAATTGACAAACTGTTTTATGTGTTATATTTAGTAATTAAAATGATTTTTATTAAATTGTCAAAACATTTAAAATTAGGGATTCCTAAAAAAATTTTTCATTACAGAATTTTCATTAGTTCATTAGTATTTGTTGTGCTTTGCTAAAATAGAACATTAAGAGTCCTTCTAATGTCAATATACTGCTTTTTTTCTTGGATTTAACAGGGGAACATGCGTTAACAAAATTAGACAGCCAGACACAAATTTCGACAACTAAATGCAATTTTTCGAATTTGTTGATTTATTTTAAATGGTTGTAACAAATAAAACGAAAATAGTTTGTAGAGCAATTTTTATACGTTCCTATTGTAAACTGCATGTATTATATAGTCAACATGTTTCCAAAGCTAAGCCTTATTTATTTACTGCTTAAATGATTTTCTAATTTTGAGTTTTCCATCATCATACATTAAATAATATTTTATCTGCCATTTCGAATTTGAAAAAGATATGGTAAATATATTAGGATGGAATCAATATATTTGTCCCATCGATAACTCTTGAGAAAATAATTAAATGAAAAATTGCCGAACCATGACGATTTTTATTTTTGTGGGGAAAACTTTTGACATAAAACGGTTAGCTGTCATTGTTTCCCCCTCCCACGTAGAACCACCCTTTCAAAAATTTTAAATGGGACGGTAAGTATGGTTTGTTTTCTCATATTGGTCGATTCATGTTCGATATACTCGATAACAAAAGTTTCAGCAATGATTCTATTATAATGTCTAGAAAGGGTTAGTGACGCATGATATTAGTTTAAATTGTATTTCTGCTACCTAAAAGTGTATTGTTTTAATTCGCTAATTTACAAAGAAACAGTATAAAAATTAATAAAGAAAGGAGCACAAGAAAAATTTATAAAATGTGAAATAAAGTAGCACTAAGGAATGAACAAGATACGCGATGCAAATGGTAAAGGGCGAGGCCAATTCTGGCGGCGAGATTCTCAGTAAGTTAAACATAAACATAAACACACCACAGAAATTACACAACCCCCAATTCCAAAGCCAAGGCTGTCCGCAAGGGGGTTGCACATTAGAAAAATGCAGACAAACATTCATACTCACCGACATTGCCACTGCCGGTGCTCGAACCCATAGTCACGATAGGCAGTGTGACCAGAGCCATGCCTATCACTCATGCTCAGTGTTTATGTTTCTTTATTTATTAGTCAGATGAAATTCTTCACAAGACTTCCACAATATAATTTAATCCTAAATAATTTACAGTTCCAAGTCAATTATAATCAAAAATGCAAAAATTGTTTAGGCGATCTTGAATATTTTTAATATTATCAACGTAATAATATTCGCCATTATGTTTATACAATCAGTGAAATAAAAAAAAATTTATTATACTCTTATTGGCAGACGTATACCAGAGTATATTGCACTTGCCAGTGTGTTGTTAAATCGTAAACATTGGCTGTAGCACAAATATTTTTATAGCATTGCATAGTGGGACAAATGCAGCAATTACCACGACAAAATAATAAAAACAAAAGGCTTCTTGTGGATTCCAAGTTAACATTATTTGATTGCGAACTTTCAACCTTCCTATAATCATCCACTATAAATCTCAGAATTCATTGGGTAAGTAGTAAGTAAATCGCTAGTCAGTTAACAAATTATATTGCGACAGCAGCATTTTATAGAAGTATGTCTAGTTAGGTCCGATTTAAATAATGTTAAAACAGTGGTTAATGTTCTTTTGGTTATGGATGGTGAGGTACCAGATACGTAATATGTGTTTCTCATAATAGTTTAAGATGGCACTTTGTATCAAAATAAACAACTTATTTCAGCAGATTCAAATTTCCACGAACATTACAAAAAAAGTACGATTATATTTTAGATCTTCACTAATTAACAAATAAACCAAACTATTTATTGGCTCTTTCACAAATAAATTTGGTATTCTTGAGTCCCATTTTTTTTACACGATTTTGACACTTAACAGATGACAAGTAGAAGCTTTATTGTAAAACACCAATTATAGGAAATTTGTTTAATTTTAAGAAAAATCAAAAAGACAGAAATATGTAAATTAAGACTAAGCTGTTTTTAAGAAAAAATAACAGGAAAGTCATCAAATCCACGTACGCCAACAGTTGTAATTAAAATTATTTTCAGTTTCACTTATTTCTGTTGATCAGTTTTCAGAGTCTGACGAGGACTACTAGTTTAAAAACAACAAACATTTCTCTGAGGTTAGCAACACAAATTTGTTGAATAAGTTACTCGTAGGCCTTATCAGAATTTGTTAGAAGAGGCTCTAAGGCTTTTGACTTTTACTTTAAGGAATCAAAAAAAGATGTTTCTTCTGATGGGGATTTTGATGTCAGTTTAAATAGCAGATAGCAATGATGAGAGATACCTTCTAATAATGTGCAAAGTGTGCAAAATAAAACATTTAAGCATTTAAAACCTAATATTTATTGTGAAACATTGTTTTAAAACAAATCACAGTCAATTCTTATAGTTGATCAAAATAACAGATCTCAAATTAATTAATTAGTACTTTAAATAATATTGTCTAAAAAGCAAAGTTGATTATCAATAAAAATCACGCAAGAGATGAAATTGCTCGATTTAATGTTCCGCCTAAAGCTCTTTAATGATCATAAAATGGTAAACAGTTCTCGTTCAGTGGTGAAATACTTCAATCGCTTAAAAGTTAAGACACTTTTTTATTGTTATTCACTTGATAGTCTGCAGTTAATTAATAAAGTAAAACTTATTATTTTCATATTCTTTATCTCACCAAGTAAAAATATGTATATCTGTATTGTGTAAAATAAAATGGTAAATTCGTTCTAATTGAGGAATCATCTTTATTGCTGATGGTAGAGTTGAAAACTATTATTAGTGAACTTGATATCACCACGAGTTTCTATAATTTAAACTGAAATTTTCTGTAACATTAAGTGTATATATATTTTTATAACGATTTCTCCATTTCTATTTAGTACATACTACGCAAATCCTCCTACTTCCATTCTGTGTGCATATCACGTGAACCGTAATTTTGCGCTTTAGGTCGATTTTGGCTAGTAACATTAATACATCCGTTAATTAATCTAAAAAGTTGTAGGTAGCAACGTTTGCCTACAATAATAAATCATGTACATTTTTAATAGTCACTTAAGTATTCATTTTTTTATCCAAGTTTTCTTTTGTAAGAAATTTCAGTAATTAATATCTACATAAATGTAGATTCTACCGAGTTATTTTAATTAAATATGAAGTTACACACTATAATTTTCATTTATACTTTATGTTACAAATGACCTATTTCATTTTTATGTCAAAGACTTATTAAAATTCTTCCTTACAAAGTAAGCGTTTACTTAGATGTTTTAATAAAATTTTTACTGGAACGAAGATTAATGAAATATTTACGTCTGTTAAATTATTTAACTATGCTTTTGATAAGTTCATCTCACGTTCTATAAAAATTTTCTTTTATTAACATAAACGAGCTTTCTTGCCATAATAGTATGGCTTTATCATTTATGTCCATTATGAATATTTATACTTCAATGAATTGCACGTATACCTTTATTACAGTTACAAAGGCAATTTAAAAAGTGTGAAATAAAATATTTGAATGATTTTGTCCTAAATTGCTGATTTGAGAAATGTGTCGTTAACATAATAATATGATGATATTTACCCTAAAATTAATGATGAATACACGTAAGTCTGCGCACTCTCCAGTATTTCGAGGCCTGCTCGGAAATAGATGTTGTGTCTTAAGGTTCCTAAACGTAGTAAGTATTGAAGATACACTACTTATTGAAAACGCTGATGATTGCAAAACGTCTAGTCTTCTTGCAAAAAGCAGGATTATGCAATATTCCTGTGACATATTTAAAGTGTTAGTTAATTTGACAAGAAAAGATCAGCTAACGAAATATGTTAAGTAACCCACTAATTCAAATGTAAAAAATTCAAAATAGTAGTAAAACAGCGATAACTATTGATATTCTTAATCTGACTATGGAAATCGACGCAGGTATCTCATATCTTCACGCAGGTAGCCTAGTCTACTTGAAGCGATAAGTATATAAGTGGATAAGCAACCCTACTTGAGAAACCAGGGTACGTAAGGTCACCATGAAGAGCCCAACCTACGGATAAAAATGGCGATTCGGTAGAATTTTAGAGGTTAGGTTGCAAGTGCAATGGTCTTAACTTATAGCACCAGAGGCTTCAACAGTGTAAATATGAAAATGATAAGAAATAGATATAATATTGAAGTAAAGCCTTAAGTAAAAAAAGGAACATTTCAAATTAATTAATAAAACATTGGGTGGTTCTATCAGTTCCCACCCTCTGTAGATTTCTAAGAACGCCAAAACTTTGCTCAGTTCGGTGTAGTAATGAGTTTGCGACTTCTACTAAGGAGGTAATCACCACTTTGGTTTAAGGTACATATTTACTTGTCTCTACTTTTCAATTCATTAGAAAGAAAAACTAATTTAATTAGAGCTTCATACATAATTTAATATAATATAAATAAATAATTTACCCCAAAATCTTGTAAGTTTGTGGATTGAAACTGTTTTGTTCTACGTTGGTATTCTGCGCTACCTCCTCTACTTGCTGCACTCCTACTAGATTATTAATGAGACCTTGAGGTACTAGACTCCCATTCTAAAATTAAGAACGGTTTCTAACGTGAGTAGAGTAGCTCAATGGACAACTAATTTTGATCATTAATGTTAAAATTTGAACTAAACAATTGCTATAATCGTGGCAAATGGGGGGAGGGGAGAGATACTCATGTTCAATACCTATAGTTTCGCTCTATCAACATCTCATTGTAAAATTTCGATTTTATATGGAGCCATAGAGCCTTTATTGAAATTTCTACAAAACAAAACCAGAATACTGCAAATTAAAGTTTGGTGAATACTCAATATCTATGTCTAGAAAATTAGGTAGGTATAACATATCTTGTATCGTGTTACTTTGTAAAAATTTTTGACTGCCAATGCATTTGTATGATATGTTCCAAATTATAGAAATTTCTTATTTTTCTAAATGCCAAAATTTAACTTGTACATCAAAGTTTACTTCTAATTTCAATCATCATTTTCAAAATTTTCTCCTCTTTTCAATAATGCGTAATTGTTAAATTTTTTCAAACTAAACATTGAAGTATTGTATCTCTAGAAAAACCTTAACTATTATTTTTAAAGGTTTGATTCTCTATGAGCCCTCTGAAAAATTGTCGTATTAAAGTTAAAAATAGCCTGGTGTTGTATCCGAGAGGCAATTTCACCCCTTGTAAAATTTATTAGTTCACATTTATAAACCTAGATATATTTAGGATCAATTCGAGAGGAATACTTTTTATTTTGTATGTAACATTCCATTTGTCAAAATGGGAATATAATTTTTCTTTTCCTACATTGAAATATAATTTTATATAAATATAATGCATATTCCAAAATTAGAGTTGTGGCATGTTCAGTCCGTGTATAGTTTCTATTGCCATCATACGTTGGAAGCCAGTACATGATTGCCATATTTTATTATTTCATCCTCGAATAAAATTGATTTGAAGATTTGAATCCCGAAATTTGATTTTTTTAAATCGTTCGTAGACTGATGGAACTGATGGAAAAATTATATTAAGAAACATACGATATTCCTACTATGTTTTTTCTGCGTTTTGAGCAACTCAGTAAAATCCAATTGTTTTGGTCAGAAAACTCCAGACGCTTTTTTGTGGTAATGCATAAATTTTTGTCCCAACTGTAGAGAAATTTATTTGTTTATTATTTCTAGGCGTAGGTAGGTAGAAAATCAAATGCTGTGTAGAATCTGGTTGCTCTTGGTGATCAAAATTTTTGTAGATCTAATAGAGCACCGCAATCAAGTATGCACATGTTATGTATTAATTTGGAAAAAATATGTGTTGGAATATAGATCTATATAATGAATCTTGAAGATATTGTAGGGAGGGAAAAAAATGTACTGTTAATTAACAAACGTAAATTAGACAAAACTTTATAGAACCACCTTTATTCTGGTTAAGTAATAATTTTACTCGCATTTTAAACTGGTACTCATTATACTTACTAATGAGTTTAAAAAGCAGTTGTATCATTATACAACCTGCCTAGTAGCAGGTGTTGGCTCCTCCAGTCTCAATTGTTTCTACTAGTCTCCGATACTCCGAATGATATTAGTAATTACGTCTTGGTGCAATCGTTCCCATGCTTTCTGAAAGGTACGTCAATTGTTTTTGGAGCATTTTTACTGTGCTTGTCTCTTCAATTGATCCCAGACATGCTCTATCGGATTTAGATTTAGACATTGAAGAGGCCAATCCAATCGAGTGATTCCAATTTCGTCCAAATACATTGTGACAATATTTACAATGTGAGGAAGTACAGGGTGTTTCAAACTCGACGCCTGAGGCCTATTACGTGAAAACGTGAAGAGTAAAGACAATTTTGAAAAGGTATCTCAAATGGGATGATGTAAGTTATATTTAGCAGATAAAATATTATTTTTAAGAATCACGTAAATACGAACTGTGAAGTCATCAAAATTATTTTCTCCACGAACATACCTAATTTTTTCCATATTCCAAATGCTCTCATTTTATGTATACTACTGTAAAAATGCTTCCTTCTATCTCTTTTCGTTAAAAAGTTATAAGCAACAATCATTAAATTTAAAAAGTTATAAGCAAAAATCATTTTAAATAAAATGACTTACACAAGTTATCCATGGAAATAACAATGAATCATGTTATATCTGTAGATGTCACCTTATTAGAAGTGTCAGATTAGAATTGTCAAAAAGTATTGTTGTGAATTTTCAAGTTTCTTACAATATAACATAATTGAATAATCATGTTTACACACGAAGAAAAGGTAGATATGTTATTAATTTAATAACCGATTCGGTGGCTAAAGCGTGAGTGACAGACATGGCTCTGGCTACACTGCCTATCGAGTCCCGGTTCGAGACCGGGCACCGGCAAATGGCAATGTCGGTGGGTATGGATGTTTGTCTGCGTTTTTTCAAATGTGTAGCCCCCTTCCGGACAGCCTTTGGCTTTGGATTTGGGGGTTGTCTAATTTCTGTGGTGTGTTTTATGTTTTATGTTTATGTTTACGGTGAGCTGAGAAAGAATGCAAATGTAGCTCTTCGCATATATCGTAGAGGTATCCTGAGCGTCAGATTACAAAATTTTTGCAAGATTAGAAAACTTAAGGCAAAACACTAATGTATTTTCACCACAAACTCTTTTTCTAATGGATTTTACTTTTCTTATAGAGAAGGCATTAGTGTTTTGCCTTAAGTTATATTCTAATCTTTCAAAAATTTTGTAATCTGGTACTTGACGCTCAGGATACCTCTCACGATATATGCGAAGAGCTACAGTTGCATTCTTTCTCGACTCACCGTAAATTAATAACATATCTACCTTTTCTTCGTGTGTAAACATGATTATTCAATTATGTTATATTGAAAGAAACTTGAAAATTCACAACATACTTTTTCACAATAATTCTAATCTGACACTTCTAATAAGGTGACATCTATAGAAACAACATGATTCGTTGTTATTTCCATGGACTTGTGAAGTCATTTTATTTAAAATGATTGTTGCTTATAACTTTTTAACAAAAAGAAATAGAAGAAAACATTTTTATGGTGGTATACAGAAAAATGAGAGCATTTTGAATTTGAAAAAAATTAAGTATGTTCGTGGAGAAAATAATTTTGATGACGTCACAGTTCGTATTTACGTAATTCTTAAAAATAAAATTTTTTCTGTTAAATATAGCTTACATCATCCCATTTGAGATACCTTTTCCAAAATTGTCCTTTCTCATCACATTTTCACGTAGCAGGCCTCAGGCGTCGAGTTTAAAACTCCCTGTACATTTTGTTGCGTATCGCACAAAAATGAAGTCCAGTGGTTGCATACTGCACATGATCTGTTAAACAGTCAACAATATAGCTTGAATAAGTTATTGCCCTCTTTCTACCAAAACCAAGCCTGTACGACTTGTACTGTGCAAATATATAACTCACCAAAGGGTGTACAGCAAAACAGTGCTAAGTAAAATGTTCTCCAGGACTTTTCTAAACACGTTTACACCCGTTTAGTGAACGTAGGTTCAATTTTGACGCATCATAGAACAGAATCATTTTCCAGTGCTTTATAATCCCATGAAAGTGTTGTCTGGTAAATTTTAGTCTTCGTGATGGATGACATGCTGACCGCCTGGTAGCTGGTCCCATCCTCGAAGATATGTGGTAATATTTTTCATTATTCTAGAAATGGAAGTATTTTTTTCTCTGTAAATTATCAAGAGCTACCGATATGGTTTTAAAATATTTACATATTCTTCAGCAGTTCGTTTAAGACCGATGTTTGAGATCTTTTGGTAGAACTCAATCTCCTTTTTGTTTTCCTCACATTGAGTGACATCCCAAAGCAATCAACAACACTAATTCATCGTAAATATAAAAGTGCAACTAATAAAAAATTAGTCCCCAATCTTCCTAATCGATCTCCCATTTTGAATCCATAGGTTACCATTAAAATAGCAAAATATTTGAACTTCAGATAACATAGATGTTACGGCAGCTCCACGAAATACTGTGTATATAGAGAAACCTTAAAGTACTGAGCGTTTGAAATAATCACTCCGCTGTCATTTTTTAGTTTAAAACAGAGTTCATTATTTACATTGGAAAATTTTTAATATAATAATTAAAACTAATTTCTCAAACAATAGAAGTGTCTAAAGATGCCGCTTAAGTGCCAGAAATAACGATGCAGATGGGGAGATATCACTTTAACATCATTATGTTTTTGCTCGGACGATGTGGGCATGGAAGCAGACTATTGTTGTGGCAAAGGCTACGAAAGATAATTAAATATACAAAAAAAGTTACCCGAAAAATATCCACTGTCATATTTCATTTCTGCATGCAACTGTTTTGTTAGCTTCCTTAATTTATACATAAAATGCCAAATTTAAAATCAAGGTTGTACGAAAGGGGTTACAGATAAATATAAATACACTCAGTTCCATAAAAAGTGACGCACTCGATTTTTCGGGTAATTTTAAAGTTCTGTAGTTCTTAAACCGGTGGACCGATTTGAAAATTTTTTTCTCAGTTTATAGCAAAATTCATTCTCTATGAGCCGGATTGGAAGCAATGGTGAGTTCTTCCATATTTCATGGAAATTAATGGAGAATTTTAAACCCAAGTTTTTTCACAGGTTTTCAAAACACCCTGTGGATTATTCTCGCATTCATGAAAAAATTATTTATTCTGCATTCGATGAACCATTTTTTAATAAACATTTTGTTTTTTTATTCATTGATTTATCTCTAAAATTGTCCGAATTACAGCTTTTTTGCTGAAACCTTGCGTATTACCAACTTTCTGAATTTACTGAGTTTTATAGCGAAATAAACTGATACGAATTTTAAAAAACATTTTTATTAAACACAAAATTATAAACTTGTTCAGGATTTATTTGAGGCATTTTTGTGTAATTTTAGTCTCTAAAACTTCTTTAATGACATTTAATTTAATGATACAACAACAAAGTATGGAGGCATACAACAAATTAATTGCTATGGCAACGGCAATTGCTTTTTCAAAAGCCATGTGATCCTACAATGAAATAAATTTCCACCTCTTTATTTTTTGAAAGACAAAGGAATTACCTACCAATAAATAAAAAAAAATAAAAAATCGGTCCACTGGTTTAAAAAAAAAAGAAAAAAAGTTAGGTCAAAAATCAAATGCGTCTCTTTTTTTGGAACTGAGTGTATTTAAAAACCTTGACAATTTCTATTGGTTTATATGCTATACAATTCTGCAGTGAGTATGACCACTCATCATGTGCATTATTTCTCAATGCACGAAAAAGCAGGGTTCACGTAAAAACGTTATATCTCGGAAAGTACCAGCGATAAAACAGTGAACAAAAAAACAAAATGTTTATTAAAAAATGGTTCATCGAATGCAGAATGAATGATTTTTCCATGAATGCGAGAATAATCCACAGGGTGTTTTGAAAACCTGTGAAAAAACTTAGGTTTAAAATTCTCCATTAATTTCCATAAAATATGGAAGAACTCACCATTGCTTCTAATCCGGCTCATAGAGAATGAATTTTGCTATAAACTGAGAAGAAAAATGTTCAAATCGGTCCACCGGTTTAAGAACTAAAGAACTTTAAAATTACCCGAAAAATCGAGTGCGTCACTTTTTATGGAACTGAGTGTATAAATAATGTAAATAAATATTCTCAAATTATCTGGTTACAGACAGACTGTCAGACACTTAAAAAATAATTGCCGATTTCTTTCATCTATACAATACTTTTTAATATAATATAACTACCACGAAAATAAAAATTGTGAAAAATCTGCGTCATTTCAAATGAAATTTATCTATACACATTAACGTGTACCAATTACGGACTCATCAATATTCCTCCCATTTTTAGTATAGTGAGAAGACTAAAATTTGGACGGTTGCTGTTTATGGAACAACAAACACATGAATCTAAAACTATTTTGCCATTATTTAACAATACAACGAAAAAAATCTATATGCTTTGCCAAGCTAAATGCAATAGATATGTATATTTCATTGTAGACCATTATCCTGCAATTTTTTTAATTTACAATTTAGGAACACTATAATTTCATGTTAATGTATAATAAATATTTCCGGCGAAGAAGTCAAAGCAGGAGTGAAAACATACGTTTCGGTAATTATCAGAGGGGTCGGTGATGTACAACATATTTTATTGATGTCATGTTGGTATTCTCCTCGTATTTGTATGTAAAATTAAATGGGGTGTAATATATATTAAAATGAAATAACTGAAGCCCTCGGGTTTCAGTCATTTTTAGCTTATTTTGAAGCAGTGAAGTATAATAATTCGTCAGCAGCATGTAATCTTGTGTCCTGAGATGTCTCGCAGGAATTCATGGTGTGAGTCGACGACCGACCTTGTGTTCCTGCGGCCCCAGCAGGATTCCATAGCAACCCTGACTAAACGAGATAACGTCAAATCAAACAGCAGTCTTGTAAATACTGTAAGGAGAACCTATTGCTTTTTTTGGCAGAATGATGTAAGTTTATTTGCAATGTTATTTTTACACTTCAACATAAATTCTTTGCACACATGACACAAAGTCAAATCGAATTTTGTTTTACTTTTTATGGAAAATAGCGCTTAGGAAATAACAGTTCCTTATTTGTGAACATTTGAAATGTAAGGACAAACTAACATATTGGCGTGTAAACATATTTCCTACCATATCACACACATATAGGAGATGGTAAAATAAATAAGTAGGTAAATAATTTAATTTGACAATTTTAAAATAAATCTAACAGTTGTAAATAACTCCTTCGTCGCGAACTTGTACGTAGATCATATTAAAAATAAACGTTAACTGGAAGGAATTAAATAATGCACAGTAAATGTCAAAATTCAGTGATTTATTAAACCATCCTGACCAGCTAGCTTCTTATGACGGCTTTCTGTTGTTCTTACTTTACCTTGAAGACTGTAAATTAGCAGCCACACCATATAACATGGCAAAAAGCTCCATAACCAAAAGATGAACATGATGGAAGTAGACGAAAACAGTTTTTCATCCCAGGTCGTCGAATAAATTTATTTGATCGTAATTTATTGTGTTATTTAGCAGCACGTACGACAAAAATATTTCAAGATTATCAACGTTCACGAAATATTCATTGATTATTTCATCAGGTGTAATTCAGTCCTGGACAATTGAACTGCATATTTGGATTTTTTCTTCAAATTTTGGAATAAGATATCTCTACAGGGAGGAATATTATGGAGGTTTTCGGCATTTTGTTGCAAATTTTATTGACAATAAGCGGCTTTGTCTGTTGCAATGAGCATTAGCCATAAATATTGTATACAGCGCCTAATGCAAGACCCGTCCAAAAATGGAATTCATCTCGGAATTCATTGACACCGAGAATTTACAATAGCGGTTTTAAATTTGATTTTGTTATATAGGAGTAATCTACTGACTATTTGCAAAAACCAATTTGGTCACTTTTTCAAAATCTACAATATTTAAAAAAATACAGGAATTTTTTTGAAAAAATTACATTTTTCTCATTACTGACCTGTAACTTTCCACTCAGGTGTTTAATGGGATATTTGTATTCGTCACTTTCTTATGCATAGGTATTGTTAACTATAATCATATGTCATTATTCATTTAATCTTATACATGGCGTTTAAAAAATATTAAAATTATGGAATATTCAGATTTACGAATTTTTGGGAATCGTAAATCTGAATATTCAGTAATTTTAATATTTTTTAAACGCCCTGTAAGATTAAATGAATATTGACATACGGCTATAGTTAAAAATACCCATGCGTAAGATAGTGACGAATAAAAATATCCCATTAAACACCTGAGTGTAAAGTTACAGGTCAGTAATGAGAAAAATGTGATATTTTCAAAAAAATCGCTATATTTTTTTAAACATTGCAGATTTTGAAAAAGTGACCATATCGGTTTTTGCAAATAGACAGTAGATTACCCCTATATAACAAAATCAAATTTAAAACCGCTATTGTAAATTCTCGGTGTCAATGAAATTTTCCATTTTTGGACGGGTCTTGCATTAGGCGCTGTATACATTATTTATTGCAAATGCTCATTCCAACAGACAAAACCGCTTATTGTCAATAAAATTTGCAACAAATTGCCGAAAACTCCATAATACTCCTCCTTGTAGAGATATCTTGTTCCAAAATTTGAGGAAAAAATCTAAATATGCAGTTCAATTGTCCAGTGGTTTAGTTGCACATGAACTTTTAATGTTTTGATGAGTCGGGGTGCCAAAACATTTCTGTGCTGTTTCAAGAACGATGTAGCTCAAGGCATTTTTCAATTTTGCTATTTTATGCATTTGTGCATTTTTCGAGAATTCACGGCATTCCTTTTTTGTTCATTACATAATCAGTTTTGACAAAATTTAACTTAAAAAAATTGATGACTTATAAAAAAACTGAATTTTTGTGGATAAGTGATCTCACTTTAAATTGATCCCTAGGGGTTTTAAACGTCGCTCTTTACGATGGTGAAACCGAAATTTGAATTAAAAAATCGCTAATACTTTTTTTTTTTTTAAATCGACCTGTCAAACCCCCTTAAAATCGCACGCTACTGACATATATCTTTTATTACTATGTTCAAAGAATCACCTTATCGATCTTTTGTTTGTTTGTTGAAGTTAATCAAGGATCATATATTTAATTTCAATAATTTGTTTTTAGACGTTTTGAATTTTGTAATTTTAATCCAATTTTTGTCATGTAGTTAAAAAGTTTAATAGATTTTATATTTATATGTTTAGAAGTGAGATATTACTATATCAAATTCGATATTTTTGTTATTATTATGCTTGTATAAAACCCAAATTAAGTCGTTTATAAATTTATTTCTGTTTTATTTCACCAATTTTCTAACACATTTTCGTTGTTTCATTTTACATTAATACGATTTAAGTTAAATAAATAAAATAAGTGATTAAACGTATACAATTAAAATTATTTTATATACTATGTCTCCTTTCTGTAAATGACAAGGGCAAGCAGAGTCCTTGCTATTCAACAGAACAATTAATCCTTGCTCTTTTCAACAAAACCAGCTAAATTTACTTTAGAGGTAAAGAAAAGGAAGTTCAATAGTTAGGTATTCTAAATCCATTCCTCTACAAAAAGCCTATAGATTTATTTTTGTTTTTAGGACCTAATTTATCTTTGTCGTGTAAGAAAATTTTAATCCATATTTATGTAAGTACAAGCGTTTACCAGTCACCCCATCTTAACTAAATTCTTATTTCATGCTACCCTCATACAGATTTTCTACAGAAGCACGAACTATTCCTATTTCTGCAAATGACATTGATGGATGTTTCTTGTTTCGGTGGTAATTTGTTAACTAACTAGTTTAAATACATTGTCTAAAACACTCTGTTCAAGCGAATGTTTCAATGGGGACTAATGAAAACGTGCTGCTTTAAGATTATAACAATTTACACTAGATGTGAATGTTAATAGGACCCTAATAATTTAGTACAAAACTTTAATTGCTAGAGTTTTCAATATAATCTTTGAAGCTAAATTAAGTAAATCGGTTTAAAGTTTGATCTTTAACTGTACGAAGTTGGTGGAATATTATTAATCTATTTGAGAGTCCCATGAATACTATACCTAATGAGGAATATATTTGTAGAAAATCGATTTTAAACGTATTGATCTTATTTTTCACATTCTTATCTTAAACATATTTTTAAGGGCGAGAAATAATAATTTGTATTTTATGAGATCTTCTAAAGGGAGTATAGAGGACGCCTCACATAATACGGTGGGCGTCAACATTTTAGATACAATTTTTTTCTCTACAAATTTGTGGTAGCTTTGATAAGAAATTATTATATAATATCTCCAAACAAAAAACTTTTCTTGTTACCAAGCCGCTAAATGCAACCGTTTTTCTTTACAGATTAATTCGATGTAGGTATTTGTAAAATTTGGAAATCATTCAAATTAGCCTATGACGCACAACACAATGTGTAAATAAAAGTAGTTTATATCGAACTAGGTGAATTTTTTTATGCTGTAACTCAGAATCCAAAAAAGGTAGGTACGTCTAAATTTAGATTCATTTTTGAAACAACTGCTCAGGGGCGGCACGTTTGGGGCTTAGGTTAGGTATATTAATATAGTTATTTGTGTAACTAGTGAAAAGAAGTGTAGGTATATTTGTTGCATGAGGCATGAAGTTTGCAGCCCGAGCGAAGCGAGAACTGCAATCATGCTGAGTGCAACAAATAAATTGTTTGCAAGTGTTGCACAAAATTATTTTTCTACGATCGAATTAAATAGAGTTTTTAAAAAATTTTATTGAACAGAATATTACATTAACACAAAATATTCAAATGTCAAACTGACAACTAGAGAAATAAAATTGCCATAAATAACTGTGAATAAACTTTCGTTGGCTAGTAACAAACTTACTTTTTGCACTAGTGCAATTAAAAAAAAAACGCCCCTTCCCTAATCCGCCCATCATACCAAAGAGTTCCAGAGAGAAAAAACTTATGTATTTATAAGGTCTCACCGTCAGACGGGAACCTTTCATCGTCGATTTTTCACGCCGTTTTTCTTACTAAACTCTCCATTTCGTAATGCAAATATAAATGTATGTCGGCTTACCTTCTGTCTTTTTATTTTGACCACGTATGTGAGTCTAAGCCAACAATTGCTCAGCAGAAAGATCTTTATCATCTAAATACTTTTCAGGTTTGCGTTCTAACTTACCTTCTGAATTAGATATTCGTGTAACTCTTCTGTTACTTAATTGGAATGGTAGCCAGAGTACTTGGATCGGATGTAGAATATCTTGTATCAACGGTTGGAATACAAGATTTTCGATATGAACGACTTGATCTAGTCGTGTTAAAATCTCGCACCACAACAACATTTTTCCGGAAACTTACACACCTGTTTAGTCAATCGTTCATAAGACAAAGGCCTCTCCTTTCAGCTGTTTGTGGTGGTGTTTTCCAGAATTCTCATAATAGCTTCTGAATATTTTTGTATAGCTTAAGCTGCGCTTGACACCAACGAAATAATGAAGTTATAGGACCGACCAAGGTAGTCATAATAATGCTGACCTGGAAAAAAATTTTGCTATTATAGTTTTAAATTGTGTAGCATTCTGGCACTGAACTACTACATAATGAACTGTTTACATGGGCGGATTTTTTAAATTAAAATCTACCTCAAAGCGTATTGATCGTCGACATATCGTTAGATTTAAAACTTTTCATTTATATGGATAAATATGACGCCTACATATTGAAGGCTTTATTAAGGATAATCATTGCTGTGGCTCTCGCGCAAATGATTTGTACATTTGTATCTGTATATCCTTTTATTATTTTCTGCACAGAAATAATGAGAAATCTGTTCTCGTAAAATGAAGCCATTTTTCCAAGCATAGTATTACAGGCGAGGAACTTCTATATGTACAGAAATTTTACTACGCTTTAAATAATTTTTCCATATTTCCAATCTTGATATCTTTTAAAAATTAATCAGTGTTACGATTTCAGTACTAATTTACAAAACACTACCTCAATTGAGAAAAACTTGTGTAGTCTTTTATGGAAATTTGAATATAATAATAATATTGAGTCCGTTGTTGAGAACGAGAAGTGCTAAATTTATTGAAACCACTCGTTCTCAATCATCAGGCGAATTCAAGCCAATTAACTCGATATAATTCCTTTCGATCATCAAACCGAGGTAATGCATGTCATTAAGTTCGCAGTTCCTGCTGAGACAAACATCGACTTGAAGAGACGGATGACTTATCGACATCTCCGGTACAAGCTTTAAGTACCTAGGCTGTAGATAATTTGCTAGTGATTCTCACATGAGTTTCTAAAGCCACTGTCTAGTATTGATTTATCCAAAATAATATAAAAATTGATTTTTTGGAGTGGATAAAGAAAATACAAAATAACCAATAAAGTTATTCATTTTTTTCTATTATTAATATTATTAGATATTATTATTATTATATTATATTCGTAACTTTTATAAAATGCTTCGCAAATCTTTCTCAACTCAAGCATACCTATCTCTATTATTAATAACAACCAAGATCATAATATCAAATATTGGAAATGTTGGACACACTGTATAATAAACAGAAATTTATCTGTTTAATATCAGCAATTTTCAAGAAAACAAATTTTGTCGTAGAACTTAGCTAGGTAACAATTATTTTTCTTTAAATTTATTTAAGATGGTCCATCAACATTCATTAGTTGCTGTTATAGATATCTAAAAACAAAAAAGGTTTAATGAGTTAACAGTAAAAGAACTACGACGAAGAAAATGTTTTTCTTGCAAAGAAAATATTCCAATAACATAAAGTGGAATATAGCGACACATTAATATTGCTAATTTTAGAAACAACAACCTGACGTTCAAATTTTGTATACCCCAGGTGTTTTAGTTTCAAGTCGGATGCCATTCTTAGATTGATCATCTTCCCCCGGTTAAAATTATAGTGGCACTTGCTAGAAGTTGATAATGGCACTTAAAGTGTAAGGCACTTTCGGTTGCATTGTTAGCTGGAATTTGACTAGGTATCGCCTTCCAGTTTATTGTTCCATGTAATAAGTTGAAACTATAACTTGTTATTTTATGCGATAATTTCTGAAATAAACAGGGTAGTTTCTACTTATCACTGGATAGTATAGTTATCAAATTTGTGTTTGAGTAATGAAAGGTTCATATAAGGGAAGCTATAGTCTGTCTTTCAGTGGCCAGGAGAAGACCTACTTAAATTATTCGAACGCTCTTCATAGTTTTTGAATATTTAAATAGAAACTTTAATACGGTACTGACACCACACACTAGAAGACCGAATATTTAATTGAATGTGCCCTTCACCAACCAAGTTCGATCATTGAAATTGAATTTAATATATCAACGCAATTTCTATAGCTAATTTCGTAAAACCTTTAATTTTTCTTTCCTAAAAGTTGTAATTTCATGAAATACAGGTATAAGTTATATTATAGGTTCCTATATTTTTAAATATGCTACTGCTAGCAGGAAGTCATATGAAATTAACATGAAACTCTTTTATTTGAAAGGCAAAAGAATGTCAAAGAGTTTTGAAAGAAATGTACGTGTCCTACATATTAGGTATATCAAGTTAAGCCACATGGTAACTGTTTTCTCATTATTAATACTCTTCTTATTATTGAGAAGAAAACTTATTAGACAATACATTGTTTTGTGTTAGTCAGATTGGTGAGAATTATTAGGTTTAATACTAAATACTAAAAGCGATAGAATGTCTCATACCTATACAGGGTGATCTACCATGAGTGTGCCAAACTTCAGAGGTCGCTAATTTATCAAAAAATAAATGGACTTTCATTAATAAACATATTATGACCTAAAACGCTTAATAAGAGACCTACAACCCCTTGAAGGAGGAAGATGAATATCATAATATCAATTTTCGATTATAAGTCCAAGTGGTAACAAAAAGAAAATGAAATTTTCATGCATTACAACCTCGATGGAGGTGCATAAAATTACAAGTTTCATATTTAACAGCTTACTTCATTAGGGTAGTTTTGAGGGGTGAGAGGCAGTTTTTTACTCCTAAATTTCGAAGCAAAAGTTTAAAATAAAATTATTTCCCCCATGCAATGGGCTCAGAAGAAAGAATCTTTCAAAATTTTTGTCACACCAGCCGTTTTCGAATAATTTGCGTTCAGCCTATTGCCGTTCAAAGCAAATTATTGAAAAATGGAACGGAATTTTGAGAAATACTTTTTCTGAGTCCATTGCATGGTAAATAATTTTATTTAAAACTTCTGTTTCGAAAGTGACATCAAAAAAAGTTTGGGGTAAAAAGCTACCCCTCACCCCTCAAAACTACCCCAACAAAGCAAGCTGTTAAATATGAAATTTGTTATTTTATCCGCCTACATCGAGGTCGTAATATACGAAAATTTAATTTTTTTAAACACCACCATATTGGACTTATAATCGAAAAATTGATATTCAGCATCCCCCTTCAAGGGGTTGTAGCTCCCTTATTATGCGTTTTAAGACATGTTTATTAACTAAAGTCCATTAATTTTTGATAAATTGGCGGCCTCTAAATTTTGGCATGCTCGTGATAGATCACCCTGTATAGATACCAAAGTATTACAATATTATTAATTCTAATCACTATTACATATGAAAATTGTGGCTGTTTACTTTAATAAGTAAATTCACGATTATTTAATCTATAATACCAACTAAGTACTTTACTTTCTTTCCTTAATACGTATTTTTAACAACTTTATTTAGGATATATATTCAAGCTTAACTCTCTTATTAAATTTTATAATAAGAAAAATATTATGAAATGTAATAACTGCTTTAACGGATTCGCCTAATTGCGTTTTAAAGTGGTTTAAAATCATTTTTATATCCAACAGATTTTATATTTGTAAGTTCAGAAGTGGAACATCAATAAATTATACATATTAAATCTATGTGTGTGTGTCTACGTTTAAATGGCTTTGGCGTAACCAATTAGCCAGTACATATTATATCCAATTGGATTATTATGGTTATTGTAGTAAAAATGAAAGTCAAGGTAGATTTTCTAGCCTTAAAGTTGTTAACGATTATTTGAGTGGAAAACAAAATTGTTTACATCTGCTACTTTTAAAAATTTAACAGAATAAAAATAACAAAATAATGATGTTATACGGTAGGAAGATATTGAAATTTAGACAGTAAACAGGAAGAGCGAAATTAAAAACGTTTTCAATGATAAAATACGTAGGTACTCGGTGCATGCACTGATAAAATTAAAAGTAAATAATATCAACAAAAATTGAGATAAGACGGACACATATCTTATGTGAATTTTAGTGACATTTTTACTATTTCTTATTTCTGAAGATTTCTTAATTCAGAATTAATAATCAAATGCGTATTCATTTTATTGGCAAAAAAATTCATATCTTTTATACTTTATTTACTTAAACCGCTAATTAATTGATTATTTACAAATGCCAACCTTTAATTTGTATCAAAAAAGGCGAAGGCGTCGGTGATAAGGATTTTAGTATTATAATAGCGCAGTGTTTCATAAAAACAACATGCGATAATATACGTAATCATAATGGAAAGAAAAATAAAGAACTTTTACTACTAAACTATAAATATGTATAACAGAAATAAATAAAACGATTTAGGATATAGTAAGAGAAAATCTAAATCCACGTGGATTGTTAAAAAAAAGAGATTGGGTAATTTTTTATTGACCATTGGTTAGACAGTAAAAAATACTTAATATAATCTATAGAAGCACAAAATTCACCTAAATCTGATAAAATTCCCATAACATTGGTGTTCCATTATGAGTTTGTTTTTCCAATAACATCTTAAAGATCGTGGCCAATTGAGGTGTAGTTTCCTCCAAAATCATGGAAAAATATTTTGAAACTGAAGTACCGATGACATAGGTATACGAGAAACTCAGTTGTTTGATTTCCTGATATTATTTTCAAAATGGAAATAAAATTTAAAAACTTATCTATTTAGTATTTTTTTCCGTAAAATATAAACCTTAAACAGAAAATAATTGAGCCCTTAATAAAAATTGCAGGTTCAAAAATACTAAATACATTACATATAGTAACTTTACTTCTGTCATCAAACTGTGACATCTCATCTTATAACAAATTCAACAGGAAATGATCTAGAAATGAGTTATTTTCGAGTTCCATATGTTTTATGTTTTGAAAAATCCATACAATGTGGTCTTTGTAACATGTCCTAAATCCATAAAGCAAATAAAAATTCATATATAGTTTAACTGAAAAAGAACTGCTTATGCTTTAATTTTTGCCATTTCTGTAGTTCATTAGAGTAAACGACAACGAGATTTACTTTTTCACAAAATATGGTGTAGTTTGATCGAAAATAGATTACTGCCTACAGCGAATGCTGAACTGAATTCATTGTGTGATATAAGTTTTTGTTTTTAGTTTTATTAGTTTTTTATAACAAATTAAAAATACTCTCATAAAACTCATGATGGTTAAAAAAACGCGGAATCACGTAGATCATTTTCGGTCAAACTAGAAATCACATTTAAATTGATTAGTCTTACAAAAGTATAGGGAGTGCAAAAATTCAAGCACAACTGAGTTCTTATTAAACCGGATGAAAGTTATTTAAGTTTTTTATGTGTTTTAATTATAAAATAATATCACAAATGCAGTAGACAAATAAAATCATTGATTGTAATAGACTCTCATTGAAATATTTATGTTTAGTTTAAACAAGCAATGCCGGGTAAACTGCTTTAATATGATTTAGGGAACTCAAAGTTAGTAGTTGTGCAATAACTGCTCCATGCTGATGGAGGTCAGAAACCAGTTCCCGGATGAAATTTGTGGCCTGGCCGACATGCAAAGGGATAGTATATTTTTGCATTTGTGATACTAGTTTATAAACAGCAGTATGTACATTTCGAATTTTGAAAGCAGGAATATTATTTTATTTATGTGATAGAGAGAAGGACTCTAAATAGTATTTACTATTATTTTAAATACACTGACGATCAATTGAAGTGACCCAAGAAAAATTTGCATCAACTTCCAACTCATATATCTTTTGATACAAGAATCGCAGAGCCATAAATCTTTTTAGGTATTATAGATATACGCCTCAAGAATATGCGACACATTTTGCTTGTCCTTGTCTCGTTTATTTTTGGAGATACGGTGATGAAGGTTGAGCTATGTTTTTCTGCCAAAGTTTGAGGTCGTGCATGGAGTGTCCCAAACCGTTTTCGGATATGACAATATAGTCATTTTGTACCCTCATTCATTGCGTTCATTTTCATTTTTGATTGATTGTGCTAACTTAATTGTTGTTGATTTTATGAGGATTTCTATACAACAGTACATTTTTTGACTTTTTGACAGGGGGAGAACTGAGAGAATTATGAATGCGCGGGATAGGTACCTCAATCAAATTTTGCGGCCTATTGTATTGCCTTTTGCGAATCAAAGAGACCCTGAATTTCTATATATGCAAGACCACATCGTGCTCGAGTAGTAAACAATTATTTCGAAGAACATATCACAAGAATGGTATAGCCTTCCTACTCGCCGAATCTTAACCCTATCGAGCATGTCTGGGGCGCACTTGGAAGACGCCTTCGCAAACGAATGGTACCAGTTATCAATTTGGAAGAACTTGCTGTTGCGGTTTAAGAGGAATGGCCTCTTGTGGATCAGCAAATTATAGATAATTGCATTGTCAGTATGCCCAGACGGTATCAAGCTGTTATAGGAGCAAGAGGTGGACCAACTCGTTATTGACATTTAATGCTAAACTTTTTTATTTGTGTATTATGTACGTGTAAGATTTAATTGTAAACATTTTAAAAAGTAAGCATTTAAAGTCATATAATGTCCTGTTGTATAGAAATCCTCATAAAATCAACAACAATTAAGTTAGCACAAACAATCAAAAATGAAAATGAACGCAATGAATGAGGGTACAAAATGACTATATTGTCATATCCGAAAACGGTTTGGGACACTCCATGCACGACCTCAAACTTTGGCAGAAAAACATGGCTCAACTTTCACCACCGTATCTCCAAAAATAAACGAGACAAAGACAAGCAAAATGTGTCACATATTCTTGAGGCGTATATCTATAATACCTAAAAAGATTTATGGCTCTGCGACTCTTGCATCAAAAGATATATGAGTTGGAAGTTGATGCAAATTTTTCTTGGGTCACTTCAATTGATCGTCAGTGTATTTCACATATTTGCTTATGTATGTTTATATTTTTCTGTTAGAAATGTTGATATTTAAAATAGTAATTATTATTATCTGCAATGGCCCATTTCTCTTGTACAACAAAAATTTGGAAATAACTAAATTTTACGGTCTAGTATTTTTTAGTATTCATTGGACATTGAAATTTCGCGCAACATAAAACATTAATAATAAATTTATTGCCTCAACCTCAGCATAGCAACGGGTAGCACGATGTGTTGTGCTTGCCAATACGATAGAGGATAGACGTCCAGGGTCGAAAAGCCCTGGCTAGATTAGAGTGAGGACGGTACGAAAACGGTAAAATATGTGTGTAGTTAATCCTGTCTCAGGATATCGTACTGTCGGTTTATATCCGACACCACAGCTTCACATTTAAGCTGGGACCAGTGCCGTCGCATTTTCCGAATGTCGCCAGAGCACTGTCAAGGGCTTCTATATTGGATTGATTTTTTTTGTAGATCTCTATTAATACATCAACTATTTGTCTGTAGTATAGTAGAAATGCAGAACTACCGATAATTTGGATTAGTTGAAATTAGGATTTTAGTTGTGTTGTTGCACAGTCAAATCATTTTGTGTAATAAACGCCTTTATCTAAGGGCGAAGTTTGTCTATACGACACTCTTTCACTTAACCATAAAATGTTTTAATTTTTCCACTTGCATTCATTGAAATTGAGAAACAATGGAACAAAGTGTTAATTTGGCATGCGCTCTCAAAATTTATATTCTCAGCGCCCATTAGTTAACTTACGTATTCCCACAATTAGCAAATTTTTAATCCACTTAGGCATAAAGGGCAACGTTAAATATTCATTAATATGTGTCTCCGCCTCTGACGAATGCAAAAGATTACAATTTATTATATGTTCTGCTTCTTTAGCGCCATGTTTTTGTGTTAATATCCGAGTGTAATATCCGAATTGTTTATGCTAACAGATTTGCTTGGTATTTTGTATTTAAAACAAGTGAAATGGCGTGTGTATAAATTTGTGTCAAAACACAGTATAATTTAATTAAACAACTTGACGCACGTCGAGAAAAAGGAAGGTATATAATGAGAGTGCATTATTTATCGTAGCGATAGAATAATTATTGTGTAAAAGGAAGGGAGTTTTTAAAATAATTAATTTTCTCGCGTTTTTAATAAAAATGAAAATTTATTTCGTTTGTGCATTACAAATTTTGACAACAAATATCTTCTGATTTCTGACTGACATAAAACTACTAACTGTCAAATAAACATCTTAAATTGTAGTTCAAGCCCTATTTCTCTTTTGAAGTCTGTCTAAATATTTCTACTTTCCTGTAATATAACGCTGAAAGGAAAAAATTACTTTGGCATGGATTAAGGGTAAGGGTGATATGGAAAAATCCTCCATTGAGGCGTATTAATCGTTCAGTGGTTAGCCCTATATATTATAAGTGTATTATGGGATTACTTGCTATAGAGAATTTTATGCATATCAGATAGCTAGGCATGTATCAAAAATTAGCCCCATTCTCGCCTATAAAAATAGTACTTTCATAGTACTGGGTTGTAAATTAATATATTAAGTATAAAAATACTAGCTATAAAAGTACAGGTTGTAAAAGTACAGGTCTCTAAAAGTACAGTTTTGTAAAACTACAGGTATAAAGTTAAAGAAGGATCAAATTCTTTACTTTTCGATTCAACAGACGCTTTATCTACAATAATTTATACTGGTGCCCTGTCTATGAACAAACAAACGAACGAACTTACTAGCATAACAATTATTGTCGACATAACTTTGAGTACTTGCTATATTATTAATGATATACAACTCTTTGACCACGTCAAACGTGTATAGATTAGATACTCAGTAATTGAATTTCTGCAGACGTGAGCGTTCTCAGTGGTCCAATAGTGCATAATTGGAATAATCCGATCGGAGATTGTCAATGAAGATGCATGGCTCCACAAGACATTACAGAAATAGTTGCTTATAATTTAGACGTTGTGTTGAATAAATATAATAATTTAACTAATAATACTCTGTTATTGCCAAATTATCAATAGTTTGCATCAGTCGAGAATGCGCCCATTACTTTACTGCGTTTGAATCTCATTTATTACAAAATGTGGTGATATCGGCATCGCGTTATTATACCTGGAAAGTGCAACATCTGGAGCCTTCCCAACTTTGTTGCAAATTTATTGAGCGTAACTTTGTATATCATCCAAAGTAACCCTATTATATTTATTTATGTTCCTATGAAAATTAAACTGAGAAGTTGGTCTTGAAGACTAATTTAATTTTAAGGTTTCGTAATTTGATAGTGTTCTTTGTGTAATGTTAAGTATAATTCTAATTTTATGCATTTTTACAACATCGTAGAAAATATACTATTATACCTTAGTATAGGCGCCAGCTAAGGTCACGTGTGCATGAATTGTACCCTCAGTTTGACTTCAGGTTATTTTTATATACCCATCGGAGAACCAAACGTGGGTGGTCACATGATCGAAGTCACGTGACTTTAGCCGCCATCTTGAATTTACTGTTAATTTTAGACTATTTTTATAACGACCATATCTCGGTTAGTTTTCAACCGATTCTAATTTTCTTTTTATCGATCGAAAGGTCTTCTTAATTAGATTTTTTTATGTTTAGTCCATTTTTAACGAAACTGTGATATTTTTGTATGAAAACAGAAAAAATTAAATTTTAAAAAATTTAGGGTTGTACTAAAACCAAGATTGAAATTCTTTAATTTTATTTTGGCAAGAGTACCTACAATTTGAGTTATTTCATAAGATATTTTTGTAAATAAAACGACTTTAAAAGAAATGTTTAATTTGGGTTATTACAATCATTTTTACGCTTGCAATTACAAAAGTCGCAACAAGCAATTTTTTTAACTCTACAGATACACGTATTTTCCCTAAAGCACTTAGCACATTTACACGGACTAGGAAAATCTTGTGGTACGGTAGGCTCCTCAATAATCTTAGGAACTAGAGTTCCGTCATTATCTATCCATCCATAATCTAACGGATTAAGACTGTGCTTGTTATCTGTGGCATTTATCCAAATGTTACATTGAAGGTAACTTCTTTTTATGTGCAGACGAAGAGAACTTGAGGTTGGAGGCAGATCCTGAAAATTTCGTATTTTCTTTTGATGATATTGACTGTTCCAGAGAATTCATGGAAGAAATATGGGATCCACCAAGACATTTTACCAAAAATTGCTCTGCTCTTGTGATCATGTCTTCACTTATGGGTTCTTTACCAAAGTCGTACAGCAGTTCTTCAGCATAGGTCTCTGCATATTTTAATGCTGAGGTTTTCGTACCGACCTTGCTGGTGGTATCACATCCTGTCAGGGAATGAACGGCTGGTAAATATAACAAAATACCAGGTGAGCAAATAGTTGTATCAGCAAGATGATGCAGTGGCAGGTATCGTACGTTTCTCCCTACTCCAAATGTCATCCAAAGTTCGTCAAGGCCCAGAGTTTTCCAGATTGTATAAAAATGGTAAAGTGAATTACTAAAAACATCAGTGTCTGTGGAACAGATAAGAATTTGACGAGGTTTACAAGTAGTTATCATGTGATCAATATGAAACAGCATGCGGTCGTCTGCCTCTTCATGGTCTGACGCTAAAGAGAATTCCTCGGTAACTGTTCCATTTTTCAAAACTTGACACACAACTTTTCCATTTTGCACCACACCTCCTAAATAGATGACAAATGAGCTAGAAATATTATTTTGGTCGATAAGCCAGTTTGCAAAAAATGATTGTAGGCAGGCTTCATTTTTAGGAGAAGTCCAATAGCTTTCAATATTTACGGGAAGGGGGGTTTGAGGTTTTGGTGCACCATATTCCACAGCAGTTTTTTTAGATCGCCTGAGCCTTTCATAATTCTTTGTGCTGTTATCCTTATAAATGTCGAACACTATATCGATACGATAACTTTTGTAGCAAGCTTGACAAATACTTTTCCAGATGATATTTGCAAGCTCCCCGAATGTTTGAATCTTCATAGCTTTAATTGGAACTTTTCTGGCAAAAGCCATGAAATCTATTACACACGCTTTCTTTTCAGACTGAGGTGACCTTTGGGGACTTCAATTTAACCTCTACATAGTGAACCAATTGGGATTTGCCAGGTTTCGCCAGCAATCTTTCTCTGGTTAAGAACAGTGAGGTTGTTGTCAACTCATATTTGAAAAGTTCAGTTACTGGATATCCTCTACTTCTTGCTATGTCAATAGTCTTTAGGGCATTAGCGGTTTCTTTTTCAATATTAACATTCATGAAGTCGTTATTTGTTCGCTACATCCGAAAACCAGTAAAAAAATTCATGAGTGTTTATGGATGATTCTTTTTTGTATAAGGAAAAAAAGTTCTATTAGCCGGAAGTTCGTTGTAAACGGGTTCTTTATAAGTGGAATCCACTGTATACCAATATATACCTGCCCCAAAAACCTAAAGCTACATTCGTATTATTAGGTCATTATTCGGTTTTAGTACAGTCCTTATAATCCTGAATTTTTAGAATCATTTAAATTTTTTCTGTTTTCATACAAAAATATCAAAGTTTCGTAAAAAATGGACTGAACATAAAAAAATCTAATTAAGAAGACCTTTCCATCGATAAAAAGAAAATTAAAATCGGTTGAAAACTAACCGAGATATGGTCTTTATAAAAATAGGCTAAAATTAACAGTAAATTTAAGATGGCGGTTAAAGTCACGTGACTTCGATCATGTGACCACCCACGTTTGGTTCTCCGATGGGTATATAAAAATACCCTGAAGTCAAACTGAGGGTACATTTCATTGCACACGTGACCCTAGGCTGGCGCCTAGACTACCTATAAAGAAAGTTATTATCACGTAAAAACCCACATTCATAATTTTCAAATGATACGGTTTTGACCTAATAGAATTAAAAGAGGTGGATTCAAACGAATTTGTCGATCTTTCATTATACATGGTTATGAGGAGGGTTGAAACCTTTGATACTGAGCTTTTACTGGTTCTTACTGAACCGATGATGCCAGTTTCGATGCACGTTGACTGAATTTTCTGTGTTTGATTCAATGAGACCTTTTAAATTAATGATAACTAATAGGTAACATCAACTCCCCTCACCTCACGTTTATATTTTATACAGTTACTGACAGGTATATTATGTGAAAGATTTATTTTTATTCCTTAACTTTGAAGACCAAAATAGAAAATAAAGTTTCCTATTTATCTTATTACACTAAGATCATATGGGGCAAACATAAGTTATTGCGCCAGCTGCTCATTCCATAAAATCATTTCAGCTGAAGTCATTGTTGACACCATAATATCCATTAAACGACAAAATATCGGCCTTTATCTAAAGTAAATTTAGAAATTTAGTGGGGATCACCAATTTCATTAGCAGTAGTAGCCCTTCAGTTTCACTCATCTATATTTGTTCTTCTATCCTGGTAAATATCTTCCTTCTTTCCTTTCCAACATAGACCCAATTTCCTTATTGTTTAGTTGAACCTTCCAGATAAAAGGACACCTAAACAATTTAATCGTTATGCTAACCATTTTGAAGGAGGAAATTCCGATGTAAAAATCAACAGCATTAAGCCACCACAGAGCAATTTTCCATTCTGTTCTGCTACCTTTCGTTCCAGAATGAATTAGTTTCCTTGATTAAAGTAAATAATAAATACAATAGTAATAATTTATTTAAAGAAATAGATTTGTCTCATTTGATTATTCAAATAATATTAGTATTATTAGTAGAATATTTAAAACAACAAATAGATCAATATTCTGTGCATGCTATTCCCTGTATTATATGTCAATGGTACCACATCATTAACACAAGTTACCTGTGTTATGTAGACCAGTATAACTGCAGTAAAGAAAAGCTACGTAATTATATGTACCTCAAACATGCACATGCAAGTACTTTATGAAAAAATTACTCCAATTTAGATATATAGGTCAATATAATGATTGTGTCTAATTTTCGTGGCGAGCGTGCATGACTTCAATATCAGTAAAACAACTGTTAAGTAATATCAAGCACATTTACATATTAAAGCACGAAATGAGTTTACTCAATACGATTTTTAATTTCTTACAGAAAAACAGGCTAGTAAATACATCGAACATGTCTTCGACAATAATTGAATATGTAGAATTACGTGGTGCGATGCAGAGACATAAAATTTCAAAATAAAAAGCGCCTTTTCTACATTGTATTAGCCAGCAGCTTAAATAAATCATAAAGTTGGGGTAGTTGCAGCATATTAGAGGGGTGGGAACGAGAAGTTCAAACTCTACTGCTGCTGTGCCAGGTTAGATTCCCAAAGCGCCAATGGTTTTACCTCAGATCTGTGTGGCATTTAATTACTACATTTTAAATTCAAATTGCTACGAATTAAAGTTATATTTACATGCAAATGTTAAATTACAAGTTTCCTTACTTAGTTAATAATATTTTGGAGATAAATGTTGTAAAACTTAGTTCTGCAGGAAATTGACTGACTAGTTCGTTTGAAATTTTTATTACTATTTTGCTATTCCCATATATTTAATATATCTGTCAAACCTTCTTCCTTTATCGTGTTGCTTATATACAGTGTGCGTAAACAGTATTGAAACATGACCATAACCTATAAAATATTGATTGCATAAAAAAATCTTTGGACAGGTAGATTTCAATTTTCAATTACGCAGCTTTTGGTGGAATTTATAATTTTTAGTTTTACACACCCCATCCCCAGCCACCCTAATATTTTTTTCAAATAGCAACCTACCCTTTGTGATACCTCAAAAGAAAGGGATTTTAACGGCGTAAAGAAAATCGAAATCCAAGACTCATCTTGGGTTCTCCTACATACCTCAGTAGTAATGAACGAAATCAAATAAGTCGAGTTGGGTGAATAAAAATTTTCCGACAAATTGGTAAAAATCTGACAAACCTAGCACAGCAATTAGTGGTGAAATGGCATGTAACATTATGCTGTCTGTGGAGGAAAATCCAAGGCAGTCTCTACGGAAACTTGCTGACGATTTTGATATTTGTCCAAAGTCAGCGAGCAAAAAGGAGAAACTATTATGCATTTAAGATTTATTTAACTCAAGAATTATCTGAGACTGACTTTGATTATAGGATGGAGTTTTACACACGCTGTATAGAGCTAAAGTTCTTAGTTTCCTTCGAAAGATAGTAGTTCTCTTATATTTTATTGAGTTGGTTTGAACCACGGTGTAAGACAACACCATGGTTTGAACCTAGGCCGTTGAGTGGAAGAATACGTCACCGCCCACCCCATTTCCGATCTAATGTGTAGAAGACATCCAACTTGGTTTCTCGAAATCTACATTCTTGCTCACTGCAGATATCAAATATTACCACATTAAATTGAAATTGACGGTTATTATATATATTTATTGTCCGCAATATACAAAGATATCAAAGTGCATTATTGAGAGACTGGGTCAGATAAGGTTATTGAGTTTTTAAGAAAGTACAAGAGAATATTACAGGTGGACATCTGACTCAATTTGTGTACTTTTTCAACATAGTTCTTTGCGAGGAATGGAACTTCAAACAAAAAAGATTGTTAAAAACTGTGAAAAAGGTCAAAAAGCAAGTGGGAATCGTTTTGTTCTGATAAATGTTGAAACGAGGAATAGTTTTACACACACAGAACCTCATTACTTTTCTCTATGAAATCAAAGTTGGCTGACTAGTTAAATTAACAAACATTTTTTAAAATCATAAGTCTTAGAAAAACTACTAATACTCAATCTTGGTGAAACCTCGATGGCTAAGCTCACACAAAAGTATTTAAGATTAATTACTCATGATTTCTATAGAGTGGCTCGCTATATTATTTTAGAAAAACGACCAAGGTCCTAAATTAACATAATGAAAATAAACAAAAGCCATGTTTTGTATATTGGCAACGTTGATTTTACAGACACACGTGTTTTGGAGATGTAAAAAGCTTGCTTTAGAAATTTAGGAGCCATATTTAAGAAATTGTGAATGAAGAGTGGGATCGTGATGCGCATTGTGAACAAATTAAGTATTAATTATATTATTATTAAGTCTTATGGTGAAGACGATAAATTTTTAATATTTCTTGTTAGTCACTGCGATGATTATGAAGATGATATTAATGATTAGATAACTTGTTTTTAATACAAGCATGTTAAACTTTATTTGTGAATTATTACTAAACAAAAAAAAGTATATTTTATGTAAATGGCTATGTGGACCATTTAATATGATACTAAGTAGTTATTGAGTTGCATACAGTGTAAAATATATTGTATTGTAAAACAAGAAATTACCTACGTGATGTTTTCCTCACAAATACAGGGTGTCCCTAAACTACGTTCGGAAAATTCGGGAGGTGATTGCATGCGCGAAAATATGAAGAAATGTTCCTATGGACATGGGTCCGCAAATGGCTCCTAAGTGAGCTACGGCCCCCTGAAGTTGACGCCCCAATGTATGCCTCCATTTTTGAGTTTTAATTCAAATTCAACAGAAGAAGCACCATCAACAACTAACTACTGTTTTGAATTATTAATAATAAAATTGACAGAAGTCTATCAGATTTTGACAGGTGCCCACTAGATTTTAATTAATTACCTATCTTCAAAATCTACCTGCACGTAAGTTAAACACCGTTTTACATAATCCCATTTTTCTCGAAAACGGTGCGTCCTACGGCTCTCCAACAAGGGGATCTTTCTTACGTAAAATTGTTCAGGAAATTCATTTCCGATATCAAAAATGCAAGAAAATGACAAACAAAAAAATTGGTGGGAAAAATATAGGAGCCCCCTCCAGTTTAGTACGCCTCTGGTTAATATTTTCTATTGTTGATAATGCAGATTCATAACCCTTACTAACGGTAGATAGCATACCAAATTTTATGTCAGTAGCTCAAAGAGTTCCTGAGATATTAAAAAAAAACATATTTGGGGCGCCAACTTCAGGGGGCCGTAGCTCCCTTATGAGCCATTTGCGGACCCATGTCCATAGGAACATTTCTTTATATTTTCGCGCATGCAATCACCTTCCGAATTTTCCGAACGTAGTTTAGGGACACCCTGTATATTTGATTCGTAACATGGCTTTGTATTAATTCGGATTATTAATTCCTTTATTATTAATACACCATAATAACTGGGTTACATATTCAATCGTTTATATAACCATAACTTAATGCAATCTAATCACGGATTAATGATTGAATAAGAACGGCTACATGCAATTTATTACTTTATAAATTATTTTTGTTTCTTTTGATTTGTATTCGCTATAAGTATTATATTTTTTATCGTATATCAATGGCAAACAGTTATTATTTTTCAATTACTGTTTTGCTAAAATGAATACCTTAAAACATAAAACAGGAAAAAATAAATATAACGGGAAATGAGAAAAAGAATTAATATTAAGTATATACGTGTTTGCAGAGTACGTCCATCCATTTTTATTAATGTTATATATAAACAATGTGTTTTTAATAATCTCAATTAAATATAAATTTAATTTGACTATGGATTTACAATAATAAATAATATCACAAACATTTAAAAAAATATTAATGAACTCCTCAAGTTATTGTTTCATAAACGGTATTTGATACCAGGATATTTTTATATTATACCAAGACATTGTTAAAACATTCACTCAAGACCTTATATGGCATAGCGAATTCAATAGTTTATTATTCTGCGACACTTGTGCTACTTCATTAAAAAAGGTATCTTCTTTTTCTAAAAATGATGCTACAAATTGTGATATCATAGTGATAAATCTTACGTAAGCATAAAGGCCAAAGGAATTAGTAAATACTGTAGATATGGTTGAGGTTAAGATAAAGTCCAGAAGAACCATTGTTACCGCAATATATGACTGCTAAATACTGTGGTAAGCTATATACGAGTAAGGGTACGTTTAAAGTGAATAAGAAGCTGTTTCTTTGGTAAAGTCGTTTTCTGCCACATAATATCTTTAATTAGAGATCTAAGAAGAAATGTCAGAACATTTAGACCATTCTTGGGTAAACATTTACAGAAAACTGTTAAACATCATCATCTATCGGTCCATTGTCAAACTAGGTGGCAGGTCCCTGGACATTATTGATCCCTATCTGCGTAATATATCCCTACTTTGTTACTAGAATCATTGAAATTATTATTTGTTTGTACTCTATATAATTTAGGAAATATAAATATATAAATTACATTTTAATTTTATTGTATTGTAACTTAGATGTGTATGTTTTATGAATATTCCGACTAATCATTCGTGTACATAAAACAATATACAATAATAATATATCTAAAAAAACAGTTTCCTTTAATTACTAAATTGAACTACAAATACAGATTTTTTGTTATATTCTGTTTGAACCCCAAATATTTTTTTCTGTTCAACAAGCCTGAGGGTGAGACAAAAACTACTTTCGTCTCGAGTCGTTTAAAGCTTACATCTTTTGTTATAAAAACCTTCGGTGGAGAAGCACTTCTACTAATAACATGAGTTTGGGAAATTGTGAAGCTAGCTAGTTTAAGATAATTTGATATTCCCTCGTCTGTATCCTCGTTATTGCCTCCTTTATTTCCACGTTTTTAGGTATTCTAAATACATATCACCTACTTCTTTTCACAGTTTTTTGCTTTGACAATGTATGTGGGTTGTGTTTATGATCATCCCGTTGGTATATTGGTCCTATATGTTACAATAAAATTGGCAATAGTTGAAATGCAAAGTTATAAAATATAATCCCATGTGCCCTAAAAATCGTACTATAAACGAGAAAACAAAAGTTGAAATACAAGGTGTTTAAGAAACCTGAGCTAATTTTATCCAAATCTGTGTAGAACTTGTTAATGGTTTAACAATTTCGTTTTGCTAATTAATGATATTCTAATCGACATCAACAAAAACTTAAAGAATCTTGTTTGTTTTGTTATTCTCAATTTCTTCAATGCATGCGCCACTTTTAAAAGTTTTCTGGATCTGCTAAGTACTGCCAAAGATTACAACTCTCAAGAACTTGACGCCCTTAATGAATTGGTCGTTTTATATAAATTGTTGAAAACTAAATTCTATACGAAAAATCAGCAAGGTGTAAACTGACAGTTGATGCTTAGGATGGATCCTTTTGTAGCATCCTCAATTAAAAAATGTAAATTCAGTGTAGTACAGTCAGTTTGTGATCTCACTTCGAACTAATTCTATAGCTGTTTTAAATTTAAATATTTTTGGATAGTTTGATTCAAAACGGGTCAAATAACGAATATTAAAAAGCAGTACGGGTGCTTTTTCGTTGGGGGTCAGTTTCACCCCAACTCAGGGGTTTCGAAAAACAAAAAGTGACCTTTGGACCGTGTAGATCGTCGAATTCTACCCCAAAAAAAACCTATAACGTTCTTTTTGGTTTAATACCCGCTGAGTTATAGGGGTTGAAAACGTTGATTTTTAAGTAAAAAACACTGATTTTTCAAATGTTCTAAGCAAATTACTCGAAGATGATCACATTTTCGAAAAAGTTTGTCATAACAAAAAAGTTAGCTAACAAAAACAATCCATGAAATAAAAATTTGTTTAGGCTCATCGTTTCCGAGATACAGTTGATGTTATGTGCATTTGAACGTAGCCCTGAGAAGGTCACTCTCTTCAAACAGTCATAACTCTGGTTTAAAAAACCTTTTGACATGACGTACTTGAATCAAATTGAAGCTTTTATTACAGTAGCTTAAAGTTGTCTTTTGGCAAATTTCGATAATAAAATAAAGGCAAACTTTTTATTTTTTACAAAAAAAGTCCCCCGTTTTTGCTTTCTTAAATTCGAAATTGGAAAAAAAAATTCCAAATTGTGTTTTTTATTATTCATTAATATTATGTATACGCTCAAATTTTTTTGACCGTGATAGATGTATTATCTAAAAGATTTTATACTTAATCCATTTTGAAAATTTTTGAAGTAATGAATTTTTTTGGCTTTGCGGTTAAATAACTTAGCAGGGAAGAATCGTAGCTGAATGTTACCAAAACAAAAAATTATGGCAATAACCTAAGGAAAATGCTACTGTTTTTATTTTAATTTTTTTGATAAAGATAATTGCTTAGAAGATAGAAGTGTTTGAAGTTAAATCTTTACGTTTTTTTTTTTAATTGACGCATTTAAGCTGAATATAGAAAAATTCACAGTCCTTCGCAAAGATGCAACCGGAGGAGACATTGGAAATGACGAAGTAGAATGCAAATCTTGTGATATTTCGGATGTGATAAAAATGAAAATATGTTGCAAAGTAGTAAATAGTTATTTCATTAAAACAAAACATTTTCAAAAAGCAAAATCTTATTATCAGTAGTTTTACTTAGAAATTAAAATAAAAAGTTATTTTATTAACAAACACATTCTCATAAAGAAAACTAAAATGGTATTATACAAATTTTTTTCACAAACAAACATTTTTAATGTTAAAACTGAAATAATTTAATATAATTTCGGGAAGATGAAAAGTGATTCCTAACAATTACAAATACCGATATCGATTAATCGCAAACTATTAAACGCACCTAATAGTACAGGAAAAGTGTCCAAATTGAACAAGATTGAATTCGTTGAAACTTGACATATACGTTTAAAAATATATACCTATGTTTCAAGAAACTTAAGAGTCCCGAACCGTAAGGGGTGTGTCGGAGCTGCCTACTTGAAAAATCGTGGGATGAACTAGGTTTTTCACATGCATAATAAAAATTGGCAATTGATCCATGAGAAATTTTCAAAAAATAAGAATATTTTTATTTAAGGAGAAATATTAATTTTTGACTTTTTTATTAAATTTTTTTACAAATTTTACGTTGGTTTCCTTCATTTTCTGCTTGTTTATCTGTGAGTATATTCTGCAAAATGAAAAAGTACATAATCATTGTACAAGTGAGGATTATCGAGTTATTTAAAATTTTATATATATTGAATGAAACACACTTTGTATCTAAAGAAGATCAGGATCGATAGCATCTAAATCTTCTGCGTCGTTTAGTTCGTCGATAATTTTATCCATGTATGAATTTAGACATCGCACTCCCTGACAATTTCCGTAAATTTGTGAGCATCTTCAACCTGCTTTTCTGTTGCGGTTGCAGGAGATAAGCTGCAATATTGATTCTGCTGTTGGCACAAAAGTGTTGTCACAGTTTGTAAGGAGCCGTTAATTTTCTTCTATCCCCACTGTTGTGGAATTTTTCATTGCCAAGCCATTTCTGAATTTTGTAGAATACTCGTAATGAATATTAAGCGACTGCCTCTGAAGTTGGTGGTAATAATTCCAACTTTGATTTTTGTTTGTGCAGCGATTTTTTGAATTGATTAAATCTGTATGAGTTGAGTGAGACATTTGTGATTTTCCTTGCACCGTATACAAGTAGGAAAAGAGTTTCACCAGCCTATTTTACTTGTGAGGGGGTTGAATTCTTGCCATTGAAAGTTCTTACTACATTAATTAACTGCATTTCTTTCTGAAGAAGTTTGATGACTTTTAATTTTTCTTTCTGAAATATTCTAGACGTGGTATCATAACCACTGAAGGCATGAGTCAGTAAAATTGTATTTTTCTACTACCGTCTATTAAATGAACTTTGTAACCCTAGCAACACACGCGATAACGAAAGTAAACATTCGAGTTACCTGGTTGCTAAGGCGTTGCTATCTACGAAAGTAAAACTTATGCGGCCAGGAGAGAAAAGTAGAAAAACAAATTTAAACGAAATTAATTCGTTCTATTTGAACAAATTAATACAACTAAACAATTTTGTATTAATAAAGAAAATTATTTCTAGGAAGTACGCCAACATTTCTGTCGGCACGTAGTACCTACCTACTCCATTTTAAAAACGCTTCATAAGTTTGCATATATCTTGCTTTGGATTTCTTTGGGTAAAACAAGGCACAAGCAATATTCCCATTTATATCGCCACAAAACATATGTATTTCTTTATTTTAGTTTGAAACCACCAGAAATTAAAATGTGTAATATTTCGTTGCCATGGAAACAATTTTCACAGGCAGCCTCCTAAACTATAAAATTTATTAAAAACGTCAATTAATTTCATGAAATAATTAGTTTTAAATTAGTAAATCCCATAATTATTTTCGGTATAGTAGATAAAATATAATACATTTCACGATGCGAAAACCCTTTTAAGTATTCGGTGTTTTTTGAAAGGTCTCGGCTTCGCCTCGATCATTCAAAAATCACCTCACACCTTAAAGTAACCTTTCGCATCTAGTAATGTAAATAACTATTTTTATACGTTCTTGTCATTTCTGGATTTCTGACGAAGAGAGAATTTTCCATATAATTTTTCCTGTTCCTGGCCTTATGAAAAGTATATCTTTTTCTTCTGGAGTTAAAGCGATTAATAAAACAAGGAGATCAACGTCCTCATCAACTAAGTACAAATTTCAATTGCTATTTTAACAATAGGTGAATCCACAGCATCTACAGCTTGTTTTACAAACAATCCTTTGTTTTAAAGAATTTTTGGCAACATTGTAATTAATCGGATTTCGTTTATATCATTTGACAAAAACTTTTCTTGAGGGAGGGCTACGATTACTGAATTTTACCTAAATTTGGTTTTCACGTAGTTAACATACGTCGTACAAATGTGGATGCAATAAAAATCCACCTTCAAATTACCTACATAAATAATAAGTATAGAGTTACAAAGATTTCGCAATTTTCTTGCTTTTTTGATTAATTTCGATACATTTTGCCTGTCTGTAACCGTGTGACATAACATTGGATCAGGCATTGAGAGAGGAGTTGAACATATATTTTATTTTCCTTCAAATTACAGCTATCTTTGTAAATTGCGAAAAACGACAAAATTTTAAGTTACATATGGTTTTCGGCTACACATGTTTCGACGAGACAAAAGGAAATAAGCTGTTCGACGTGCTTCTCGATGTTAAGTTGTCTTGGAGATTGTTGGGCGTGACTTTTCTAATGCAGCGATAAATTCCCATGTAATAATTTTTTGTTTACTTTTGCTTAATCTACCTCATGTTAAAGTAATGGCACTCAAACCTCTAACACTCCGTAATACGTACAAATCAGGTATCGGTAACCTGCCAGAGCAACCCCGATCCTAAATCCACCTCTATGATTTGTCAAATTGCAAGCCATTGACAAAATTGAAAAAATTGCAAAAACACGAAAACTTCAAATACTATTTCCAAACTAATTTCCGAGAGACTATTTTGGTAAGAAATCCAAGGTAGAGGGTCGAACTTAGAACTACATCCTGAATTGCACGGTCACGCTCTGATTTTAGGCTCAATAGTAGTGAACAAAAAAGTGTAATTTTGACGTCTATCGTTCTAAAACCACTGAAATCTCACGCTTTACGTCATTCTGCCATGAAACTGATTTTCGACCCCCTAATAGGAAACTAAAAACATTTGTTTAATCCTGCTCTTGAAACATGCAGTTTCTTACTTGGATACAATACTCGATACAATTAAAGGTCAAACTGAAGGAAAGGCACTATCGAGAAACAGAAAATTGTTTCGGGGTCCTGAAGTCGTCCCGAGTCCGAAACTGTTCCGTCCTAGGACCGATATTAAGAAATCATTAAATTTCGTTGGATCGACTATAAGGTGTAATCTATCGGACGCACTATAGATTTTTTGGCGAATTTTGTGAAAACACGAAAATTTTAAACCTTATTTCCAAACGAAAACAGGCTGCCGGGCCGCCGTTCTGGCAATAAATCCAAGCTCGAAGTCCAACTTGAAAGTACATCGTGAATTGTGCGATCCAGCTGCGATTTTGAGGTCAGCAGATCCTAACAAAAAAGTGACATTTGTGACGTTAACGAAAAATTTTAAAGTTTTGGCAAGTCCTGCACGCGCACAAAAATTTGGAGGGTTCTGCGCGCGCATTCGGCCTTTTTAATTTCGCAAAATTTACAAAACTCTTCGACATGGGATATTGAAACGCTAATAACTTTTTAAACATTCAAAGAATCGCAACGAGATATAGCCTTTGGGATTTTCTCGACAAGAAGACGCCGATAAAAAAATAATAACATAACTGCCGGTACCACGTGATTTAGACAACCAATCAAAAATTGGTCACTCTGTTGTCGCCACTGTTTCTATAAGTCATGCTTCATAATATGCAACATGAAACTGATTTTCAACCCCCTATACGAAAACAAAAACATTTCCAATGTTAAAACTGACAACCTTTGTACTGTTTTGGCCTACCTGACCTTAATGAGGATTAAAAGACCTTCAAAATGCTTTTTTTGGATGATTTTTAGCATTAATTGCAAAGGAGATATGACCGAAATAAGAAGCGCGCCTCGTTTTAGCAAATTACGATATTGCTCGTTTGGCGGTAATCTAGTCTCAGAACTTCGTTCATTATTCATTTTTTCACTTTAGGGGGGTTTTCATCCTCTTAGGCGTAAGATCAATTATTTTTCTTATTAGGGGATGAGTTTTATTTCTCAAAATGTAACAATCTGCTAAGAAAGTCCTATTTTCACAAAATTAAAAAAAAATTATTAATTTATCCATTTTACCCCTTTTATTACGGCTGCAACAAAAAATTTTTAATTTCTGACTCAAATGTGATCAGCGACTCCAAAAACATAAATAACACAAGTTTCAATAATTTATTCTCAGTACTTCGTTAGTTAATGATTTTTTGATTTTAGGGGTGGTTTCTACCCTCTTAGGGATAAGGGTAATAATTTTTCTTATTAAGATTTAAGTTTTATGTCCTAAAATATAAGTATTTGCAAAGAAAAAGTTCTACTTGCACAAAACACAAAATTATATTTTTTCATTGTACCCCTGTTATATTGGCCATACTAGGGGTGCAATCACGAATTCTAAAATTCTGACTTGAGATTCGTAATCAGCGACCTCAAACACATATACATGAATTTTGTTAATAACTAACTCTTAATATTGGAGTCAGTATTAAATTGTGAACTTCAGGGGTGGTTCAAGCACATCTATTATTTTTTAATATTTGTTGAGACCCTAAAGTTTAAGAATCCGCATTAAAAATGACAAGCAGCTATAGAATTAGTTCGAAGTTTGGGTTCTTTTTGGCACCAAGTGACTGTATTAGTGGTTAAAAAACGTTCATTTTAAGGCCAAGGAATCGGAAAAAAAAAAGTTTCTTGCCTTTGTTTGTAAGTGACAGTATTGTTGATGATGACGGTCAATAAAGCCACATACTTGTCCGGGCATGGTATTTGCACCCACTCTACTTCATTGGTAGTTCATTATAATAATTAAAAATAGATCCTTTATTGTTAGGTTAATTGTATTCAATTTTTTCTTTTTTGGGTTTTATACCTTTTTATACCTTTGGCCTTGGGTAAAATTCCCATTAGCCAGCTGCACAGTCGAATTTGTCAATTCAGGGGAGAACAAAAAAATTAAAAAAAAACATGCGAAACCCAACAAAGCGAAGTAGATAACAAGGGCGTGGAAAAGAAATATCAAGGAAGTAAGAAAGTGGATATATACAGGGTGTTTCAGTTTTTTCGTTCATAACTTCTGTAAACGATAGAACATATCAAAATAATAGGAGTCTTCTCTATCACATTTTTCTTTAAAACGTTTCGTTTTCAAGATACAGGGCGTTAAAGATTTAAAAAATTATTACTATTTATTCATTATCTCCTAAACAAATAAAGATATTTTATTCAAATTTTGTACACTTTAGTCATAATAAAAGACCCATTTTTTGACGTTCCAAAAGTTTTACTTGCAAAAGCAGTGGCGTAGTTATGGGGTTCTGTCCGTATTTAAACCCCCTGAACTTCTACGCCAATGATCAGGAATTATATGTTTATACAAATTGTAAAACCTTGATGTGTTTCCCATAAAAAAGTACTCCTGATAAAAGTCGCTAGGAGGCTTTCTGTTCGAGATATTTAGATTCTTACTAATCAGGGGTATATTAAGGAATTACATCTTGGTTGAAAATGACAGGATTAAGTAGGCGTTAAATCATTGACAGTTATTCACAACATAAACATAAAAAAATGGATATCATTTTGAGCATTTATTGTAGATTATTAATTATTTACCATTTTAAATAAATACGTATTAAAATAATTATTTAATTTGTTTAGCAAATAGCCTGTCAATAGAAAGTGCATATGATACCCCTGATTAGAAAGAATCTAAATATCTCGAATAGAAAGCCTCCCAATGAATTTCACCAGGAGTACTTTTTTTATAGGACGTACATCAAAGTTTTAAAATTTGTATAAAAATATAATTTTTGATCATTGGCCTAGAAGTTTAGGGGGTTCAAATACGGACTGAACCCCATAACTGCGCCACTGCTTTTCTATGAAAAACTTTTTGGAAGTCAAAAAATTGGTCTTTTATTATGTCTAAAGTGTACAAAGTTTGAAGAAAAATGTGAGAAAAATGTTATACGGAAGACTCCTATTATTTTGATATGTTCTATCGATTACAGAAGTTATGAACGAAAAAATTGAAACACCCTGTATAGTTCCAAATGAATATAAATACAATATTGTTTCTGGGGCAAACTGTTGAGGTTTGCCTTTGATACTACACTTTTATCTTGACATATTTTGGACATTTTCTTATTTCTATTTATTTTTTAGAATTTGGCGTGATTCCCAGAAACAAGTTTAATGAACACTGTATATATCTAATAGCTTAGTGTCATTAAAAAGCAAAGCAAATTTAGTCGATTGTGCATAATTTGTTTTATTGTTCCACAATACGTTTCTCAAGAATAGCAATAAAGTAGGCCAGTGATAAATATTATATCAGCTCAGTTCTAATTTACCATTACAAATAGTATATTATGATTTCATAACGATATAAAAAAACCACATATTGTCAGACGACGAGATAATATCACATGAAATCACTAAAAAAGGTTGAACGTAGACAATGGGGACAAGGAAACCATAGTGATAGGGACAGAAACTATTGCAAATATAAGAGTTAAATAAAAATGGAAATAGTCTAAAAAATATAGCATATCTTTCCAGCAGAGAACAAATCAGTATTTACATAAAGTTGATTTGAAAGAAGAAGCGAACACGAGTTACAGAACACTGAAAATATTAGAAAAAAAAATTTGGAAATAATATCAGCAATATTTATAATGAAACAGAGAAATGGAAAAGAAACATGAAATGAACTGAAATTGACAACACTAGTGCACTAGAAGAATGTTTAGTATCAGAGTTTATTAATAATACTAATAATAACAATAGTGAATGTATTTATTTATTTATTCTACACGTGTTGCGTATAAACATTTCATTATTAATTTATTATTTATTTTCGAGACGAGAAAATGTTTCTCTCAACCTGTTGCTAAGATAAATCAATAATAGAGTCATTATTAATCTAGGTCGATAATGAAAGCTGTCAAAACTATTACACGAGCTGTCGCTTGAAACTTCACTTACCTATTAAATGCATGAAAAGTAGAGGAGACAAACGTTTTCCACATTTGTTACACATTATCAGAAATATGATTCCTAAATGAAAATTTCAAACAAAACGTCAGATCACTTTGTAAAAATCATAATTATCAAACAAAAGAATACTTTTTAACAGTTTTAAATTCAGGCGATATAAGTTGATTGATAATGAGGTTACTTTGTGAAAATCCATTTCTAATAAAAAAAAATTGTATTAGAAAATTTGCGGAACTGTTTTTTTACTTGTCAAATATTCACTTTATTTTGTTATTCTACAAATACTTAATTTCATCCTATTCGGACATTTTCATGTAGGTACTAGTAATAAAATATAGGGAAAATTTGATAAGTGAAAAAATTTTTTAGGCTACTTAATTCACGGGGGTATTAATGAAGAAGTGTAAATCCATATCAATTTGTTTACTTTCTTGTCGAAAGAAAAATTTAAGGTGCTATTAGTAAAAAAAATTACATTACTTTAGACACTTTGTGCCTTACCAACCGTTATACTTAAACAGCTAGTTTCTCAATCTTGTTGTATAATAATACTAGTTTCTACAGTTGTTGAATAAAATAGAATTTTTACGCATTTTAATGCATAAAATGGTAAGTAAAATAATTATTTTATTGTAAAAAATTAACTATTGCAATTTTATTAATAGAGGAGTCAACGTGTGCACTGTGAATCACAATTCTTCGTAAATCGTATAAGTAATCAAGCATCGATTTTAATATTATTCATTCTTTATTCTTTTATTTGTAAGATGTTCATTTTTAATGTTTAAATAATATATTTGTGTAAGTATAATAAATTGATGTGGTTCATCGAATTTTTTATGTAACCACTCCTAACCAATGGTGACACAAACGTTGGTGATTGTACAAATAGAAACAAAGCAATGTAAAATAAGAGATTAAAAAAACAGTCGGTAAATCATGTTAACTGAATCAAGCTTCAGCAAAAAATAATGCGACTAACCCTCTAGCCATAGATAGTAGCATGTCTACGTGACTCAATTTAACTCATTGCATTATCGAGCAAAAGTGTTCTCTCCACAAAGTTCAAATCGCTCAATGATTTATAACGGAGATAATGACGTAAGTATACATACAGATCAATTCATTCAGAGCCTACTGATGTCTAGTGTTTTAAAACATCAATAAAATATGTTATGACCCACTGCTCAAGGTGTACATTCCCTTTAATTAATTATTAATCTAATGGAAACCTAATCCTCTAATATACAACGAAATAGGGTGGCGTTAACCCATCCCTATAATTTTCTGTCAAAATAATACAAATTTATTGATTCTATACATGGCATAAGTATTCGAAATATTTATTTAATATGCTAATGACCCTTAAACATATGGTTCATAATTATTCAGGGGAAATGTAGCATGTGTAATTAATAACCTTAATAATTCGATTTGGATTTACGTTAGGGCTTATTTTTTGCTCTGAAAAAAAAATTGGAAATCCTAGATATAATTTACAAACACAACCTCCAAATATGCGTACAATTGAAGAAATTGCTCAAGACAATCATTTTAGCTATTACATACTGATTTTTGTTAACATTAAGGGTATTTAATTCTCACAAAAAGGTTACAATTTCTTCGCAGTCTTTAGTTACCCCCGAAGAACTTTAATACTTAATTTATTTAATTCCATAATAAGACATATTTTCTTAAACGCTGTACTGAGAGTATTATAAGACTCGAAAGGCAGAAGTCGAATTCAGAGCCTACTGAAGAGAACAGCGTATTATGCTCTTTACAACTTTTATTTCAGTTACATAACTTCCAGAGTTTTATGCAGATTTTTCCTACTAAGGCCTTTTAAGCCATTAGAGGCAAATTGTTCTATCTCTCTTCGGAACTGACACAAAGGCTGGGACTAATTCCTATTATTGCTACTAATGTTAATACTTACTAAGTTAAGGTTGAGTGGAAGCCCATACCAAACTTAATCATTGCCTATTAGTGTTGGTTGTCAGTACATTTTCAGCAAAATCCAAGCGGTCTAGTTCATAATGACCAATAAAACCGGGGCTACACAATAATCGGACGTAAAAGCTGTATTCAAATATAGTCGTCCTTAAAATTACGAAATCAATTAATTCACGTTTAGTGAATCTACACGAACACGAACATAATCTACTTTTCTTCGGTACCAACTGAAATATACATATTTACCTACACCTATTTTTATGCCTTATTAACTAACATACTTTTCTCCCTGAAATCAAAATACAACAGTTAAAATCAAGAATAAAAGATTAAATAAAAAATAAATCACTGAATAATATACCGAACATTTAATATATTTATTTTATAAATTACAGAACGTTTGCATTGTAGTGTTTAGGCTATTTTTATTTTAAGCGGAGCACAAAAAGTGCTCCAGAGTTAGTTGAAATATCTGTCGTGCACAGAAGTGGTTGTAAAAAGAAACTATGTAATTTTTTATTCTAATAATGAGCAAGGTCCCTTACATTCTGGAATTTATGGATTTTCTCGTCTGCTATATTATAGAGGCCAGCCCCACAACGCACTTAACACACCCTCAATAAACGCATTGAAAAACAGTAACCATTTACTTTTCTATAGAATCTGCTATAGAATCTACCCTACACCTTTTTAGGAACATTTATCCTCTTCACCTTATTTAAATTTCAAATTAATGATCGCCTGATAACATTTTTTGTGCGCTTTGTCAGTTTTAACAATAAAATCAAATCCTCATTCATATATAAAATATATATACAATCGAACAGCATAGAAATTTCAAATTCTTGTACAAGTCTGTATTCTATATATTCCATTATGTTCAATCAATTATGTCTGAGGTGATAAATTCGGTGTAGTTACTGTTAAACAGAAGTTTTCTGTGGCTGCTTTTTAAAATATTGTGGCCGATATGCATGCCAACAAAGTGACGTCAGCATAAAATGGTGATCATTTTTAATTACCAAAGACACTGAATAAATATTTCATTATTTGCTTCTTTGAAACATCATCTCGATATTGGCAACCTCAATCTCTTGCGGCTATTTTTAGAGATTGTTCAACAAAAGCTGCGCCGCTGATGCCACCATACTCGTGCTATAATAGCACCCCCTTATTCTGGAGGCTCATAGCTGTCGGGCGTTATTTCTTTACCAGATATATATTATATTTATTACGAACATCAGAGCTATGGAGTTCGTTCATATGTTTTTTTTCTGATTCCTGATCTTTTTAACTCCAAAAAAATCTTTCAGAGACAATGGTTCAATTGATCGGTAAATATTTATATATTTATTATTGGATTAACATTTTTGTAACGAGACCAATTGGTCAATTTTTCACCCTACAATTCCGAATAATTTTTATATAGGTAATCAATGTATTGTCAAGACGACTTTTTCGTTCTTTTTAATAAACGTTTTAATTTTACATCATAATTATGTTATAAATAAAAGATGATTTTACTATTTTACTTAGTAAAATGTATGATATCTATAGAAATTTAATTTGGCAAGCAAATACAAATTTCGTTGGTTATAACTGAACAAGGTTAACGTCCCAAAGGACAACGAAGTAACTGCAAATATGTTTTGGTATAGAATATATTGAGAAAAATAAAACGGCAACACATATCATATATTATTTGTGTGTCATCATACCTCAAGGCGCATATTTACAAGAATCAAACATACATAAGTCAATAGAACAAAGAATATCCAAATCTAGAATATCCTGTCTTTACCTGATATTGATATAATATAAAGAATACACAGAGAGAAAGAGAGAGAAAGGGATAGTATAAAAAAATATCGAGTAAGTTGTGTCACACTTTACATGTTTTTTTATATTTTTTCATACAAAGTACAGGATTGCAACATAAAACCCTAGATTTTCCTAAAATATATGTCAATTTCACACCGCTTTAAGTTGAAATCCTGTACTTTGTATGAAAAAAATGTACTAAAACTTGTAAAGTGTCACACAGCATTTAGACAGTATGTCCAGAAAATGGATTCATTCAAAATCCGTACAATTTTTGCAGCTTACTTTAAAAAACTATTTTTACTCATTAGCTTTGTAAATATTTAATTATTGTGTATAAAGACTTCGTCTGACAACTTCTGCATCTCGGATAACACGCAAGATAGAAATCCGTTCCTCAAATTATATTTTTGTTATCAACAGAAAAGAAGTGATTGGTTATGAATTAAACGAAATCCACTGGTTAAGTATGAAAAATAGACGTCGCCACTGTATTGTAAAACTATACAATCATACAGTTCAAAGTATATTCTCAGAAAGATTACATTCAGAATAGAGTTGCACAATTTATATAAAAAATTAAAGACTTCTCTCACTCAGACTCGTCACCAAATGGCTATTTTTGGAAGATCATCGAAAATAAAAAAAAATGTATTTAAAAGTGGATTTGTTTACATGATTTTGTATCTTTTTTCCTCTGTAATTGAATTTATTTTAATTTTTACTCTCTATATTATATTAGCGTGCCCAGAATCGAGCAATATTATATATACAACGAGGTAAAGTTTCATATACAAGAACATTAAAAAAAATTATGAATGATTTTCATTTGCTTACTATCTGAAACAATATTTTTACTAAAAAATGTTACAAAATTCCAGTTTCCGGGTCAAAGTGTCCCAATTTGTTACTGTTGTTAACTGTGCGTTTTACCAATCACCAATTCGGTCGTTTATTGTTCAATCAAATTTGAAGATAAACATACAACTCTATTTATTCAAATAAGAAAGCATTTACTACTGAAACGTTGATTTAGGAAGCGATTCTGTTTAGAAACTTTTGACTGATTATCCCTTCCCAATTTCCTTTTAAATCAAGTTCCTTTTCTTTGACAGAATAAAGTTCCAGCAAAGAAATTGAAAAACAGTGTCATTTATTTTTCCTTTGAATTAATGTGAATTAAAATGAAAGACAAGAATTGAAAGAACCCTGAACGTTGGCTGTGGCGGCATGGCGTGGCGAGCGGTAGCGGGGCGCAATGCGCAAGCCGGGTGCAGTGAAAATCGATCCCTGCCGCCGCCCGACATCGGTCTGGGTCGCTCCCGGTCGTTCACCTGCTTTATCCCTGAACCACCCCCAGCAGTAGTGTATACGCTAAAAAGCATAGTGTGACTGTAAATATAGGATACGCTAGCGGAGTTTCGATATTTCCGCATTTTTTGTGCTATGTACAGGGGGATCAAGAACGAAATACTTGAACTACAAAAAATTATTAATTATATGAAAATTCAATGCAAGTTCAGCCACTTTTTACAGTTGTATAAATTGCGGGAAATGCTCTAAATCCTGCAATCGAATAGTTGTCTAATTTGACAATACTTAGACAGTTAAACCCATCTCCAACGCTGTTGCTTCCGACGCTTTTAAATCCGTTTTTAATGAAAAAATACATTTCGTAGAAGAATGAGATTGAGCTGAGTTCGTCGATTTTCCCAGCTATGTTAGTTTGACGATGGTTAATTTTAGGACTAAGAACATGATCTTGGAGAAAATTCATACGCAACATTAATTAAACTAACTAAACTATCTTGAAATCTGGTTTGTAACTTGTTGACTGTTGCAGCTGTTGTCGGATGTGCTCGAGGCCATATATTGAAGAAATATGAAATTCATTCTTGTCTTATATTTAACAACATACACAAATCGTTTTACAAGTACATTATTGTTAAACTATATCGTTATTATTAATTAAACAATTCACAATTGAATGACTAAACTTCCTAGTGGTTAAGTAGATAATTAGGAATCTTTTCAAATATGTTATTAATTATTTTGTCTATTATAAACGTTTTATGATATTCGGGCAAACAGTTTCTCCAGTATATTAAAACCAAAATCTGTAGTTGTCACATTTTTTAAATTTCCATTAAGACGTACAGATATTTACAATCCAATTGAAATGACTCACTCTTATGTAATTTAGACAAACACCCAATACACTATAGCAGAGGGCTCTTATCAAATAGAACATCTTTTGAGATTTAGTTTATTTAGGTATTTTACAAATTTATCTTTCATACTTAACATAATAACAAAAATAAATTAATACGGCTAATTTTTAGAACTTGACTATTATTACCGAATGAATGCAGTAACAATTTTGTCTCTTTTAATCCATCTAAAAGGCCATCCAGTATATTCTCTAAGAAAGCATAGCCAGGTGGGCAGGTCTAGAATATTTTTGGATTAACTAACTACCATGATCTTACTAGGCATACAATTGCCAAAATAGCTAAATCAGCTGCAAAATTAGGTTTCTTATTTGCTATGTGCTGCTCCACCCCATGGCAATTACTATGAGTAATACTATATAAAACGCAAACTTGTCCTGGTTTGGGATCCTTTACTATATGGGAAGGCGAGGTTCTGCACCTAAAACATCACTAAAAATTTTGAATTTCAAGAAAATTCGAACCACTCGAATAATTGGGGATACAGATCTTTGACAATTTTAGTCTTTTTACATTATCTATTTTCATGCAGACTGCTCTTCAGAAGTTGCATCACTGATACCACCATAAGCGACTACTAACTCATCACTTTGATCTGATGCCCCATAATAGCTATAGCAGACCAGTTTACCAGACATCCTTTCTAGTTCTTTGAGTCACATTGTCCCTGATTCAGATTCTTCTCAAATCTTTAATGTTAGAGTGGTTATAGTTAATTAACTAATACTTAATCGAGAAATTTAAGTATCCTCGTCTCTGCGTTATTATTTTCAGTAGTTTCAGTCAATCTTTTTAGAAAAATTTGCATAACGTGTTTTAATTTCATTATGGTGTACTTTATATTGGCACAAAATCCTTGAGTAGCATTAAAATTAATTAATTAGTTTAAAAGTTTTCAGTTCTAAGCAAATCTTAATCTGCATCAGTAATCGACCTGAATTTCTGGTATAAGTATAGAATTTAATTTGATGGCGAGACTATAAATATAGCGTTAATAGACCCATTTAAAGTGTATTTTCGAAATAGAAATTACGTTTGCAACGATTATTGAGAAGTCTCATTGCGACATAAGATCTACTACTTTCAGTTAAAAAGAAACAAGGATTATTGATTAATTTCATAATTACTAAATATTATCTGTAGTACTTACATCAATTCACCTTCATGTTTGAACTGAATTTACGCAGATAATAAATCTTTAAAAATATACTTATACGTTGAATGATTACAATAATTTTTCTCAACACGCAGTTTACTCCGCGTGCTACTACCGGGAACATAAATATAATTTAAACCTCCAGGGGTCCAAATCCTTTTGGACACATTTTATGCTTTTCGTTTCTCTTGCCGTGTGCCGTGTAATATATTTTTTGTCCCTTATTGAATCGATGTGGTTCCAGAATTCGAGATGTAATAAAAATGTATTACTAAACAATTAAACCATAAGCAAATCCCAATTTCGTTTCTCATAAATCTTAAATTATTCCATAAATCTTTCCACCTGGGAGTTTTGTTAGAAAAATTTATATTACGCGAGAGGGCTGCCTCTATCGATTTAAAAATAAATCTTTTAATTTACTGTCTAATTAAATATATACACAACAAAATTTATTATTATTAGAGGCCACATATTTGGCACGTGATTACACAAAAATGCAAACTGAGTCCTGTGTATCATGCTTTCCTAGCTTATACAGTTTTGTTTCTGAACTATCCGATACCGATTATTACTTACGACACGTTACATTGATGAGGAATAATAACTCCGAATCACGTATCCGTAGCTGCATCATGTTTCTTTTTCAGGGTATAAGGCATTAATTCTTGTTTTATGCTCAAATTATTTAATGTAATATGTACACTACAGGGTAGTTCCATGTATTTTGACACCTACTACAGCCTTTAACAAGTGTAGAGACAAAAGTTAGATTTTGGTGTCGAATATCCTTTGCCGAAAAAATATAAAACAAAATAGCATTGGAAAGTGGAGAAAAAGACACAACTTATGCTTTTTCAAATGGAAGACCCTGTATATTTTTGCATATTTTGAAAGATCATTTTCAGCTGATTTCAAAAATATGTAATATGTGGCATTTGCTCGGGTTATTTTTAAAACAGTATGTCTCTTTGTGTAAAACAGTCCGCGTAGAATATACCTGGTTATCAGGAAAACAATTGATAATTTCTGACAGTTTTTATGCAAAATCCCAAATATTTTAAAATGGGTTATTGAGATGTGGAAAAACATAATTTTATTTGTCATTCATCAATTTTGACATTTACCTATAGACTTTATTTATAGAAATATGAAAAAAGTATAAGAATAAAAGTTGTAGATTTTGTTGAGAAATTTATTTTGGTGAGAAATAAAGTAATGAAACTAAACTTTCAATAATAATCAGAAATACCTATATTGTAATTTTTTTACGGCAACCTATGTTCCATGCGGTACTGTTTTACAATATTTTACATAATATTTCCAGAACGAATAGAGCAGATGACAGCATATTATGTATTTTTGGAATAAGAGAAAAGAGATCTTTCAAAATATGTAAAAATATACAGGGTGTTCCATTTAAAAAACATAAGTTTTGTCATTCTCTCTACTTTCTGACGCCATTTAGTTTTACTTTTCTTTATCAATAAATCTACAATATTTATTTTTACACTCTTTTCATATCTCTAAAAAATAAAGGCTGTAGGTAGATAGGTGTCAAAATATATGAAACTACCCTGTACACTACGAATCAATAACATTTTTTACATTCGTTGTCTTTATAATTCCTATGACCATTTTTTTCTCGATTTCCAGGTTTAGAATAAGTGTTTTAATCACCAATTTCTTGCTAGATATTGATATTATTATTTTGTTATTAGTATATAAATAGACTTCAATCTTTGAACAACTTGACCAAGTATGGCTGGTAGAATTTATAGGAAATAACAAAGATCCACTCCTCTCTCCCAGGATATTTTTCTTAAACAAAATAAAAATGGACTATGAAATATGAAAAGAATACACATCAAAAGTAACATCATGAAATGAGTATTAAGACATCTCAATGAGAGAAAATAACATCTAAAACTTAATTTTTAAATGTATTTCTAACAGGTGATTATATTATACATATAGTATATTTAAAAAAAGTTAGCCTTTTTGTAATATACATATGCGGTAATCAGAAACGGCAAATTGAAAATAAGTGTTTTCTTTAAATATAACCTACAACCCAAAAAATACCACATAAACTAAATATTTAAATAATAAATTGATATAGGCATAGGAGTGACATGACAAAAATTGAAATTTACTCCATAGGAATAAACTCAAATTATCGGAGACTTATAAAAGTAGGGACACACAGTAAGACACCAACAATTTGAATTCACTAGTTATCTACCTACGTATTTGTGTCACTTTCTGTAAACAATAAAGAGAAATATAATACAATTTGCTGAAAATAGCATTCATATTGTGTTATCTATCAGAAATATTAGATTTTGTGAAAACTTGAGCTTAATAAATCTAGACATAATTCATATCAGAGTTGAAAAGTATACCTACTCTTTCTTATGGTTGGAAGAATATATGTTCCCATTTAAAATTCGTTCACAAGATTTAATTGTTTTTTTTTTAATGTCAAATTTGCAGAGAAAACACGTTTTTAATTAAGAACTTTGCGTACATCGAGTAGTACGTACAAAAAACATTCCCATGCGTCAAATTCAATGCCTACTTTCTATAAGAATCAAAAATACAATCCCCCAAGGGCCTACTTTGTGTTTCAGTTTTTTCACATTTTAGACACAATTTTTTAAACAAAAATGTCAACTTATATAACTAAAATTATTTCATCATCATCATCATCATCATCACAAATTCATTTATTATGGTTACCTACCAATCAAAAAACGATATCCCCAAAATGATGTACCTACATGCTCTTTCGCTTTTACTGAAGCTCATCAGGAGGATGGACAGTCCATTAATATATCAAAAAATCTATCTATAACTTGAAAAATGATTCACTTAAACTTGCGTTTGACATTTTAATAAATTGTCCTGCGTAACCATAACAAACAAACTTCTTTCATTCCTATAATTAATGCCACCTATACCTTCATGTCTTCTTACAGACCACTCGACTTCCTTTGTTTGAGACTTGTTGTTTATAAACAACTTTATCCACGACTATTGTATAATGTACCTACCCATTACACGTCTGTTTGCTCGACTTTAATAATACCCATTAATCACGGCAGTGATTAATGAGTCATTAATCACTACTGTCAGATGCTTCCTTGATTTTATCCACGACTATTGTATAATGTACCCATTATACGTCTACCCATTAATCACGGCAGTGATTAATGAGTCATTAATCACTACTGTCAGATGCTTCCTTGATTTAGCTATAATATTATATTGTTCTGCTACAAACAACAAAAATATTTAGTAGTCGTGGATAAAGTATAGTATTCTACTCCCGTATAATGGCTATTATCCACTCGGTGATTTAGGCGTAAACTTTACCTCGTGATTAATACCCATCATTATACGGTCGTTGAATAATATACTATATATAAATAATAATATAATATAAATTATTCAACTTAATATATTGATCCACTTAATAATGTGTATGCATTTTAAAAGAAACTTCGTATTTTGAAGGAAATACGACTTTTTGTTTAAACTGTAGGTAAATCGAAATATAATTTGTTTTATTCTTTGGTTTAGCTGAATATCAATTCTGACTTGCTGATGTAGCTCTTTGAAGTCCACATTTTATAATTAATTAAACGAATGGAAATTTTAATTCAGAAAGGGTGAATTCATGTAGTAGTTAAAATTAAAAGACGGAAAGGCCGGTACATTTTCATTTAGGCAGGGATCACATATCGAATGGAATTTATTGAGTAGGAGTATAACCAAAAATACAAACCACGTCCCTCTAATTTGGCTAATCCAGTAATTTCCGTCCAATATTTGTGAAGGTTTACATTGCATCAAATACGCAAATATTGATTTTATCCTGGAAAAATGTTATCCTTGTATCCTCAACTTAGTGAAAATAATTTATTTCTCTTGCATAATTTTCCAATATCCACCTTATGATATTATTAGGTCTTATTTTACCATTTGAGTGAGAAAAGCAATAAATATATCGAAGAAAAATTCAGATTCTCCAAGATATCAAAATTTAAATAAATGTCTCAAATATTTTGTAAAAATTCAAACTAAGGGTTTATTCGTTTTCCATAGTCCAGGAAACAAATTTATCTGTAACTCAATTTTATAAAATAATTCGGTCAGTTTTTATCCAAATGTGGTTCGTTTTCAAAGACAGATGAACAATTTATTCCATAATCCATACTCACTAATAAGAAATTACACCAAAGCAAATTTTTTTTTTTTTTATACACTTATTTAACGTCGGCCTATTTCCGCTACCAGGGCCTATCACCGACGCCAGGAGACGAGCAACCCCCAACCTGGAAATTTTGCCGAACCTCTTATCTTACTAAGAGTAGGGATTTTTTACTTGCCTAACATTTAATAGACAAGGGACCGACTGCTTTACATCCTCTCCGAAGGATGGTATATCCTCAATACACCTCTCGCCTACAGTTGTATTGCTTCTGCGATATAGCTGATATACAAGCCGCTAGAAGTAGGGAAACGAGACCGCGTCTTTCCATGGATGGTCACCATCCAAGTACTGAACGCGATAGCTGTTGCTTAACTTCATATCGCTATGAAGTGAGTCAAGTCAGTCCTCCGCTCGCTGCCCCCAAAGGAAATTAAATCAATAAAACTGTTTGAAGAATAATTGAAAAGTAACTACATTTATTTCAGTTTTGATAGGAGACCCGTCTCCTTTCATAAATTAATACAAGTAGGCAGATCCTCCTGAAATTCGTCGCATTTCCATAATTTTACATCCTGACCCACTTTTCTTAATAATCTGTATTCATGTTTTGAGTGAAAACAACACAAAAAATAGTTTTTCAACTAAGTATGCAAATTTTCACGAAAGCTTTCAGATGGCCATCATTTTTGGTAGATAATATCATTAATTTGATTCGGTAGTGATGAAACATGACCGAAAATATTATATTCGATTTCAAATAATTTCATATACCTACGTATAAGTAATTAAGTATTACAATTGTGCAAAAACCTGGTGTTTATTCAAATTTGTTTGACTCCATCGATCATTTATGCCCTTATTTTGTGTTTTTGACACTTGTTTAATATAAGAAACAAAGGAAGATTAATGTTTGGGGGATTCATTTGAAAAGTGGAGATTTCACACGTAAACATGACGTCATTCGACATCAATTTACCGGATATTTATGATCCTAAAATCAAACATGTGAGGAACAAAGAATTTCGGGTGAAGTGGAAGCTACATCTGAAAACAGAATACGTATTGTTAGTTTTTCAACATTTTTTACACCTCTTTGTGAAAATGATAAAGAAATCTATTGTGTTTTTTTTTGTAACATGTTCAATATTTTATTGTCTATTTAATACCTTAATCTAAATTTTTTTGTTTTGTTAAATTATAAAAACATCGATTGTATAAAATCTCAATCTCAATATAGTTCGTTTATATATAATATAATTTAAGGGTAAGTTAAGTGAATAAATTATACATGGCAGATATTAGTTAGTACATACAGGAAAGAGTGAGTGCAAAATACAATTTTAACTAACATAATACATCTTTAAATTTTAAATTTAGGTTTGTATTCTTTAGGAAAAGAATTAAATTAAAACTAACATAAATACTTTAAATATTTGAGAAACCGTATATTACCAAAGTTTCTCAAATATATCGTGACATACCCCCAAAAGCCAAACAAATATGTTAGTCACTAATACCGACGTTTCAAAATCATTGTTCCTTATCAACGCATGACGACTGAAATAAAACCTAAAATCTAACTCAAAATAAAAACTATGCAATGGACAAAAGGATTCCCAGTTGAATATTTAACGCGAGAATGACAAATATTGAAATTAATGATATTCCATATTCATATACTTACAAAAAACCAGTTACTACCGCATAAGCCAGAATCAAAAACTCAGTTATAGAAACATTTTCCGCAATATACAGGGTGTTCTGAAAAACACTAGCAAAAATTCAAGGGCTGATAGAATTTCAAAAAATATTACAATTTGTTCTTATGAACCATGGGCGTATCTTTTCCGTTTTCAAGATACAGGGCGTTGAAAATATTTTTTTTTTCTAGTTTCGGTCCTATCTTCCACAAAATTCGACCAAATGAGCTGAAATTTTGCTGTGTGGGGTTTCTGGGGATGCTAAATGCTCTGGTGTTATTAATTTTTGGCTATATCATACAGGGCGTTCAGTACAGTAGGTACTCCGTGGGAACATTTTAGGTCCTAAGTTTTTTGAGATTAATCTTTTTGCCCCTTTTGTCACTTGCTGTTATGGCTAAACAAAAAAGGTGCTCTTGTAAGAAGTGCTAAAATTTGCCCGTTTTCGAGAAAAACCGGGTATAGTGCACCAAAGTCAAGCAGCTGGTATCCCAAATTGTTGGATTTTACTTCAAGTAGGCTTTGGCACCTAGTTGTTATTACTATTAGTTTCATTAATAAAACTCAAAATCAAAGTTATTATTTGAATGGTAGGTAATGATAAAAAGTAGTAAAAAATAATTTTCCTTAAATTTTAATTTTCTGTCAGTAATAATTACCTAGTTATTCTTTTTTTCAATTGTATTCAGTATGTGTTCAATTTTTCCAGAAATAAACTAACTATTACTTTTTATCATTACCATTCAAATAATAACTTTGATTTTGAGTTTTATTAATGAAACTAATAGTAATAACAACTATACTCTGGTCGGCGACCAAATGGAAATCGACTCCGCCCCATTAATTTTATGGCAGCGCAGAACGGTGCACGCAATAGTCAGTTTTACACGATGGAAATTAATGAAAGTTGTGATAGCTTCAACAAAATTTGTTATTACACGTGTTATGGTGAGTCTCCACGGTGGCAGTACGACAGCGAACTGTATGACTGCACATCAGCAAACCAATCATAATAAACCACTACACACGACTTCGTATTCAAAATCCGCGTGGCGCGAAAGTTGACCAAGTTTCAACTTTAGACGACAACTGTGTGGCAGTTTAACGTTTTTTGCGTTTGACGTTTATTTGTTAGGTTACTAATGGCGAGCAGTTGTATATTATAAATAATAAATTCATTATTCTCATTCATAATGACACTTCAAACAATTAAACACAAATTACTATTACTATTATGAATTATGGAGGTTATGCTCATAGTAAAAGATAGTAAATAAAACGTGTCGTGACGACGACGTCGTCTGTAATATGGAGACAAGTACTTATTTGTACAGTTAAAACGTCGACGTTGTACTGTCACTGTGGAGACCCACCATAACATTTTCTACTACAGCTATATTATATTTTTATAATGTTTATACCCATTAAAGCTTCTATGATACATTTTCAATTTTGGACTTTTAAAAATAATACTTTATTCCCGCAAAAATTTAAATGACGTTTCCTTTATTACTCCGCACTGCGCAAAGATACATTTATTTCCTGCCTCGGCCAGCTGATTGCCTGGTTTGTTTACGTTTGTATTCGTTTTTAGGTTAGGTTCTTTCGCGACTTATTTCCCCATACTTTAAAGAACGTCCGTGGTTATTTAATTAAAAAAAGTTTAGTTTGTGATTTACTGTAACAATTTCACATAGGTTACTTCACTGGATAAACCCCAATGACCCCAATGCAAGCTACTCAAAAATAGTCATATCTGCTAAGAGTCGTTTACTTTTCGGTTTTTTTTACAAATAGTCGTGGAATGTTCAAGCAATAAAAACTATACAAAGTCAAGTACCAATCTTTAAAAACCCTATCATCAGTAGAAAAAATACACTTTCAAAGCCCTACGTGTTGCATATAATAAATTTGTAAATAACATAACAACGATAAGTAATGTAATTCTCAACGAAACCGTCCTCGGATCCTATGTGGTGGACTATAAGATGATTTCCCTTGTCCGATGGATTTTTAACCCCATCGTTAAACTTTGGATGAAAACCTGCCTTGGAATCAGGATTGTCGTGTCCTTCCATACTTTACTTACAGTATGGCCAGCGTTCACCCAAGTCTAATCTAAAAAGTACAACTTCTTATGCTCTTCCCGGTATTTTCTGATGTCTCGCAGCAATCTTCGCCTCCAAGCTATGTCTCATTTTTCCCCTTGGGCACTACTTAGTTAAAAACCTATAATGCCAAACACAATTACATTACAACACGAAGAAATAAAAAGTCCGTTTACTCACTGAAAGCCAATTTCTCTTTATCTCCTTCAAAAAAATAATGGATTATACGCTTGAGAGCACTTTTAGTTCCTTCATCAATATTGTCCAAAACAGCCATTGATAGGTGGTACACTTTTGGTGGTTGAAGTTGGTGTGTTTGTTTGTATTCATCAAGAATATTATAAACACTTGCAACACTCACACCTGCTGCCGTTGCAGTGAACTTTATGCCTTCCATCTTTGGTTTCTCCCGATTTTCCCCATCGTACGCCTTAAAAATGTTCAGCACGCTTTCCTTGTCTTCCACCGAAAAATGTCTGGACGTTCGTTTTTTCGGTGGAGAAGTTGGGTCCGTGCCCCCTTCAGCCAATTTTCGATTTAACCTTAAAGAAAAACGAGATTTTAACATTTTATCAATGATCATTTTAATCGTTTGCATTACGTAACTTAATACTTAATACACAAAACATATAATGTTAATTTAATTCTTATACGTACCTTCACAAAATCGAATGTAAAATGTAGAAATTTCAAATATCAAAACACAGACAAAGAATAATACAAATACAGCAGTTGACAGTGAGGCTGGCTCTCCATTTATTCGCGTTTTCCATATGTTTAGCGTTTGTACGTTTCGCGACAATGATAACATACGCTGATTGGTCTGTTGCCAAAATACGTAAAAATTTTATATGACGCGACTATTGTAGAGTCGGCCTTCGTCAAATTTAGTGGTTGCTTTGTAATTCGGGTTCAGTAAATTCGACCAATAGAGAAATTCCATTCAAATGTTGCGGGCATTTTTGGGGAGGAGTCGATTTCCATTTGGTCGCCGACCAGAGTATAGGTGCCAAAGCCTACTTGAAGTAAAATCCAACAATTTGGGATACTTTGGTGCACTATACCCGGTTTTTCTCGAAAACGGGCAAATTTTAGCACTTCTTACAAGAGCACCTTTTTTATTTAGAATAAAATTTGCCATAACAGCAAGTGACAAAAGGGGCAAAAAGATTAATCTCAAAAAACTTAGGTCCTAAAATGTTCCCACGGAGTACTGTACTGAACGCCCTGTATGATATAGCCAAAAATTAATAACACCAGAGCATTTAGCATCCCCAGAAACCCCACACAGCAAAATTTCAGCTCATTTGGTCGAATTTTGTGGAAGATAGGACCGAAACTAGATTTAAAAAAATTATTTTTAACGCCCTGTATCTTGAAAACGGAAAAAGATACGCCCATGATTCATAGGAACAAATTGTAATATTTTTTGAAATTCTATCAGCCCCTGAATTTTTGCTAATGTTTTTCAGAACACCCTGTATATTTAGGAAAGATATTATAATATTACAGATTTCTTGGTACTTGCAGATCATTTAAGATACCTGCCGATGGCATTATGGTTCCAACAAGGTTAGGCCAAGATATTGATTTAATGGTTATAAGTAAATTGTTCAGACTTATTGGACCTACTTTGATGGAGTTTTATTTAAATGTGTTTCAACAATTTTGGTATTCCGTAAGAATTTGTTATAAGACCAATTTGTTTCTTCTTCAAATTAACGACTTTATCTGTGTAATATCTTTACCTGTGATAAAAGTATTATTGTTTCAAAGACTAAACACTTCAGCTGAATCAGATTAGTTTCAATCTATTTAAAGTGTCAAAAGAGGTTCACATAATTTTTTTTTTTTTTCATCAAAAGCTCAGTCAGAAAAAATTGAGCAATCGTCATTTTGTAAGGCAAAATCGTAATTAAAGACCCGTCAATATCTTTTCTTGGATTGACTATTTACGATAATCTCTACCCGCAAAAAACTAATTTGCTTCCATAAGAATCTGATACAAACCTCCCACGAAAATGAATTCAATAATTTAACATTCCACAGATAATTGGTGATACAGCTCTTACGAATCTTAGTCTTTCACTCAGACTTCTCGGCAAGAATTGCGTCATTCCTATCAATACTTCTACTATCAGACAAAGCGTAACAATTCGTTTCTCATAACTGACGAATAAGAGATCTAAAAAATAAGTAAATACATAAAGTGATTTTAGAGAGATTGCATTAATAGAATACAATATATTATAATAGAATATAATACAATATATTATAATGGTATAGAACATGATAGTACAGGACAGCGCAGGACAGGACAGAACAGAATAAAATTTATTATGTAAATTCTATAGTACATACTTAACAATAATTTTTGTCATATCCTGAATTACAACACAATTAGGTCAGTGTTCATCTATTGACGATTTGCCACACTCCTAGAAATTTTTTATAAGAAAGTTGTGTCAATTTTTATAAGCTACAATAGTTCTTTATGCGATAATTGCGTAGTCAGCTTTTTCTCGAATGGGAATCCCATGAGTGAAATAGCTCTCTTTACACACGAATTGCATAAATATTTTTTCTACTACCGCAAGGGTTATAAGAAATATATTATGTATGAAGTAAAATATAAATCTACTTTACGCACTGGTGCGTAAAGTATTTAATTTTTCGTACTAGTACGTAAAGTGAAATAATAAGATAACAAGGCTGATGATATTTTACGAACGGTAGTAGAAAAAATTTGTTAAAGACGTAAAATCCATAGCCAACTTTACGAGTTATGACAGGAAAATTAGAAAATGCGGAATATTTCTAAATCAGATATCTCTGTTATTTGCCATGAATGTTAAGACGATAATTGAGTGCAAATAGATACATTTAACGAGGTTAATTTTTTCAGAACTGTTGGATTTTAAGATTTACTCTTGAGGATGGAAAAGCTTTATCAAACAAGTGGAAAATTATGAAATTAAATAGATGATTGATTGATTTTTTCTCCCTTTTTTAACGGTATATCATGTGCCATGTTTATTCATTGAAACTAAGCATACCTATCATAAAACTATTTTTTAATCATGACAGTCGTTTTCTTCTAAATTCAACTTTAACACAAAAACAGAGTGGATATTTTCTCTAATATCTACGCCACTGGTTACTTTGAACCAAACTGTTAATATGATTTCGTAGTTGCTTAATTCAAAAGCAACAATCCGAAATTTGGGCAAATCAATTGAAAGGTACAAACATTTTTTTTTTAATTTATTTTCTCACAACTTTGAAGGTTATAACTGTTATTATGATTTTCCGGACTCATGTTAATGGACACTTAATTTCATATTTTTGTCTCTAGAAAAATTAGCACTTAAATTTACGGACCTAAAATTTGTAACACCCATGCACCCCAAAATTAATAGTCTAGTTTAGGATACGATATCTTCACACTAATTTATGAAAATAAATAGTGAAAACATTATCACTCAGTATTAAACTGGATGAAAATGTTTTCATTCGATATTGCATTTTTAATTCAATGATATACTTATTATTACATGTTTTTGAAAGTTTAAATTCTTATCAAAAGTGTTATACCTCTATAGGCTCTTAGCAGTCTTAGCAGACCCCGACTAATTTAAAACGGAATCATTTATGGCTATACTTATAGAATCGTCACTCACTCGTCAGCATTTACATTCATACGCATCTGACGATTACCTTATATGAACGTCACGTAGTCACAGTAGTCACTACTGTTTTTCCTGGATTAAAACACAATAATAGTCACTTGGTGGCAAAAAGTACCCAAACTTCGAACTAATTCTGCTTGTAAATTTTTTTGCGGATTCTTAAACTTTAGGGTCTCAACTTTAAATATTAAAAAAGAATAAATGTGCTTTTACCCCTAAGAGGGTGGAAACCACCCCTGAAATTTAAAATTTAATACTGACTCAAATATTAATAGTTACTAAAAAAATTCATGTATATGTGTTTGAGGTCGCTGATTACGAATCTCAAGTCAGAATTTTAGAATTCGCGATTACCTAATATGGCCGATATAATAGGGATACAATGGAAAAACATATTTTGTCTGCAATAGCTATATAGGTTCTTAAATTCGCTCCAAGACGAGGGCAGAGCGAGAGCATATTTTGGGTCACGTGGTACTCGAGTTCCGGTTCGGCGGATTAAACAAAAGAACGGGGAACGATATATGACTAGACTAGATGCTAGATGACTTGTATTATGAGAATTTGAATTTGAACTTAACCTAACTTTGTATATTTGTTGCACCTTATCAAAACAATGAGGTTTTACACATAAAAATGTTCACAATTCTTTTATTTACCTTTTTGGGCCCTATTTAACTCATAACTTGTTAAAATATGTCTCTAAATTCTACATCACTTGGATGGGTCATGGTCACTAATTGTCTTTCCAATCTATCCATCATTTATTTAAGTAGGAAAGTTGAAAATTCTAAATACAGCAAAATGGAGGTTAGACAATCAGAGCAACCACAGACGTATGGAGTATTTTATATCCTTGTCTTGTAGCCAATGATTTTATCCTCCTTAAAATGAACTCTCCGAGCTCGGCATTGTTGCTCGGAGCAAAAAGATTTAGCTCGAAAGCATCGCCGAGGTTACAAAAGAACACGCACAGATTTACTCTTTCTCCTCTCTATGTAATAAAAGATCGACAAAGGATTTAAAAGAGAATCGAGCGAATTTAAGAACGTAGCTTTTGAGCAAGTAGAACTTTTTCTTAGCAAATTTTTATATTTTATATCTTAATAAGAAAAATTATTGCCCTTACCCCTAAGAGGGTAAAAACCACCCCTAAAATCAAAAAATCAATAATTAACGAAGTACTGAGAATAAATTATTGAAACTTATATTATTTATGTTTTTGAAGTCGCAGTCAGAAATTTAAAATTTTATGTTGCACCCTTAATATGGCCAATATAAAATGGGTAAAATGGATGAATTAATCATTAAAACTTCGGTGGCGTAATGGGCTTAGAGCATGAGTGAGATTTATGGCTCTGGCCATACTGCCTATCGTGCCCGGGTTCGAGGCCCGGCATCGGCAGATTTCAATGTCGGTGGGTATGGATGTTTGTCTGCGTTTTTTCTAATGTGTAGCCCCCTTCCGGATAGCCTTTGGCTTTGGATTCGGGGGTTGTCTAATTTCTGTGGTGTGTTTTATGTTTCTATTATTTTTTTTATTTTGAGAAATTAGGACTTTCATAGCAGATTGTTACATATTGAGACGTAAAACTCATCCCCTAATAAGAAAAATAATTGAACTTACCACTAAGAGGATGAAAACCACTCCTAAAGTTAAAAAATATCAATAATTAACGAAGTTCTGAGACTAAATTACAGCTAAACGAGCAATATCGTAATTTGCTAAAATGAGGCGCGCTTTTTATTTCGGACATATTATCTCCTTTGCAATTAATGCTAAAAATCATCAAAAAAAATCATTTTGAAGGTCTTTTAATCCTCTTTAAGGTTAGGTAGGTCAAAACAGTACGAATGTTGTTAGTTTTTCTATATTCATCTGAAATGCGTCAATTTAAAAAAAACAATTACGAGTTAACTTCAAACACATCCTAAGCTATTATCTTCATCCAATAAATAGAAATAGCAGCATTTTCCTTAGTTTATTGGCATCATTTTTAGTCTGTGGTAATATTCAGCTAAGATTCTTCCCTGCTAAGTTATTTAACCGCAAAGCCAAAAAAATTCATTAGGTATAGGGTGTTTCCTATAAAACTATACCCCCCCTTATTTCGGTCAATTACCACCGATTTTAATTTTTCAAAAACCGGTCTAACACAGAATTTTCTGTAGATTTTGAATATGCTATTACTTTTTTTCCTACTTCAACCGTATACGAGGGGCAGAAAGAAGTATGGTTTTTTTAAATGGAACACCCTATATATTTTTACATATTTGGATTCGCCTCATCTTTCTGATTACAAATATATATGACACTTATATATTTGCTATAAAAATGGCGTAAATAATTCTTCGAGTAATTTGCTTAAAACCTTTTAAAAATCAGTGTTTTTTGCTAAAAATCAACGATTTCATTCCCTGGAACTCAGCGGGTATTAAAGCAAAAAGAACGTTATAGTGGGGTTTTTTGGGGTAGAATTCGACGATCTACACGATCCAATAGTCACTTTTTTTTTTCGAATCCCTTGAGTTGGGGTGAAACTCACCCCCAACTAAAAAGCATTTTAATATTTGAATCAAACTATCCAAAAATATTTGAATTTGAAACATATAGAATTAGTTCGAAGTGAGATACAAATCATTATTATGACATGTACCTACGTAATTTTCTTACTTTTCTTATTTGGGATTTACTACCACACTCTTGAACATTTTCCAGACAATCTAAAAAACTCGCTAAAAAATATCTGGATTTTTAAAAAATAACCTTTACGCCTGTGACTTTACGTAGGTTATTTAAGTCTGCATTCAATTTACTAATGATCTCATATCTATCATGTCAATATTACAAGTTAAATATATTTGTAAATGATTTGCATATAGTTGATAATTGCTGTAGGTATTTAATAAGTATCTACACTCACACAACATTAAACATAAATAATACAAAACTGAATCAGACCTAAGACCTAAGACGACACTTTCTCTGCACTGTTGGTATTTATATTTTGTCCCCAAGAAGCCTGAACTTGACTTGACTTGATAATTTTTGCATAAAACACACTGAACTAGTTGTACAACATTCCTTTTTGTCTGGAAAGTATAGGTAATAAAAAAGTGCCTGTGAAAGGTATAAAATAAATATATTTTAAGAATAAAGCTGTAGATTTACCCTTAGATATGCTAAAAGAAGGCCATCCGCAATCAACAATAATTCTGGAAGCTCAGAACATAAACATCGAGACATCAAAGGAAAATAAGTAAGCAACGATTCATAAAATATTAAATCTGATATTTGCAAACAGCATTTCCGGGTACTGCGTCAGCAATTCCGGATGCGGCGTAGCCATTACAGTTCCTGAAACGTAATGCGGCGGCCCGGACAAGGTAAGGGTAGTAACCTTACGTGCACCAGTCGGATGTGTGTCCGATTATTACATGATGTAACCTTCCCATGCCGGAGCATTTTCCAACATTTTCCAGCACGAATACGAATACATTTCGAGTGAACAAAAACAATATATATGACACTTTTACAACCGCATATGCACAGCGGAAGAACGGCAAAGTAAAAAGTTCGCAGGGTTGCGAGTTTTAGTGGACGTAGGAAAAAAGTTTAAAAAATATATTATCCACTTAATATGGCCCATAGCGTAAATCCGGAGCAAAAAGCTGATTTCGTTCTTTAAATTGATGTGAAAAGTTACTAGTTTAAATCACCTATGTACCTATATTCATTTATTCCTCTTCTGTGGTTATTTCGAGGAAATACGTAAATTACTTCTACTACAATTATCGTACTGAATATCTATTGTCCTTTGCTATACATTAAAACTTCAAGGTTTAATGTTTTAGATTTTCCTGATTAAAGTAAAGAAAACTGGAATAATATTCGTCCTACCAGAGGTCAGGAGTGGATATACCATTAAAACTAATGAGCTTGTCGCCCTGCATAATGGCGGCTCTAAGGGTCTCAAATGTTATAGAATATACTTTCAGTGTTTCAATGACACTTTCGATTTCTTTTATTTCCTTAATTTGTTGTATATTTCATTAACTTTCTCATTTACTTCTCGTGTAGGTTAAACAACAAAATAACATTATGTATATGGATCTTATCTGGTTGGTAGTAATTCTTTATATTGGAATAACCAAGAGGTCGTGGAAATTTTCGAGACCGTGGTCTTCTTTTGGAAAAAAGGATCAAGATAAATACTTTTCTACAAATATACATATTTAACAGTTTAACATGTTTAATATAATATTAACACTTACACAGGTATAATATTCAAACAATCTTACTTAATCAAAATAAGTTCATTTTACATTTTACTTAACATAAGGTAGTTAGACAATCTATAATGTTTGGTGCTATAATTGTTTAATAAATTAATTTTGGAAGTTAGTTTCATTACTCTAACTACCTTCGAATATAAACCCCTTAAAATTTTCAGAATGTTACAAATAATAAAGTCAATTCTAAAAAATTCGCAGTTATATATCATAAACGCAGCTAATTAACCTTTAAAGCCAACTTACGGTAGAATAGTGGTGTATAATGTTTTTAATAGGCAATCCCGCTCAATAAACACGATTAAATTTCAAACATATTTGAGCTTAAATTCCCAAGTACATTTTATCGAGCGACACATTACGAGGACAAGCGTGCTGCCCATCACGGTCGCTATGGATATATAAAAGACTTGATATCGGCGAGAAGGAATACACAAAAATCTTATTAGAAATGGCCATAAACATATTGGAGAAAACTAATAATATAGATCAGAAGTTTATAAAACCAGGTATGCATATTCCATTATCTTGGAAAACATAATTTATCATCTGTACATTAGAGTCCAGTAATTATTTAGAGAAATAACTATAATAATCATTAAGAAAAAACCTTCAAAATTTCTTTATTATTTACAAAAAAACCCAAATTAAAATTATCTCAAAAATTCTCATTGTTAAGGTAAAGCTCATGGGTCGTTATTGGTAAATATTTTTTTTAGATAGTCTCATCAAAATCTGCAACAAATTCAGATAGTCTCATCAAAATCTGCAACAAATTCTTCTGTAGTTTTCACCGATAGTCCTTTTGGCATGTGGCATTTATTGTCGAACATCACAAACTGTCTGGTTTTTTACAAATTTTGCAAAACGAGAGACTTCATAAATGACTTTATTTAGGCTTTACACAAGCATAAGAATAAAAACCTATCCAATTTGATATACTCACATTGATGTTTAATCTCTAAACATACAATTATTAAGTTTATTGAATCTTCTTTAATGCATGATAAAAATTGGATTAAAAATTACAAAATTAAAAACGTCTAAAAATAAATTATTGAAAAACATTTTTTTAACTCACCACAAAATTAATTCATTATGGTCACCAACCAAAAACGATGTCCCCAAGAAGATGTACATGTTCTTTCGCCATTATCTGGCTCTTCAGGGAGACCCAAATCGCGTCAAATTCAAATTCTACGTCTATCTTGAAAACTTATACTTAAAATTGTATTCATTGACATTAATAAAACATTTTGTAACCATAACAAACAAATTTTTCATTTCTATAACTGATATGTCTTCTATATTTTTTCACATCCCTTTGCAATCTACTCTACTTTCTCTTTTGAGACTCATTGCTTATAAACAAACTTATTTAAGTTTTATACTGGCCCTATTATAACAAAATTATCTAATATATTTATTGATGTTCCACTTCTTAACATGCAAATATTTTTAGAACGTTATTATTGTCGAATAATGTGAAAACAAAATACTCTGCAGGACTATATGTCATACAGCATTGAATTAAATCACAAAATCCATAACATTCAAATCAAAAAATAAAACATTTAAATAAAAATTATTAATCTCTATAAAAATTAATACAATCTAGTTTTAGTTCGATTGTGACGCTAAAAATTCCCTAGTTTTTATTTTTATTCTGACATTGACGTTCAAAAATAACATAACCTCTTAATGTCAAATTGACATTAATAAAAAAATCGATATAACCTAAATCCAATGTCAGTCTAACATTGACATTGATGTCAAAAATAAATCAAAATAAACTAATTACATTCTACCATGACATTGATATAAAAAAATAATTAGTAATAGATGGTTGGTGACCATAATGAATGAATTTTGTGGTGAGTTAAAAATACATTTTTTCAATAATTTATTTTTAGACGTTTTGAATTTTGTAATTTTTAATCCAATTTTTATCATGCATTAAAGAAGATTCAATAAACTTAATAATTGTATGTTTAGAGATGAAACATCAATGTGAGTATATCAAATTGGATAGGTTTTTATTATTATGCTTGTGTAAAGCCTAAATAAAGTCATTTATAAACAATACATATCAAGCAAAGAAAGAGAATTGTAAAAAAAGAGAGACTTCAAATTATCCAAACGTTACCTAACTCTTCAGACACTCTTTCACGTTCAGGCATTTTGATTTAGATCGGCCACCTTCAAAATCGCATAAATCTCGAACCTGGAGGACTAGGAGACATTCCTTGAAATAAGAAAAATATCGGTCCTCTAGAAGCAGAAGGGACCTATTGTGAACAAGCTTGGCCAATTGTATCCGCGTAAGACCCAGCGGATATAAATGGCATGCTATTGATTCGAGAGTTTATAATTTCTGTTGAAATTAAACAAGCCATTATTAGTTAAAATTTTAAATTACACATGTGACTAGTCGTGTATTTTAATATAGATCCTAAAAAGAATAGACTTTACAGCGTTGTTTCCATTGAAGATATCATGCGACATCTATCAGTGGAGTGTCTATATTATTGTGAATCATCTACAGAATACTACATATATTCAGCGGCGTTAACTAACAGATATCTGTAAACGATATACAGAGGCATTTATTTAAAAATTTAGCACCTACATGTAGTTTGAAAATTTTCTGCCAGATGTGACAACTACAACTAATGTGAAATCCGTTTTGTTTAATGACAATGACTTATAGTTATCTTCTATTTTGCTTTTCTTGTCAACCAAGTCTCCCACAAGCTCCACAAACAGGTTATTGTTTTCATATTTCCGTATTAGGTAGATTTATATAATAATTAGAGGTTAAATAATTACTAGGTATAATTTCTTCCCTATATGTTATTAATTTATATCAGGAGGCACGGCAAGGCAATATCAGATAAGAGAGCTATAATTAACTACTAACTACTATCGATAATTTCGTCGTAATAATTTTTCTACAATTTACAATCTACTAGTAAATGACCTGTTTATTTTAATTTTTATCGTTATCGTCGGTCGCGTTATTACACATGTGATCAAACGACTTCAAGGTTTCAAAGGTTAAATAAATTCTTATTTTTAACCTAAAATTCTATAGTATTTTCACTTCACTCTACTCGCGACGCCGAATTGTTTCGCGACATGTCTGGCCACGCTCACGCCTTAGACGCGAATTGTATAACATTAACCAGATTTTTTTTGGAAGAACAACAAAGATGTCCACAAGCCACTGGAGAACTAACGCAACTCCTTAATGCCATTCAAACTGCTGTTAAAGTTGTTAGCAGTGCTGTGAGAAAAGCTGGTATAACACAACTGTAAGTACCTATAAAAAATTCAATACATATTTAACACCATTTCTTGCATTCTTGCATTCTTGCATCAGTTCTACTCTGATCAATGATCACTGTTTATTTATTAGAATGTAAATCGACAATGGCCGGATATTTACAGAAGCAGAAGCAAATGTAAAAAAAAACGGGGTCATTCTTCAGGATATAGGCACTTGTCGCCTATAGCGATGAGCCAAGGCTACTATAGGTACTCGAAGAAATAGAAAAATCGAAAAATACCTATTCTGATTAATTACTAAAAAAAAAACATGTATGAATGTTTGACGGGTAGGCACCGGCCCAAGATTTATACCTATACCTAACTATACTAAACTATAGGTACCTTATACCTATTAAATGTCCGGTCGTTCGTTCCTCGGGCAGTGGTTAACTGGTGAAATTTATGTTGACTATATTATTGAACCATATATGGGATTTTTATACCAATGTTAAATGAAGAAATTCTGAAGAAGAAATTGTAATTTAGAGTTAATAAGAACAATATATATATATAACTCTGCTTGATCGACATTTTGATGAACAAACTTAAATTTTACCGACTACCACTGATTTAATTATTTGATGGTATAAATCCATTAACAAAATATATTTTTTTAAATGTATATTTTAGCGTATATATAATCATCAAACCATTTTATTACGTTTGTATTGTTAAAAAATGCGCAATTGCAATTCTATAAATGTAGGTTTTGTTTGTATATATGCCAATTGATTGTTTAACGTTATCTACCTACTGTTCTACCACTCAACCAAGACATACACACGACATAATCATTCCCTGTTACATCACCACTTGTTACAGTTGAGATTTGAGCTCCAGAGAGATAAGCATTGGTTAGCCATGTGTTTTCTCATAAATACCTTCTACCATCCCGGTGGTAATTAATTAATTACTCTGTTGAGCACCACAGGATTATAGAAAAAATCATTGTAGGTGGGTTATGAAAATTAATTGAACCTACAGCTAATCTTTTGAAAAAAAGAAACATACAAATTGCAATTGTTTTATATAAAAACCAAAATATAATTTAACACCTAGAATCATAAAATAAAAATATAGTTTGCACGTACTTAAAAACAATAAAATAAAGAGTATATGTAGAAAAATAACTGTTTGAAACCATCGATCGGACGCATGTACCGTATGTACGTAGTAATACATATTTTCCATCCTGATTTCAAACTGATATCCCAGATAGCATAAGATATTCTCAGAATAATCTGAAAACCTATCATATTTGATTAATAATTGAAAAAATTAAATTTAAATTACTCTTAGAATAACCAGATTTTCGCTATGAAAATTTTTAGAATAATTTCGTACATTATCTTTGGATTATGATTTTGAAAATACTGCCTTAAGAATTATATGATACATAAGTAGGTATATGGAATATGTTTTATTAATAATTTTATACATTTCTATATTATTCACAAAAAATATTCTATTCTATTATGAATATTCCAAAGAAAAGCCAAACAATCCAAAATATTCTGACAATAATTTTAAAATTATTCTTAAAATAAGAAGAAAGATATAGGTATACTCTAGGTTAAATCAATTCAAAATATTGACAATAATTTGAAAATTATTCTTCAAATAAGTGCAAAGACATATTCTATGGTTAAATCAATTTAAAATATCCTGAGAATAATTTGAAAATTCCCTATATTTATTAATTCTCGTCAGCAAAAATAGGCGGCCATGTTGAATGAAACGTTTGCAAATATTTTATAAACTTTAAATCTCGCTTTAAATTTATATTTAAAAAAATAAAACACAATATAAAAAGTACGTTTTTATTCTTAAATTTACATAAGTATGTGCAAGTTTTTTTGACAGAACATCTATTTTCTTTTAAAGAAATAAAAAATATTATTTTAATATTTTAAGAAACACATATAATTCTTAAAGTGTTTCTATTTTTTTTCGACCTACCTGACATACATTTATCAATAAAATTTATTTTGTTGCACTTTTGGCACTTCCATATTTCAACAAAAGCACAGTACAGGGTACGTGTTTCTAAATCACATGTAAATCTCTGAACCTGAACCATATTCCTTACTTAAAAATATAACAAAAACTTTCTGTAAACATATATCCGAGGCACCTCAAGATGGCACTTAAAAAGTAGTTTTTTTGAATTATTTCGGAAATGACGAAACAAATTTTTTTCATATTTGGAATTTACAAGTAAATAATGGATTCGCCTAAAATACTAAAATTTGATCAAATTCAGTTAAAATACATTTTTTAGCCCTCATAAATAAAAAATTTTATCAGAAAAAGTCACTGCATTGCTAAAGAGTAAAATATGTTCAATTTTTAAATAGAATGATTCATTATCTGACTTTTCCTTCTTCTGTAAAATTTTGCTTGGATTAACCGTTTCTGAAGTAATGTAAGAAATCTGCATTAGCTCTGCTCATCAAATTATCAACTTTGTATTTTATATCAAGTCAGTTTATGGAAAGTCGATATGACTAGTGGCCTGGTGAATTTTCAATGTTCGATATTTCAATTTAGAGACATGGGACCTGCACCAAATTATAAAAGGTTTCATTTGGGATAAAAATGAGAATATTGGCGAAAAAAAAAAATTGAAAAACAATTTGCGAAAAAAATTTCCGAAAACCAATCGCCCTAGAAAGTCCTGAAATTTTGTATGATTGATTTTTTTTTTAAATATTAGAAAAATCTTATACAATCTAAGACAAGATTTTTATGTTTTTGAAAAAATATTAATTTTTATAAAACTTACCGGAATTTGAAATTTTTTGAAATTAAGATTCGAGCCATTACAAATTTCAAATTCTGGTAACTTTTACAAAAATTAATATATTTTCAAAAGCAAAAAACGTTGTCTTAGATTGTATCGAAGATTATTCTGATATTTAAAAAAGAAAATTCAAATATAAATATATTTGAATTTTTTTTAAAATATCAGAATATTATGACTCCGGTTTGTTTTTCAATTTTTCTTTCGCCAACATTCTCATTTTGATCCCAAATGAAACCTCTTATAATTTGGTATAGGTCCCATGTCTCTAAATTAAAATATCGAACATTGAAAATTCACCAGCCGCCACTAGTCATATCGACTTTCCATAAACCGACTTGATATAAAATACAAAGTTGATAATTTGATGAGCAGAGCTAATGCGGATTTCTTACATTTCTTCAGAAACGGTTAGTCCAAACAAAATTTTACAGAAGAAGGGAAAGTCAGATAATGAATCATTCTATTTAAAAATTGAAATTTTTTTACTCTTTAGCAATGCAGTGGCTTTTTCTGATAAAAATTTTTATTTATGGGAGCTAAAAAATGTATTTTGAGTTAACTGAATATGATAAAATTTTAGTGTTTTAGGCGATTCCATTATTTAATAATCGTATATTCCAAATATGAAAAAAAATTCGTTATGTCATTTCCGAAATAATTCAAAAAAACTACTTTTTAAGTGCCATCTTGAGGTGCCTCCAGCTCCCTAGGAGTCGATTCCGATATGTTTATAGAAAGTTTTTGTCATATTTGTAAGTAAGGAATATGTGGTTTAGAGATTTACATGTGATTTAGAAACACCCTGTATATCTACACGACAAATAGTATTGCATCCATGTTCTTTGTCAAACTGAGACCGAATAATTACCGATGAACCGATGACCGGTGAAAAGTAAATGTGGTAAGTTGTTCATTTAAATCTATATATTCTATCTTCCGACGTATAAATCCAAAATATCCTTGACAATAATTAATTTGAAAACTATTCTTAAAATAAGCACATAGATATATTCTGTGCGGTTAATTTTAAATCATACAAGAATATCCTGAAAATAATTAGAAAATTATTCTTAGGATAGTCTCAAGAGAAAAAACGAGTCCCATTCGGCTATTCTAAAAACAATATTTTTATTTGTAGATTAATTTAAGTATAACAGAATATTCTGCAGAAATATTCTAAAAATAATTTAGGGATATGTTTGTGCTATCTGGGATACAATACATAAATTAAAAAAATAATAATTAGCTTCTATTAAAATCTACTAGAAAGGAAAACAATATTCTTGATTTAACACCACTAAGTGACTGCCTCTGAAGACTGAAGAGAGGACTTGTAATGATTTGACTAGTTGTGACTGGTATTGCGTAGTATACTGATTTGAAGCAGTGTATTTTGAATATTTTAGTGTTCAATTTTTTTTCTTGTATTATCACTGATTGAAAATACATCAGCTTGGAAAATTTTAAGACAATCGTACATCAGAAATTGGATTACATGGTTTGACCCTAGTTCCTATAAGTAAGTGGAGTTAAATAAAAGCTTGTAATAAATGGGTAGCAGATGTTAGACCTTAGACCCAAATATAATTATTTCAATAGGCACAATCATTTTTATAAATTTTTAGATATTAATGTTGTATTACCAGTATTCTACTTGCAACCTTGTCATTTTATTTTTTCCAACATGTGTATACAGGGTGTCCGGGAATAACGTTCATATATTTCAGGGGGTGATTCCTCAGCTCAAAATATGAAGAAAAGTTCATTTCAACATGAAAAATTAAATTTGTTCTTTCCGTGTTACCGGAAATAAAAAGACAAAATGTGGTACTCGAAGGTTTTCGAGTATGACAAATCTTTTGGCCATTCTAAAAATGTGATTTCTCCACCAGTGGCGTAGTTAACACTGAACTTTGTGAATGAGTGTGGGGACATAGTGGGCTCCGATGCCCCTGTAGCACATTATTTTTCAAAAATAAATAAAAAAAATTAAGGTTATTCTCCTTCATTAAAATCCAAATAAATATATAGGTAGGTACCTAATATAATATTGTATGACTGATGGTCAAGATGGTAGCATACCTGTCTCTTACCCAAAAGTCCCGGGTTCGATGCCCGGTCGTGGTAATGGAAAATACTGAGAGGGATTTTTCCATTATACATGGATATTAGATGTGTGTCCCTTGTCTTTAAATGTGTAGCCCCCTCCCGCACAAGGTTCTTCTAGAGCCTTCTAGGATAAAGGGGGTCATAATTGCATGTGGTTTTATATTTATTTATTATTAATAAATAAAGAAATAAGTAAATCGAAGCTGTAACGAAGTGATTTTTTCCAATCAAGGAATGTTCATTTTTGCTTTAAATATTACCGTCACTTGGGTACACCCTGCCGCCGCGTTTTAGTAAGTCCCGTTTTAGTTAAGTTAGTAATGAGTTGTTAAAAAGTCCGCTGGTAAACAAGCAGTCAAGTAATTAATTGATTTATTTTTGACAATCCCCCGTATAAGTAAAATCCGAGAATTATTATAAATAATGGCCGAGTCGGAAACAAAAATCATTCGTTACTAAAACCCGTTAAAATATTAATCCGTGTCCGTTTTAATCCGTTTCTTTTTGCAACATAGTCTAGAAATTGCAAGTACGCATTTCCGGTTATTGATGTTCTGAGGCTATCTTGCTAATTGCATAATCCGCCTGACCCCTGCAAGTAGCGCCGGGTTGTGCATCCGAGTCCGTCGTCTCAAGTCAGTGACCGCCCCTTTATCACGCCACCTAGATACGTCATAAAAGTAACAAAAGAGCAGAGCAGCGTTCTCTCCGGGTCTATTCCGAGAAAGTCAGCAGCAGTCGAGGTTCAGTCCGAAACATTCCGCCGCATCAGATCCGTCTACCGTCTACCGCCAGCAGTTCCAGATCAATCCGAAGCCGTCAACATTTCCGTCCGCCGCTCCGAGTTTAATAGTAAATTTATTTGAATATCATATTGGTAAGAACACACCGTAGTCTGCTGCAATTTGTAGGTACTGCCTTCAGTTAAGTATAGATATTCAGAGATCTTATTGTCAGTAAGTATCGCTGTATTACACTACCAAATCAAACTAGAGCTAATTAGTAATACCTCCGTTGGTCTTTTGTTTTCTAATATGCATCGGCTGATGAGATCTGTTCACTTGGGCCATCTTAAAAGCCTCAATGCATAATAGGTTACCGGAAAACCTACGTTAAGCCAAATAGACATTATATGCATCAACTAGTTAGATCTGTTCACTTGGGCCATCCATAAAGTTGACATGCATAAGAGTTGACTCGGAAAACTTACGTTAATCAGCATAATCATTAACAAATAGCTCTACGTTTGTGGCAGTAGTTCGTCGTATGTTTGAACATTCCGTATAGACTACAATATCTATAGCTAACCGATTGCCCGCAGTGCATAATACATCCTAATGGAAAGGTCCGTTTGCTTGTCGTACGCAGTAATTTATTAATCAAACTTATCCGAAATTCCGTAATAAAATCGCGTAAAGATTCTTTATTGCCAGCTTGACTTGTTATTAATCGTTTTAAACAGTTTTATACATACTCGACTGTACAGTCGTGGAGGTAGTAGAGTTAATTAATTTGTCCATTAATATTGCTGAATAAATACGTTGTTTTAAAGAGGTAAAATTCACGAGTTATTATTTCTGTCATTTATTTCTGATTAACCCGTTTGAGCAGTATGGTCGAAGTCCATTAGATAGACCTCCAGCTTCCGACCCCGGACATTCCGTATCTTCAGCTGTTTCGCTATTCAGGGTTGTTCTCCCAATAGGAGAGCCAAAAAGTGTAGTTCTTTGCACTTAAAAATTAAAGGACTGGCGCCCGAGTTTTCCGTCTAAAAAGTATATGTAAGTATAGAGAAAGAAAGCACCGTTATAAGTAGGCACCATTACAAAGCATCAACATGTAAACATTAGGCAAACACTGCCAGCTTGCACTTTAACGCTATTAAATTGGAAGCATTTTACGTTTACCTTTAATGCATCATGAAGACAAAATTAATAACTATACCGGGTGACCACGAGATGAGGTTACACTCTATAACTTCTGTGTTATTAAACCGATTAATTTGAAATTTACAGGTGAGGCATAACATCTACATGCGCAACTTTTGACACTTGGTGGCTTTATTTCTTACTTCCGATTTAGCAGGAAGTGATATTAACTTTCTTATTTTAAATACAACTCTACCTGTTTTTGTAATGTATCTTATTCGTTATAAAATTTACAATACAATGATATGTCACACAATGACATTTCATTTCAAAATGGCCGAAAAATTAAATTTTTTCAAAAATATTAAAATGTCAATTAAAAGATATTGAAAAATAATTTTTTTCCAAAGTTGGCCGTGAAATCAAAAGAGTAATGAATTTGACATGTTTAATTTTTAATTTGTACAAAAATTTCGTTTTGGCAGAAAGATATTAGGAAAATAAGATAAATATTTTTCTGCAATTTTTAAATACTCAAAACTATTTTTTTTAAATACACCTACCTGACTTTTTTTTAAGTTTTGCAATTGCTTGTTTCTTCTCTTTGATTTAATGCCATTAACGTACCGAATTATTCACAAAATATAAAAATTAAATAAAAATTTCTCCTAATATTTATTTTATTTTTCTAATATCTTGCCGCCAAAACGAAATTTTGATGCAAATTAAAAATTAAACATGTCAAATTCATTACTCTTTTGATTTCACGGCCAACTTTGGAAAAAAATTAATTTTCAATATCTTTTAATTGACATTTTAACTCGCATTTTAATATTTTTGAAAAATTTTAATTTTTCGGTCATTTTGAAACGAAATGTCATTGTGTGACATATCATTGTATTGTAAATTTTTATAACGAATAAGATACATTACAAAAACAGGTAGAGTTGTAATTAAAATAAGAAAGTTGACATCACTTCCGGTTAAATCGGAAGTAAAAAATAAGGCTACCAAGTATCAAAAGTTGCGCATTTAGATGTTATGCCTCACCAATAAATTTAAAATTAATCGGTTTAATAACAAATAAGTTACAGAGTGTAACCTCATCTCGTGGTCACCCGGTATAGTAGGAAAAAACATATTCAAAATCTTTCAGCTATGGTTCTCACTTAAAGCTTTATTCTTTTCAGTTTTGGAACTGTAGGAGAAACAAATGTTCAAGGAGAAGAAGTGAAGAAACTAGATGTTTTGGCAAATGAGTTATTTATTAATATGATCCAATCGTCATATACGGCAGCTCTATTAATATCTGAGGAAAATGAGACAGTTATAGAGGTAAAATATAAATAAACAGGTAACATCGTAAGTTTAAATACATAGGTATTTAAACCAGACATTGGTAAATCCAATAAAATTTAAAAATACTTATTACAAAAACTGTCTATGCAAAATGCTTTTGGAAGGTCTTAAGATATATTATGCCAACTATTAACGAATTATTTTACCAACCTATAACAAATGAAAACAAATAATTTATCAATATGGCAAAATAAAATTATGGTTGAAAATATTATAATTCTGGGAAAAACAATTTTTGTGCATTATATATAGAGTTTTTTGATATGATTGCTTTTTAAATTTAAATAATTAAAAGAAAAATGACTGCTGTAAAACCAATATGCCGACAATTTTTATAAACTAAATTAATTATTGTTCGATAATTTTTGAATCAGAATAAAAACGTTATAAAAATAACAATAAGCTAAAAATGTCACAAAAACAAAACAAACATAAATATAAAAAATCTCTAATTATTATGTCATATACATTTCCTTTGTAATTCATGGACCTTGACAAAATGGCATACACCTTGTATGTATTACAAAATGGTTATAATCGCCATGATATTTAATGCAATACATTGAATAAGCTTTTAGGTCTGTAGCTCAATAACTACTATTAAATAGTAGCAGACCCTGTAGTTCTACTTTAATTTTAATTTTTAAAGTGTTTTAAAATTACCTTCGGTTAGCCAATCATAAAATGCTGATTATAAATTTATAGATAGAGACTGACAAGAGAGGAAAATACATCGTAGCCTTCGATCCCCTTGACGGTTCGTCTAATATCGATTGCTTGATTTCAATTGGATCCATTTTTGCTATAATGAAAAAGGAAGACAATTCCATTCCATCTCTTAAAGATGCCCTTCAACCAGGACGAAAAGCAGTAGCAGCTGGTTATGCTTTATATGGTAGTGCCACCATGATGGTGATTACAACTGGAAACGGTGTTCATGGATTTATGTTAGATCCAAGTGTTGGAGAATTTATTTTAACAGACAGGAACATGCGTGTGCCAAATAGAGGAAAAATTTATGCTATAAATGAAGGATATACTCACCAGTGGGATGATGCTGTTACGGAATATGTACAGAATAAAAAGGACCCTGCTAAAGGAAAACCTTATAATGCCAGATATGTGGGTTCTATGGTGGCTGATGTACACCGGACCATTAAATATGGAGGTATTTTTATTTATCCAGCCACATCTGCTTCCCCCAATGGAAAGGTTTGTATTTATTTCATTATTTACCTACTTAAAATATCATAAAGTGAAATATACCAAGAATTTTCCTCAAACACTCTTTGGATTTTTTAGTGAAATAAAAACTGGTTTGTATTTTAAAATGCATTTTGAATATCCAAAAGTGTTTTGTGGCTATAATCGAGGTAACAAAACTACAAATAATACGTACCTAAATATAATTATTTATAGACATAACATATATACGACACAAGTGACAAATTTAAAACCAAAGTACGTCATAACAGTTAAAAATTGGTCATAGGTCTTGGCTTATATAAGCAAATAAATAATGATGTACATGTTTATAAAAGATTATAATCACTTGAGTGTATTTACAATACCCTATTGTTCAAATAAATAAAAAATGTGAAATACACCTATCTGTAGTAAAATTATAATTAAAGTACATTTACATTGATTAATCTCAAAGGAGTGCTACTATCAACCACAAACGAATCAAATTTAAAGAATTAATCAATATAGTATTAAAGAGTTGGATAGATAATAATCTCTAATATGAATCCGCGCAGATCTAATTGAAGTAATTAAGATTATATTATATCTCTCATTACATCAAAAGAGCTATAGTGTATCAGACAAATATAAATACAGTAATGTTATAATTCTTTTAAAAACATGGAAATTGTATTTTTCTTTCCAATTCACCATTTAAATTCCTGCACCTTAGTATGTCAATGACTGTAGATGGCACTGAAACTTTAAGCTAAGCTAACGTCTCTAGTAATAATTATTATTTATTTTCTCTTAAGAGTTAATATAGGGTTTGAAGGAGTGAGTAGGTTGTCACATGGTCTCCTACTACTGATGACAAGGTTTCCTGATCTACTTGCCTGAACCACAAATAATAATTTTTGTTAAATATCTTGCTTGTCTAATTGTCAATAAGATATGCTTTATCATTAACCTTTTATCTTTTATTGTAAATGTAAAAATAGCATTTTATATGAAAAAGAAACCCAAAATGCTGTGAGCTGGTATTAGGCAAATATTCCTATTATATTGAATTCAATTTGTTTTTTGTTTGAATTTACTAAATTTATTTTAAAAAAAAACAGAGATTTATATATACTTCATTACTGCAATCATCCCATTATTTATTGATCGTTTTTGCATAACTTTGACAGATTTACAGATTAATACATTTGCCAAATTTCATTAAAACGTTCAAAAACGATTTCAAGTCTCAAGATGGACAAACAGACAGATACAATAAATATATTTATGAAATTTGTAATTCTGTAAATATAAACAGCATGAATTGATTCTATAAGTATTAGTATTACTTAGGTATGTGAATGCAATGACAAAAAATTATATGTTTTTTTCAGCTACGTTTATTGTATGAATGCATTCCAATGGCTCTTCTTATTACGGAAGCAGGTGGTCTAGCAAGCAACGGAAAAATTCCCATATTAGATGTACAACCGACCAGTTTGCATGAGAGATCTCCAATATTTCTTGGCTCCAAAGAAGATGTTGAGGATGTGCTTGAACTTATTAAAAAACATGAAAACAAATAACGTTTACTGAAATTACGGTTTACTTCATTATAATGTAAACTAGATACTTTATTTTGTAATAAAAATTAATATCAATATAACATTTGATTTGAAAATACCAACTGTCCTTGAATAATATTATATTTTAAAGATATCAAATTGTCGGAAACAGGAGTACCTACTTAATAGTGAAAAAAATGCAATTTTGCCTACATTTTGTTCATCCAACATCAGTGGTGTAGTGGGGCCGGAACTCGCCGGAACGGCGTTCCGGCACTGCTTTCTAGTAAAAAAAATATTATAAAAATAAAGACAAACATTGGACCTGACAATAATTATTTTATTATTGCGTTACGGCTCAGCAAATTTTGCGACTACACCACTGTCCAACATATATTTCTTCAGGGTTCATTAGCAAAATTAATAAATCTATATACAAAATATACTTGTTGACTGCCGTCTCGGTCAATATGACCGAAAAAAATAATTTCCCCCCAACTAAGTATATGACCTAGAAATTTTTTTCTCTTTGGTCAATATGACCAAGACCATATTTTCACGATTTTCTTCGCAGAGGTGACTTTTGAAAATTTCTTCTGCGGTACTCGAGGCGGGACGTCATTACTCGTGGACAGTGATGTTAAATTACCGTAATTTATAATTTTGGTAAATTACACGGTTGTAATTTACCATTTTTTATTACCATTTTTAATTCTCTGGTATTTTATTGTTTTGGATTGTAATTTACCATTTTTTTAATTCTGTGGTATTTTATTTTTGTGGTAATATACGATTGTAATTTACCACTTTTGACTTTTGTATTTAATATGTAAGTATAATTAAACGATGTATAATTGAAATTTTTTATTGTAAATAACAAAATGCAGTTGAAGGAAGTAATAAACTAAAGTAACCCACGTACTTACAGTGCACGTAAAAAATGTCGGCGACTTTGATGCCGATAAACTTAAAACAAGCCAATGTTTTTTTTGTGCACTGTAAAGATGTGGTCGACTTTAATTACAAATTCAAAAAATATAAAATAAACGTAATCAAAAATTATTTGTAAAAACAAAATACAGTTAAAAAATTCTTAAATGTATTAAACTAATCGTACTTGTCTAAGTCTGGTAATAAATGGTAATTTAAAAATGGTAAATTACCGATAAACATCACTGCTCGTGGATATCTGTTTCTGTGCATCATGGTTCAAAGAATTAAAATTTTGACCCCACATGGAATATGCCCCCGGCCCGAACGGAAAAAACAATAAAAGACGCTCCGAGCGGCAGTGAACATGTCAAATAGAAAAAGAAATTTTACTACCAAAACTGTAGGCAATTGAATCCCCTTTGGACAATGTGTACAGGGTGTCCCAAATTGCTTGATTTTGGCTGGTTTTCCTATTTTCAGACCAGGTAGAGAAAAACTGACATATGAGTCTAGAGCTCGATTTTTGTGAAACGCCGATTGGTGAAAACCACATTTCGATATCTCTAACCGTTTTCAAGATATCGGCAAAAATTGACATTTTACACATTCCGAAAAATTGTCAACTTTTTTATTTTTGGATATTTTTTCAAATGCTAAAAACTTTTTGACGTAGAATAAGATGCATTTGTCAAAAAATATATATCGCTTTTCGATTGTTTGATATCAAAGCTAATTTTGATATTTCAAATGGAAACCATAGTTTTGGCTTCGACTTTAGAAAATAGGAAAAAAAATAAGTTTTCCAAAAATATATATGCCAAGATATGTCTAGTCATCCTTGCTGCCAATATAACACATTTCTCTTTAAAAATAACATTTTTTAACGTTAAAAAAAGTTTTACGGAATCTGTAAAATGTCAACTTTTGCCGATATCTCGGAAACGGTTAGAGATATCGAAATGTGGTTTTCACCAATCGGCGTTTCACAAAAATCGAGCTCTAGACTCATATGTTAGTTTTTCTCTACCTGGTCTGGAAATAGGAAATCCAGCCAAAATCAAGCAATTTGGGACACCCTGTACATGTATACAAATAATACATTTTTTATCAAAAAATTTATGCCTCGACTTTTATTGGCATCATACGCTTATTATGTCAATAATGTTGGGATATTAAAATTGGGTACTTAGTTACCTTGAAATTTCACTCACACTTTGTTTATAGGTATACTCTGTGATGAGAGATTGCAGTGGTGGGCGTGGCTTGGGCAGAGAGCGGTTTACTCAGCTCTAAATATTTTGTAAAGCGTGGCAATAATATTCAAATTATTTTAACTGCCGCAGTTTGAGTCTCAACTTCTACGTGCTGCGCCATTGTTGAGGGGCTACTACTGAATTTATTACTCATCTATTTGCTGAAAGTTGAATGGAATACTACAATACCTTTTATATTATTTGTAATTGATAATTCATAATGTTAAATTTAGGATAATACACATTCATTACCTACTTAAAAGTCACAAGTTTGACAGTCGATACACGAAAACTTCAATGACCTGTCAACTCGTATTTGTAAACGCCATTGTAAACCTACCTGACTCTGCAACCAATAAGATCAAAGCGCGCGCTTTTGTCGTCACTTCCACCACTGCAATCTCTCATCAGACAGACTTTAGGTACTTTTTATTTTAGATTCTGAAGTATCTATAAAAATGGACAAACGTGAAAAAGCTAAGAGTACATTTTTTAAATTTGTTGCATAACCTCATTTCTAACTAATACAGATAATTAATATTTAAAATATTTCCCAAAAATATAGCAAAATATAAAATTGGCATTAGACGATAAAGCATTTACAATTGATAGCAATGGTAGGATATTATACTCCTTACGTAGTCAAGGAAGTGTTTAGAGAACCATTAAGTAATGGCACTAAGGCGTTAAAAAACTAAATCTAACTTAAAAACCTCGTTAAAAACTCAGATAGCATTAGCGACAGTCAAATAGTGTGCATGCAAAAAGAACATAAGTATATGAAACAACTATAATAAAGAAATAAAAGTTTTTCTTTTAAAGCATCGCCTGTTAAAAAAACCAAAGTACGGTGGTAAGGAATGAATATGTAACTACTAATTATTACTACAAGGGTATATTTAAAACTAGCCATGAGGTTATTGTTTTCCATCAAACACATTGTTGCTTAAGAACATATATAATCAACTAATCCGCTTATGGCTTTTTAGTGCAATTTATTAAAACAGTATATCGAGGACTATAAATACTTTGTCTTATAGACAACTACATAAGCAACAGGAATGTGGGTGGTTGCCCATATGGGAGGTAGGATATAGTTTACTTTAGTTTTTAGTTTTCAGTACATGAAATGTGGAATGAGAGATTATATTATTACGTTGTTACCACATTTAAAAATATAAATAAAGTTAGTAGTACACGATAAACCAACTAATTAATGAGCTCCCAACCAACAACCAACACACTTCATATACAGATTGTGAAAGTACTCATCTTGACATAGGAAACCTCAAAATATATACGATGTGAAAGTGCCGCTGCCTAGAAACAAGTGCTTTACTACTCGTACATTTCCGTCTTTGGTCGCCGTATGCTCGTCTGCATAAATCGTTCTTTAATTATCTGTGCAAGCCGAGGTGCAAGCAATGTAACTAAACAAAACTAAACGGCAAATTTAGGTCCTATGCCAAGATTACTTTCACAATCTGTATAATAAAATCAATCTTAGGATTAGATCGGAATACATAACATAATATACGATTTACTCTTAATAATGTTTATTAATAAATGATTATAACGCGATACATAAAACTTTTTTAAAACTTGTAGTAATAAAATTATTACCTCATCTACTTGGACTTGTCTAAATCATCCAGAACAACTGCCAATACTTCCTCTGCTGAGTCACTTTCAATATTTAAATCAACAAGTACTTTAAATTTCCTCGACAATTTTTCCACTATATCATGTACCTCGTGTATGTTTTCAGACAGCGCATTATTTATCTCAGTATACTGCTTATTTAATTCCTTTACTTTCTCTTCATTCTGACTAATAAAATGATGAGTTGGATTTGGCCATTCTAGTGCTTTTCTTTCAAGTAAAATATTCAAACTTTGGAAAAATTCAATTAGATTTAATTCTCCTCGATTCGTTAATACATGCAGAATTTCATTTGGCAGTTTCACTTCTTCCTTACAGTGCTCTAATACTAACTCATTGCTATTCAAATATATTACTAAACTTTCACATTCCTTAAATAATTTATGAATTTCCTGCAGATTTTCCCACTGGTCTTTCAGTACAATTATTTCTTTCTCAAGGTCCTTTAATGATGGATATGAGGGATATTTTTTATTAAATTCTTCTTTTACTACTGTATAATTTTGCTTAGCGTCTCGTATTTGTTGGTTTAATTTTGTTAATTGATTATCTATCGAAATTGCTTCTTCATTTAACTGGAAATGACAATTTTCAAAATCTTTTACAATTTTCCTTGTTTCAGTTTCTATTGTAGTAGTTTTTCTTTTTAGGTTGCTAATATTTGCTTTAGTTAAACTTATACTTTTGGATGGTTTGGGGCAATATAAAATATTTAGTTCCTCAGTTTTCCTTAAATGTTCATATACCACAAGTTGCGATAATTTTAACATAAATTTTGTAAACTTAAAACCTCCTGGCGATATTAAGTGAGATGACATAATATGGGGAATATCGGCATTATCATAAAAAACATTTAATTCATTTATATATTTCAGCACTTCACTACGGAACTTATTTTCTCTTTTTATTTCAAATGGAGGCCAAGTTGTCAGCTTCTGCTTGGTGAGAACTGGATTTAAAATATTTAGTAAATAATATACAACCTCGAAAAAAGCAGCTTTGTTGTTTTTAACGAACATATCTTTTTTAAAAATAACATTAAAATCTTTTGATGTGGGATAGAAGTGTGATAAGAGAAATAAGTTATCATAAAGTTGCTCATGCACCTTGGTTTCGCTTTCTTTGTATTGCTTAAGTTCTGCCATCATGTGTCTAAAATAAATTAAAAACGGTAATCGTAAAATGAATTTTTATTGTTTTGGATAAGTACTCATCTTACCAATTTAATGATTTAAAAATTAATAAACATATGAAATTTGTACTCTTGTGCACAATGATAAAATAATATTTGTAAACAATAAATATTATAGAAAAACCGGAAAAACAATAAACTATACTTTATACTTACTTATACATATAAATACTTAACAAAATGCTAAACATAAACAGTTTTACGCTGAAACATACCGTTTATTGCAATTAAGTTAATATCACCGTAGGTATCACGTAAAATACTATTTTATAATCAGAACCTGGGATCGCTTGACTAGAGTACAGAGTTGACAACAATTTTTAAGGTTATAAATTCAAATATAAAAAATTTGCAAGAACGTTAACGCATGAATCGATTCGATTTAAGGATTGGAGACAGGAGTGCGTTCGAAAAAGTGTATAATCGGTATAAGTTTTAAACTAGTGATTATCCTGTTTCGTTCAATAACAAGTATATATACCACTCTAGTGATATACTACGCACCGTACACACGTTCGAAATTACTGGTATAAATGGTATAATATACAAGAGTGTACTCCTTATTAACCAAGTATTGAGTTGGTTTAAAAGTGTCCATGACATGCGCAATAGTAAACAAAACAAAAACACTAAAAACGGCTGTTTTGTTTGCCATGCTCGTGCACATTTTTGTTTGTATTCAGGTTTGTGATTGGTTTTCTAACGATAGGTTTGTTGTTTTTTGTTAATAATAATAATGGAAACAACAAACAACCAACTCGTCGCACCCAAACCGTTCATTTTTTTGGATAACACAATGATCAGCTGATCTTATACCTATACCTACTCTTATCCAAAGCTTTATATTTTTTTTCGAACGCACTCCAGTAGTCGCGAGTTGCGACAGCCAATCACCGTTTCGCATTAACGCTGACTAGGGCGAGTTGCTTTATTCACCGGTGGATCCATCAGATATGTTTTATCTCGTTCTATCTTCGAGGTTAGAACGAGATAAAACACATCTGGTGGATCAACCGGTGAAATAGGGTGACCACCCGTCCCGAATTAGGCGGAACTGTCCCTATTTTCCATCTCGTATCCCGCTTAAATTGAATTATTAGTCGGGACAGAAAATGTCCCGATTTTAGGATCAGAGCGCATGACACTTACAAATATGCCGTGCTCTGTGTTACATACAGAGATAATGATAATATATTATTTTATTTATTTTCTATTTGCGGCTTGCATTCAGTGGCTTGCAGTTGCGCATTGTCCTATTTTAATGCTGCATGCTGGGTTTCCATGGCAACTAACTAAAACAACATTATGGTGTCTGCGCAGCGCCACATCGGTGATGTGAGTATATAAGCTCTCATCTCATATAAAGCCGGCGCCACACATGCGGCATTCGGCGAAAGGCGAGCGGTTACTCGGCGAAAGCCGCATGTGTATAGCTGACGCTCGCCTATCGGCGTTCGCCATTCACGTCGGTAAATTGATGCGAATCAAAGGATTCGCGCGTCATAAATTCGATCGGTACACACATTCGCCCAATGTTTGGGATTGTTTTTTGCCAGTCTTGACACTTGGCAGCGTTTGTGTGGGTTTTCGATAGTTGTTTAATAAAATGGAATGGTTAAATGGCGCTCGCCTATCAAAGCGTTCGCTAAATGCCATTCGACGAAAGCCAAACTTCGTCTTTCGCTGAATGCCGCATGTGTGGCGCCGGCTTTAGTTGCGAGGAATTTAGTGACTGGATCTTAACGGTCTGTATCAGATGCAAGTCTCGATTTTACCACACCCCTCACAGGTCAGTTTGACATGATGCAATCAAACCGAAACTACTGCGACTGCAGGTTGCAGCAGGTGCATATGTGTTTTCGCAAATTCGTGCAAGATGGCAGCACTTTTAAGGCATAAATTTGTACTTTTTATTTTTCGAATAAATTAATTTACAGCTCTTTCCAAGAGTTGGGGAAAATGAATTTAAAAGTTAGAAGCAATGAATAATGTCGGAAAGTTAGTAAATTTGGCCAGAAAAATATTAAATCCATGCAAAAAAAATTTCTTTTCTACTACCGTCTATATAAGTGAACTTTGTACCCCTAGCAACACGCGTGATAACGAAAGTAAACATTCGAGTTACCTGGTTGCTAGCTACGAAAGTTAAACTTTCGCAGCCAGGACAGAAAAGTAAAAAAAAACTTCCGATCTTTCAAGAAAGTACGCCAACATTACATTTTCGCCGATTTCCGCATCATTTTTGTCGGCACACCATTTTAAAAACACAATCGATATTGGCAGCTTCTTATATCCCATTTTCATCGCCACAAACATATTTGTTTATTTCAGTTTGACACTACCACAAATTAAAATGTTTGACATAAACCTTGATGACAGATAGCAATTGCTACGTTGCCATGGAAACAATTTTCATAGACAGCCTCCTAAGTCCTAAACTATAAAATTTATTAAAAACGTCATATTATAATTTCACGAAATAAATAGTTTTAAATTATGAAATACCATAATATCTTTCGGTAGTAGAAAAAATATAATACATTACACGATGCGAAAGCTCTTTCAGGTGCTCGGTGTTTTTTTGAAAGCTCTCGGCTTTGCCTCGACCTTTCAAAAATCACCTCGCATCTAAAAGTAAACTTTCGCATCTAGTAATGTAAATAACTATTTTCTTTGGAAGAAAAAAATAACTTTCCGACATTTTATACATATTTTAGATTAATTAGATAAAAATTGCATTCAAATCGAATAAGTTTGAAACGAGATATTCGAAAACTGCGATTTAAGTGGGTATATGAGACTCTTAAAACATGAAAATGTAAAGATTTTGGAAGCTTCTTCAAGTTATAAAAAATATTCTTTTAAATTTAAACTTTAAAAGGGAAAGCGTGTGTGCGAGTTATTTTTATAGAATATATTCCCATTTTGTTATTTTAGCTTGGTTTATATTATTTTATTGTTGTTTCTAGTGTGTGCTATGTAAAATCTGTTATTATAGCTACTTTTCAATATTATTATTATTTATTTTACTCCTGTTGCGTACCCCGGCTCCCTATCGCTAGCCGCCACTGCTTTCGGTGTCCCGATATTGCCACTTCAGAAGGTGGTCACACTACGGTGAAATAAGCAACTCGCCCCAAATTGTGACGCGAAAGTTCATCAACTTTCAACTTCAAGCAGTGAAATATCTTCTTTCTCTGTTCTATTCTCTTGCCATCTCGTTTTTAGTTTTATAGTTTAATTTAGTTCTGTGAATTCGATGGTAAATAGTAAATATTAACCTATAAATCATCTCGTGGTGATAGTCATATTTTACTTTTGACTGCATTCAATTTTAATTTAATTTGTTGACAAAGCAAAATCGAGGTTAGGTTAGCACATTTATCTACGAGAGGCTAATTCGCTCAGTCCGTACCAACGTTGCCAAGTGTACAAAACGTGTTTTCATGATAGTGCCGCAAGATTGCGCGGGCGGGTGCAGTATCCTTTTATGTTAAAGAAGGAACATTAGTTTATCACTAAATAAATATCATAAAAACACTCGCAATAGACCTCATGCCTGATGCATTTAATAAAAAAAAATTCCTTTAATCTAATTAAAAAAAAATCCTTTATCAGGGGAATAACACACATATCTAACCTGCCTCCGGCTATCGCCTCCGGCTTCTAACTCGCAATAGACCTCTTAAAAAAAATTCCTTTAATCTAATAAAAAAAAATTTCTTTATCAGGGAATAACACACATATCTAACCTGCCTCCGGCTATCGCCTCCGGCTTCTAACTCGCAATAGACCTCTTAAAAAAAAAATTCCTTTAATCTAATTTAAAAAAATTCCTTTATCAGGGGAATAACACACATATCTAACCTGCCTCCGGATTCTAACTCGCAATTAATAGATCTCATGTACTGATGCATTTAATAAAAAAAAAAACAAGAACATGTGAGATTTGAACCCGGAACCTTCTGCTTGCCAGCCGAGCTCGTTTCCGCTAGGCCATCACACCACTGACAAACTGCGTGTAAAGAAAGAATAAGTTCAGTTAGGTTTCTGGTAACACGTTCTGTACACTTGGCAACGTTGGTACGGACTGGGCGATTTAGCCTATAATCATTTATCTTGATAAAACGTCAAATAACGACGAAATCGCTAAGTCGTGAACGGGTCCATGGAATAGCTGCAAGAAAAAATGTAGTGCGCTGTGCGATTAGTGGCAGTACGTCAGCACTGCACAAGGACAGTTAACTAATCCTTGAGCACTGCATTCAATCGCACTGCCACAGAATAAAAAGCAATCAGAACTACGACTCTGGTTTGGTGCGTAAATCATTACATAACCTCAAACCTGGGATAGAACTTGTTAGTTCATTGCAGTACGATCGTGGATGGTTGGTTTCGGCTTCAGTTGAGAGCAGTAGCGGCGTGAGATATGATTACCTGTACTAATATTCTATATCTGACCAGTGTTATTAAAAACATGTTTAGTACAGCACAGTTTACAGTTGGGACGGTAACGTTTCCCGCTTTTCTCGAAGGTAGTGACCTTGAGTATCGTAGTAAACCGGCTAAACCGGCCAAACGTAAATTTAGTAGTAGTATTCTTACGTCAATATATCAATATCTTCTATTGTATTATTTTTACATTATCAATGAAATATCCATATGGTACCTATTTATAAGTTAATTTGTATTAAATCTTGAAATATATTTTGTTTTTTATACCTGTAGTATATTTTTTGCGTGTAAGTACCTTATCGAAGACTTTTGCCTATGTTATTGTTAAAAAAATTGCGTTAGTGCAAGTTGTTGCTGTACTATAGTGAAAATGTTCTTTTTATAGCTTTTTATACATGAATTAAATATTTTTGACTTAGAATTTTAACTTTGAAATCTTCTGAAAGTAAGATTAAATGTGTTATTCAGTAGGTTTTTTTATATACTTGTGTAAATAATATTTTCTTCAGCACATACAATCTGACTGAATTCTTTGTAATTATAATTATAATTAATTTAGTATTTTTCATATTGAAATCTAATAATTCGCTATTTTAAAATACCACTCTTATTGAACACTGTATTCCAGCCAAAATTGGTATACCTATAAAATTTCTTCTTTTTCTGTACTTCAAAACGCAAATTTAGAACCAAGTAAAATCATTTTTTAAATCTTAGTAATTATAAATGACTTGTGCATATTTAAATTTTATTTAAAATTGCAAATTAACTAAGCCACCCGTAAAATTTTATTTGCTCTCCCTGTACAACCTACCAAACTTTAAAGCGAGGTCACCCAACTTGGGTTTTTAAATTCATTCATAAAATTGCGCGCCTTCCCAACTTTCTCTATATAAACTCTGGTACAGCCCTGAGGTCTACTCACAGAACATAAAGGTAAGTTCTACTCATTCTACTCCCTAAACATGGCGCTGTATACCCTCATTAGCTATAATCTGTCTCACCAACAGAAATAAATAGACTCCTCCCCATTAATTTTATGGTTGCGCAGAACGGTGTGCGCAACAGTCAGTTTTACTTAATGAAATTAATGAAAGCTGTGATAGCCATCAGATTTCGATGAAAACCTAACCTTAAAAAAAGCGTTTTAACATTTAATCATATATCGTTTGCATTACATACCTTAATACTTAACTTAAAATACGCAAAACATATAAGGTTAATTCTTAGACGTACCTTAATTTGCAAAGTAAGATATCTTTCTATAAGATAAATCTTAACGCATTCATTAACATAAACAGCTGACATAAATTAAGAAATAATTATCACAAAAACAAATATGACAGTTGACAGATAGGCGGGCTCCATATTTATTCACGTTTTTAATACGTTTAGCGATTATGCGTTTCGCGACAATCATAACATTCATAACATAAGCTGATTGGTCTGGTGCAAAAGTTGTAAAAGTTTAACCCCTTCGCGAGTACGTTGTAGATTCGGCCTTTGTCAGTCAAATCTAGGAGTTGCTTTGTAATTCGGGTTCTATAAATATGACCAACAGAGAAATTCCATTCAAATTTAGCGGGCATTTTTGGGGAGGAGTCTATTTATTTCTGTTGGTGAGACAGACTATACGTTCTTAAATTCGCTCGATTGGCTCTTTTAAATCCTTTGCCGTTCTTTTATTACTTTTTAGAGAGCAGAAAGAGTAAATCTGTCCGTGTTGTTTTTTAATCGGGGCGATGCTTTCGAGCTAAATCTTTTTGCTCCGAGCAACGATGCCGAGCTCGGAGAGTTCATCTTAAGGAGGTCATTGGCTGCAAGAAGGATAAAATAATCCGTGGGTAACGTGGGTTGCTCTCACAGAACTTATTTACTATTTAGGTCTGTGGTTGCTGATTGTCTAACTTCACTATTGCTGTATTTAGAATTTTCAACTTTCCTACTCCTACTTAAATAAGTGATGGATCGATTGGAAATACAATTAGTGACCCATCCAAGTGGTGTAGAATTTAGAGTCATTTTAACAAGTTCAAAAAGGTAAATAAAAGAATTGTAACATTTTTATGTGTAAAACCTCATTGTTTTGATACATAGACTTAATAATACTAACGTATGGACGGAGCCTTGTGCCTCTTTCCGTTCGTCAGTGTGAGGACGACATTGAAGAGAGATAGAGCGATATAAATTGTGTGCGTCGAACAAGGATAGTAAGATTTGAGACCACGTGACTGTTACTTCAACAGGAACAGTCACGTGGTCAAGTTACAGTTTTGCACGGGCCGGAAAATTCTTGGGCAGTGCCGGCACGAATCGCCGTACTTTTTCCCGCCCGCGTTCAAACAGCTGTCACTGCTGTCAGGTCTTAGCGGCTATTTTCAAATAATAATTCGTCTTGGTGTTTTGCGATTTGCGAGCGGAGTGTCATATCAAATAGTTTTATAATGAATTAGCACAGGTGTAGTGCAAGGTTGTAAACAAATTTCCAATGCTTGGGTGGCGTAAAAATTTGGTAAAAATAGCATCAAAAGAAAGGCAGGTATATAATCTGTAGTTTTAAAATGTTTGCTACATAATGAACTCCCACTTGGAGAAAAGTTTTTTCTTTTGAGAGCTGTTTCCCATTTTTTCCGCCATTCATCATTCTTAGGAAACCTATAAAATGAAATCACGTATTATTATTATAATATTAAGCTAGAAACAGCCTAATATTCGATTAATTACGTATACAATGACAGGACAAAAATAGGTTATTTATTCTTTATTGAACTTTATTCAAGAAACTTACGTGTGAAATGAAACTCCGTTACTTTGAAACTTACTGTTGCACCCATAAGCACAGCAAGACATAACCACGTCCTCTTTTACTTACAGAAAATTCACTAAAACGCGCAAAAAACTTGATAATGCGCAAAACCGTAGCCGACAACGCAGCTCACGTCAACAGACCACGCGGACCACGCCACACAGCACGCGCTCGTTTTCAAACCCACAGGCCACAATCAGCTGATCATTTATCGGCGTCTCTCTCGAGGTCTTGTCCTCAACACCTCTCTCTCTAGGCTCGGTCCATAGTATTATTATTAAGTCTATGTTTTGATAAGGTGCAAGGTAAGGTGCAACCATGATACAATAATACAAGATATGATCAATCGCCTTCCGAAATTCGTCTGCTTTGGCGCATGACGTCACCTGTAGCCACAAATTTAAATTTATAGCATTGTAGTTCATGATACATGTTTATTGTATCATGATTATATGGACTACGCGAGTTAGGGATTTTAAATCTGTGTGTATGTTTAGGAAGCTTAGGATCTTCACTTTCCGATAGGTAATAATGTAAATATGATTAGGTTCAATTTATACATCTTAAATTTGCGGCATTTTCGAATTATTGTTAACTGAAGTTGTAAAAAGTATGTTTTCCGGTCTTTAACTTGAAACGCTGCCAAAATGAAGCTAGATAGAGGAAAATTGCTTAGGACCTTTTGTAGAGCTCGAAATTTCCTACAAAAAAGTCCGTGACGACATACACATACCCGTACAGTACACCGTTCAGGTGTAATAATTAATCAAAATCTCTCTCACGTTAATTAGCTGTTACCTACCTATCGCGCATGCGTAATGGCCGCCTGCGCAGATGAGTTTAAAATACTCCGATTCGAGACACATCGCGATTTGAACCTTATTCAATTTCACCTTCGAAAACGAGTATTTTTTTTCCTTAAATCATTAATTCACAATTTTATTAATTAATTTCATGAAATAAAAAAAAATATTTTATGAAGTTTATTTATGAGTTTGATTAATTATAATCACTTCTTAACGATGGATTGTGCAGGCATGCCGTCAAGGCATGCCTGCACAATCCATAGGGAATTTAATGCTCTACAAAAAATGTCCTAAGCAATTTTTCTCTATTTAGCTTAATTTTGGCAGTGTTTCAAGCTAAAGACCGGAAAACATGCTTTTTGCAACTTCAATTAACAATACTCGAAAACGCCGCATATTTTTGAGATATGTACAAATTGACGTGTTTACATTTTCACCTATCGGAAAGTGAAGATCTTATGCTTCCTAAACATACCCGGAAATTTTGAATGATTTGCGTCTAACTCGCCTGCACTATTAGCTTATGTAGTTAATATAGCGTTATTGAATATTTCTATAATTTTTTAATTGTTTTTTATGTCTCTTTTAAGTATTTTCTACAATAAAAGAAAAAGGATTTTGTGGATTTATATTTAATATTTACAATTAATTACATACAATATTTAACATAATGGCATATTAATTAAAACAAACAAAAAAATAAAAATATTATTAAATTGTGGCAGAACTGCAAAAAAGAAGTTATTGACAAACGATTTTTTTCCTGTAAAACAATAATTATGACTAGTTTAATAGGTAAGTACTTTTTTGATACAGAACCATACAGGATCGATATCCTTCATATTTGTTATTCTTCTTAGAGTTTAAACATTACCAATTTATAGGCCCCAACAGATAACAGACTACGTTCTTTTTTAGCAATTTTGCCCGCCCGGGCCCGGGTAAAACTGTACGGGTAAAGCAGTCACAAAACTGAGGTGTGTGGCTGAAAACCATCCTTCTTGCTGGCGTCGGCGTTCAATATTTTGCCAACCGTTGATTTTAACCATTTTGAACGTGCTTGGTGCTCGAGCAAGTCTGCCACGAAGGTAAAACGACGAATTTTATTAGTGTCGGGACTGTCCACGCCGTAGGGTGATTTCTTTTGTTTCTTCGTCCATCCGCAGATAATTAAATCAACCACCTGGTTCTATAACTCATTTGGTAGAGTCTTACGTGGGAAAATTGTCTCCTTGTTTAAGCGATCACTCTTCAACCCATTTTGAACGTTTTCTGTTTGATTAATTATCAGCTAATGCCGCCGCCACCACTTGGTTTGATTGCTTATTTTACAATTTGCCACCGCACAATACATATTTATCAATAATTTAAACACTTTTTTTAAGATCTAACCACTCAAAAGCACGCCAAAATAATGAGGAATAATAAAGTACACAGCAAGAAACGTCACCAGGTGACGTACGCCAACTGATCGCTTGGCTCCTCCCACATGCGCAATATCATATCTTTATTTATTTGTATCATGAGGTGCAACAAATATACAAAATTAGGTTAAGTTCAAATTCAAATTCTCATATTCCCAAACAAGTCATCTGTCATCTAGCATCTAGTCTGGTCAGTAGTCATCATTCCCCGTTCTTTTATTTAATCCGCTAATTCCGAACTCGAGTACCACGTGACCCAAAATCTGCTCTAGCTCAGGCTCTCATCTCGGAGCGAATTTAAGAACCTAGCTTATAGTTAAGTTATTATTCTGAATGCTTTTTATTCTGTGGCACTGCCTTACTGACGTTGTCGACCGCCGACATATAGACACTTTAAGTTGTATCAAAGACGTAGACGTAAACGTACGTTTTGGTAGTCGCGCTTGCGCAGATCATAAATTTTCACGTTATCGTCTTACGTACCTACGTTATCTTACGGATCCTCACGTGTACCTAAAACGGTAACGTACGCTAACCGAAGTGTACCGAAGCGGTGGCGATAACTCGCGAAGTTTATTTTGACGCATTTTTAAATAACTTAATAACTTACGTAGTTGCTTTATAGGGTTTCCTTAAATAAATAAAAAATTCAAAATTTTAACTCGACAAACACAAATGTACGTCGGATGTTTAAGGTTATATTTTTGTGGACATTGTTGACAACCAAAATTTTAAGGTGACCTACAAACTACTTAAACTGAATTGTGAAACAGGACGTAAACATGAAAATTGTACGTTAACGTGCACATCTGCATCTACGTATCACGAACAACTTAAAGTGTCTAATGTACTAAATTTAGGCGCATTCAATTGTTGAATTTGTTCAGTGAAAGAATCCAATAGAACATAGAACCAAAAAGAACCATAAAATAAGATTTTCATATTTCTCGGGCACAAGATTATATTGGCATTTGAAATAAAATGACAAAACTACGTAAATTAAAATATAACTCTCTCTGGTAAACATATAAACAAATAGGTATAGGGTAAACCTTATAATTATACTTCCAAAGTTTTGTAACGGCGCTTACTTTCGACGTATACTTACGTAGATATTTTCTCTTTTAAACGGATTTCTCGGGCGCCAGTACTTTAACTTTTAAGCGCAAAGGACAGCACTTTTTGGCTTTCCTATTTGGGAAAGCAATCCGGGGTAGCTAACAGTTGAAGATACGGAAAATGCCAGCGGGTCGTAAGCTGGGGGTCTGTCTAAAGGACTTCAACCCCTACTCAAACGGGTTAATCAGGAATTTTCGGCGGCTATGTGAGCTCAGAAATTATAACTCGGAAATTTGAAGTAGATAGAACAACGTATTTATTTTTCTCTAGATAATATATATATACAGAGAACAATTAACATGAAATTCTATTGTAGCGACTTTGAAGTCGAATATTTATTTACAGCGTTTACTTAAATAAATGGGCCAGCTGGTAATCAAAAGTATTTTTAAGGCACGCGGATAGGATTTTATTTCGGCGGTGAGTTGCGGCTAATTTATGTTTATTTTCGCGTCTAGAAGATTTCGACCGGCAAGTACGAAGGGTTTCCAACAGGATATATTTTCGGTACTACGGACAATCGGTTAGCTATAGATATTCGAGCCTATTCTTGATGTTTTAGAAAATACGGCGAGCTACTGCCACAAAACGAGAGTTATTTATCAATGACTTTTATTATGTAATCTAGGTCTGCAGGTAACCTCTGTGCAGTGAGACCTGTTAGATCGCCCGACGAGCAGATCTAGCCAGCCGTTGCACAATCAAGGACTATTAATTAACTCTGATTTGATTTAGTAGTAAATACAGCGATAATCCCGGACAAAAGAACTCTAAGTATCTATACTTAACTGATGGACTGTTAATAGTGGCTCACGGTGTAATCTTAATTCTTACCAATAACAAATTCAAGAAATTTATTCGGAAGTCGCGGTGAACACGGTGACGGTTTAATTGCTAAAGTTGATTCGGGTCCGATTGATCTAAGAGAACTGAGCGATCTGATGAATCTGAGAGGGAGGCCACGTGTCGCTAGCTTTTTATCACCTTAATGACGTAGGCACTTTGATGACGTAGGCAGAATGCGCGTTAAACGGCCGATTGACTTGAAACACAGGACTCGTACGCGCAACGTTCTTTACGTAGGTCGGGCGCATTAGGTAACTAATACTATTGACTCAAAGTTGTACTAACCGGAAATGCATTGCTTGCAATTTTTAGATTATAATGCAAAAAGGAACGGATTAAAACGGACACAGATTAATATTTTAACCGGTTTTAGTAACTAATGATTTTTGTTGACGACTCGATCATTATTTATAATAATTCACGGATTTTAATTATACAGGGGATTGTCGAAAATTAATCAATTAATTATTATTTAACTGCTTGTTTACCAGCTGGGTTTTTTACAACTCAATCCTAACTTAATTAAAACATGACTTAAATACTAACAAGCGTCGGCAGGGTGTACCCAAGTGACGGTAATACTTAAAGCAAAAACATATATTCCTGGACGGGAAAAATCACTTCGTTACAGTTTCCATTAGGGTTTCTTTTATGTATAAAGTATGATCCATATCAACCGCAAGAAAGTATAGTATACATTTTATATGTGGAAAAATAAAAAGCAATTATTAATTAATGCTTTAGAGAGGATTAATTGCCATACATGATATACCGATTGTAGTAGCTGCTTTCGTTCGTGCTAATCAACGTGAACAAAGTAATCATGATTCATATTTAAAGTGTAGTTCGTTTCTGTAACGCATATAAAAAATTTCAAAGCCTTACCGCCTATAGAGCGGTCTAACGATCACTACTGTTTACTTAATTTTTTACACACACAAATAATGCTGTAAAAAGGCTAGCAGAACGACGTAGGTATTATTAAGCAGAGACGGAAGCCTTCCTCGGTAGTTCTAACGAGTTGTGTCATATTTGGAATATAGGTTATAATATGTGCCTTATACAATAATACAGTGTGTGGTTCAGTGTTTACATTTTATTTTGATTGTGAGTGTCTAGAGTGTATAATACTTTAACAGATAAGTGAAATTGTCCTTTGTTTAAGCGTATTTTATGCAGTTGTGTTGTGTTCTTAAAAATATTCCTGCGGGTAGTGAATTATTCGTGTGTTTTCCGTTTATAAGTGGCTGTGGTAAAATAAAATAATATTGTGATAATGTTCAGGCCTTGGGAAGCAACAAGAGAATAATATTTGGTATAATTTTAATTTAGACTAATAAAATTCATCAATGCTCCACCAATATATAAAATATTATTCCTATCTTAACACAAGCAAAAGAGAATATTTTTTAAAAATATATCACTGTAACAAATAACTGTTTATTTATCAACGAAACATTAAATTAATTAGATTGTAATTCATGGCACAACAATTTTAAGTACGGTCCTGAGTTGCAATCAACTGCGTCGACTTTGACACTTTTATGGCCGGATTTTATGGCCTTTTTTTGGGTGTCTCGCGCCGCGTTCACTCCTTTGTCGGGAATTTTTTATGTGCGGAACAGATATGAAGTCGACTTTACATGTTCATTTGTTCTGATTTGTTTTCTACGTCTCTTGTTTTTAGAATCATGTTCAGCAATCCCCTTGCCCCTTCGAATCATGAATTTTTCGTGTTCATTTTTAAATAATCATGTTTTCATCTACTTATAACCTCGAACTTATTTGTCATTTGTCAGTCAAAGCCGGTAAAGTAAAAATGAATGATTCCAGACAAGAGTATAGAGCTTGTACATCCTACTAATGGTACTAAATTTAATGTGTTCTTAACAGAATGCTATAAAATACAGATTTTCTGTGTCTTGTATCATGCATCATGATGATTGTGGTTATGTTTTTGTTTTATATTTGGATCGTCGGATCGTGAACGTAACTTTTATGTAGGGACGCGTTCGATTGTTGATACTGTCGTAATCCATGATTAAGAAACCATAGATTATGTTCACGTGAACAGTGATTTACTTTTCATACACGAACGAAAGCAGCTTAGCCGCCTCTGAAAAATTTAATTGTTTGCAATTAGCGACAGAACATGAGTTGATGTCGAAAGTGTTAGGGTGCTTCCACACTGGACGAAACTCCGGAACGGAACGGAACGCGAAATTGATGTCGAATTCCGATGTGTATAAATATACGCCTTTCACATTATAGATCAGCGGATCTGTCAACTGTCAAAGTAAATAGTATAAAAATATATTTGCTACTTACGATTACGGATTAGTTTTGTTTTAAAATGAGTAATATACGACTGAAAGGGATTTATTAATATTGGTGCGCTTTGCGTAAAGTATAAAAATTGCAGAAATATATATATTAAAATGAATTAATTTTTTCTGTATGTATATTTCTTATTTGTAACGCAGGAAAAAGTGCCGCATTTACAAAGCAGTAACGCGGCATCTTTGACCTTCAGAGAAGCCGCCGCACGTGTTCCTTTGTCGGTAATTTTTTATTTGCGGAACAAATCTGAAGCGGACTTTATTACCACAAATTCAGTTTCAATATTCATTTCAATTCACTTTCACGTGTTTATTACAAAGATTTTAAACCACTTCCCTCTCTTCCAAAATTCTCCGCTTAAAAAGTTCACCAAGTTTTAACGTTTTACGACGGAACGTCCTTGAAAATAAGCAGAACTATTTCTACTTGCTGTGATTGGCCGAAAATGCAATCCGCGGTTCCGTTCCGTTCCGGAGTTCCGTCCCTTAAAGATAAGAACCTCAGATCAGGAAAGATGATCTAAGAGTGGGACTGATAAAAAAACATTTTTAGTAATGTAATAAGAGCATTATAAATACTCCAGCGTAAGTAGTGAGTTGGTGTCAAAAGTGTAAATAGTAGAGCTGAAAAGAAACACCTTTTTTAAATAAAACAAAAATGATCGGTTTTCTAGTAAAAAATAATGACAAAAAAACACACAGAACATACTCCGAACAGACATATAATTGAATAAACATGAACCGTGTCCGTAAGGGCTCGCAAGGACTTTATGACTGATGACCGTTTTGTATTGATTTTGGAAACAACTGGAGTGCGTTCGAAAAAATATATAAAGCTTTGGATAAGAGTAGGTATAGGTCATAGCATAGACGGTCATAGATATATAAATATGTCTATGGTATAGGTATAAGATCAGCTGATCATTATGTTATCCAAAAAAATGAACGGTTTGGGTGCGACGAGTTGGTTGTCTGTTGTTTCCATTATTATTATTAACAAAAAACAACAAACCTATCGTTAGAAAACTAATCACAATCCTGAATACAAACAAAAATGTGCACGAGCATGGCAAACAAAACAGCTGCTTTTAGTGTTTTTGTTTTGTTTACTATTGCGCATGTCATGGACACTTTTAAACCAACTCAATACTTGGTTAATAAGGAGTACACTCTTGTATATTATACCAGTAATTTCGAACGTGTGTAGTATATCACTAGAATGGTAGGTGTTGAGATAACGGAATCTCCGATTTTCGGAATTTTTTTGCTTTTAACATACGTAGTTCTGTCTCCTGAACAATAAATTCTAAAAAAAAATCGCCGCTCGTCAACAGTTATCGAGATATTTGGCCCCAAAGTATCTGAAAGTCGTATTTCTCCACTGCCATAATCACTTATTTTCACCAAATTTTTCATTTTATGCTTATGAACACCTCTGATACAATTTAAACACTTTTAAATAATTTCAACACATTTATTCCAATCAATAACTATTTTTTGAACCTTCTTATAAAAGCCATTAAAACATAACCTAAAAACATTACGATAGTGGCGCGGAATCTATGCATAAACTAATGTTCCTTCTCTAATATATAAAAATATATTTTTATCGTTTTATCTCAAAGAAGGAACATATTAGTTTTATGCGTATTCTAGATTTCAAACATTACAAATTCCGCGAATAAAACGAATATGTTCCTTCTTTGATATAAAAATATACTGTACAGTACAGTATATTTTTATATCAAAGAAGGAACATATTCGTTTTATACCGTACCCTAGATCTTACGGCACTATCATAACCTCGAATGATCTTAGTGTTGTTTGAAATTTTAGGTTATGTTTTCATGGCTTTTATAAGAAGATTCAAAAAATAGTTATTGATTGGAATAAATGTGTTGAAATTATTTAAAAGTGTTTAAATAAGTCTGTATTAGAGGTGTTCATAAGCATAAAATGAAAAATTTGGTGAAAATAAGTGATTATGGCAGTGGAGAAATACGACTTTTCAGAGACTTTGGGGCCAAATATCTCGAAAACTGTTGACGAGCGGCGATTTTTTTTTAGAATTTATTGTTCAGGAGACAAAACTCCGTATGTTAAAAGCAAAAAAATTCCGAAAATCGGAGATTCCGTTATCTCAACATTTACCAGAGTGGTAGGTCGGAGATTCCGTTATCTCAACATTTACCGAGTGGTATATATACACGTTATTGAACGAAACAGGATAATCACTAGTTTAAAACTTATACCGATTATACGCTTTTTCGAACGCACTCCTGAACACTGAACCTATATGTATCTATAGTACAAAAAAGAGCACAGTAAACAACCCTAAATACTTCAATCAACGCCTATAGTCAGACTACAGTCATGCCATCTCTCTCATGTCATATGTCATCATTTTAAAGTTTAAAGTAGTCGTAGTCAGTTGTCAGTTAGTTGTCAAAATGGCACGTCAGCAACAGGATATTGATGAACTATTTGAAGTTAAAAACTATTTTTACATTGGAAATTATCAACAATGTATAAATGAAGCACAGAAATTGCGAAAGGTAAAATCATTTAATATTTCTGTTCTTTGACGTGCGTTCTAGTTTTGGTTCTTGGCGATTTTTTTGGTTTACTTAATAACTTAATTTTTAGCCTTCTACGCCAGAAACTGCTGTACAACGGGATATTTTCACATATAGGTCTTACATGGCTCAAAATAAGTTTCTAGTGGTACTAGATGAAATAAATGGGACATCTCCTGATGACATTCAACCATTAAAACTCCTGGCAGAATATTTGTCGTCAAAATCAAAGAGGGAATCAGCTCTAGCACAAGTAGATCAACAAATTTCAGCAAATGCAAATAATGAAACTTTAATATTAGTTGCTGCCACAATATACATTAGTGAAAATAACCTTGAGGCTGCTTACAGGGTATTACATGCTTCTGAGACCTTGGAAGCAATGGCATTTATTATTGATATTTTGCTTAAATTAGACCGTGTTGATATAGCAAGAAAGAAGTTAAAAGAAATGCAAGATAAAGATGACGATGCCACATTGACTCAACTCGCACAAGCTTGGATAAATATTGCTACGGTAAGTAATAAGTAATAAATTGACGAGATTGTAATGGTATTGTATGGGAAGGTTAAACTTCTTTTTAGAGAAAACTTCCTTAGTTTCCCGGGAAGTTTCGTTGGACTTCCTACAAACTGCTTTTAACTTCGCATAATATCAGTGGATTTACAGAATAGACAGCGCTGGATTATACATGAGGCGCACACCTCAGGGCTTGTGGCTGCGGATGGCCAGAAAATCGCTTTTTTGTTTTTATTAAGAGTTTTTGTATTCATTTTGTATTATAGGAATTATCGTTTTGTTGTTTTTACGAAATATGTATTATACTTTGTTCTATTATTAGGGATATGCGGTTCGCGTTTTTTACACGTAAGTGACGTCAAAAAATAACATAAAAATGTCAAGAAAGTCAAAGGGAGCCCAGAGTTTTTTTTGCGCTTCATGACCAAAAGTCCTCGCAAAAGTCTCTTGATCCGGTTCTGAGAATAGAAGTTAAAAACTAAGTAGCTACTTTTAGTTTTCCTTGATTAAAACATAAAAGAGACCAAAAGGAATGGCCCTAATCTCGGCCCTAATGATTTTCAAGTTAACCTACATTAAATTAAACAAGTAGGTACGTAGCATATTCATGGTCTAGCAGGACCGAAAGCAGGACCTACCTTGCAACTGGCTGATTAAATACATATGGACATTTAAAACTTATTAATCTCATGGATTTAAGGATATACAACAATACAATTCTGTTTTTAATTAAATATTGTACTTAAACATTATTGATATAATTGTATATTTCGTGTTTATGCTTATGTTGATACTTAATTACTTTTTGATAAAAGCGTTTACAATTTATTTATAAGTGGCGATACCGATTTTTCTTTTTAAAAAATATCACCTCTGACATTATTTTAGGGTGGTGATAAATTGCAAGATGCTTACTATATTTACCAGGAGCTTGTTGACAAATATGGATCTACACCTTTGTTGTTAAATGGTCAAGCAGTTACTTTTATTGGTCAAGCCAAATATGAAGAAGCTGAGGCTGCACTTCAAGAAGCTTTAGACAAAGATGCTAACTATCCTGATACTTTAGTGAACATGATTGTTCTTCAGAGGCTTCTAGGAAAGACGCCTGAGGTAGTTATAATTTACGTATTTTAATGTTATTACAAATAGTTATTATACCTATTATAGAGATATTTTGGGGTTGAAAAACTTGTTCTTGGATTTAGCGTGAAACTTCAAGTTCAAGATTAGGCTTCATGTTAAGATGCTAATCCAATTTGGATTAAATTGACCAGTTTTTCAAAAATATATTATAGCCTACTGACCTTTGTACTATTTCGAAAAAATATTTCTTTTTACCATTTGTTATATTTTACAGTTAATTTTAAGACGGAGATCATAAAATATTTCCAGTTAATTTTTTTTTTTTTTTGTCTCTACTTACCTGTCCATAACAGTTGTCATAAGGTAGGTTTAAAAAGTTTCATCTTAAATTTTTGGGAAATATACATTTGCAGCAAGGTTGAAAAGGCTGAACAAAGTAAAAAACCTCGTAAAAAACTAAACAGGGGCGGCCGGTGAATTTTCGATGTTCGATATTTCAAGTTAGAGACAACATATAACAAATTATAACAGTTTTATTTTTATTTTAAATTACATTAAAAAAAAATTAAAAAACAATTTGCGGAAAGAAAAATCCGTAAACTCCATCCCCTGGAAAGTCCTGAAATTTAATAAGTATGTATTAGAATTTTTTTTTAAATATTAGAATAATCTTCGATACAGTTCATCTTAATATATTTGATTTTTTTTTAAATGTTTTAATAATCATTGATACAATTTAAGAGAAGGTTTTTTGCTCTTTGAAAAGTTACCAGCGTTAATTTTTTGAAACCAAGATTCAAGCCGTTAAAAATATCAAATGTTGGTAACTTTTCCAAAAATTTATGTTTTTCTAAAGCAATAAAACCGTGTCTTAAATTGTATCAAAGATAATTAGATCATTTAAAAAAATTTAATTATAGTAAGTGTCATGACTTTCCAATGAGGTTACAATATTACAATATGGTGAGGTGTTTCCTCCTCTTCACCACACATCCTGCAGTCCGGATCGTCCTTCACCTTTATGTTGGTGAAATGTTTATTCAGTATGCAGTGTCCTATTAGGATGACCACTGCACATCTTTGCTGTTTTCTGCTCAGCTTCAGCAATTCGTTAGTCTTTGATTTGGATGCATCACCAATGAATATACGTGATTGTCTCATTCCTGCTGCCCCTGTCCAATGCAAATGGTATTTCTTTCTTAATTAGTCCAATCAATGAATATATTGTAGAGTGCATGGAATATGCGAGACTTTTTGACTTCAGGACCTAGTTAGGAGTAGTTAGTAGGTAAACATACTAAAAGTCCCTGCCCCTGGGAGGTGAGCTTACGGTGGGAGAGGGGGGAGAAGGTCCCATTTTTGGGTTTTTTGATTAAATCTCGGAAACGGTGGACTTTAGAAAAAATATGTTCTATATAAAAATGAAAGCTAATTAAATTTCCTATAAAATTGTATATACATATTTCTCGAATATCCAACGGTTTTCGAGATATACGTTATTGAAAATCGATAATTTTCTAAAAAATCATTTTTACCTCTAAGGCTTTTTCTCAAACATTTGCTTTTAGTGCTTCCAACGATCGTTTCTCAGAAAAACTGTAAAAATGGAGTTGTAGAGCATTAAATTTCCTTCACTTTGATATACACTTTTGCTACTTTATCTTCAACCAATCAAAAGTTATAGAATTTCTAACATGTACGCTCAATTTCGATGTTCCTCTAGAAATGAGGATGTTGACGCTACCATGATGATTATGATGATGATTTCCTTTCCAACTATCATAATAAGAGTCAGCTGATAAACCTGCTGATGATGCAGCTGCAGAAAAATGGGTAAATATGCTCCAAGCTTTAGGCGATGCTGACGTTGATATTGTGAAGACAGCTATCAACAGATCGCAAAATTCATCGGTAGCTGTTATTGGAGAGGACGTCGACTTGGCTATTCTCCAAAACCCCAACTGATCGTGACAAATTGAACGTACATGTTACAAATTCTATAACTTTTGACTGGTAGAAGATAAAGTAGCAAAAGTGTGTATATCAAAGTGAAGGAAATTTAATGCTCTACAACTTCGTTTTTACAGTTTTACTGAGAAACGATCGTTGGAGGCACTAGAAGCAAATGTTTGACAAAAAGCGTTAGGTAAAAATGATTTTTTAGAAAATTATCGATTTTCAATAACGTATATCTCGAAAACCGTTGGACAAATATGTATATACAATTTTATAGGAAATTTAATTAGCTTTCATTTTTATATATAACATATTTTTTCTAGAGTCCACCGTTTCCGAGATATAATCGAAAAACCCAAAAATGGGACCTTCTCCCCCTTCTCCCACCGTAAGCTCACCTCCCAGGGGCGGGAACTTTTAGTATATTTACCTACTAACTACTCCTAACAAAGTCCTGAAGTCAAAAAGTCTCGCATATTCCATGTACTCTACAACCCTCTTTTGAGCACTCATTGACTGGATTAAATAGGTTCCATCAAAGCTGCTCTTGCACTTTTTTTGGCCAACCTGTTTGCTTTCTCATTACCTGATTTTACCTGTTGTCCTTGCGTCCACGCCAGCCTTACTAATATGTTACTTACTTACTGACCATCACAAATATGATTTAAACTTTATTGATGACGATTGATTGTCAAAAAAGTTCCCATGTAAAGTGTCCAACATTTTGACGCATCAGATTTCAGCATCCCTTGTCAGTGGTTTTAACCACCACGTGTCGCTGAAATTGACCAAAATTGCAATAATAATACACTATATATCATGTAAGAACAATGCATTCTTCAATATGGTCAATTTTCATAATTTTGATTCGATAAGTTTTCGATTTTATAAAGTTTTTGTAATGTAAGTGAGAACTCGCCACATACAAGAAATGGTTCTTTCAAATTAAAAGGAAGAAAATAGTTAACAGTTTAATATTAGCATTGTGGAGAAGCACATGGCCACACATAAGAAATTTTCGCCTTAAATTAAACTAATAACTGATTTTCGTCATAAATAATTTAAAAATTTATTTGGTTAGTACAGAATATTATTTAGATTTAAAATTTTAAATGATAACTTATCCTTTGAGACATTAAATTATTAAATACACAGTTTAGGACTATTAATCTAAATAATATTGCCGTAAATGAATATATCTATATTTTTTCTTTTTCCTATGTTTTAGATTGCCAATAGATATCTGTCGCAGTTAAAGGATACAAATCCAGAACATCCGTTCATTAAGAGTCTAAAACAAAAGGAATTGGATTTTTCAAGAATTTGTCAACAGTATTCTCCATCAAATACTAGTATTCCAGCGTAATTTTTTTAAAAACCTATAATTTTTGTAAATATGTTTTACACTGTAATAAAAACTGGTAATGTATGTACTTCAAATACTAATTTGGATATGTTTAAAAGTACCTATTTCTATAGACAAGTAAAATTTGAAGGCTTATAGAACTAAAACGTTTTATATTTGACCATAATTTGAATACAATACACCCTTTTTGATATCTTATCTACACTAATTATAAAAGGTGGCCCCATAATGTAGTGACATATTTTGAAGTCTAATAACTTTGCCCCTGAAAAACCTATAGGTAAGTTTTTGGCGTTGTTCGATAGAAAAACTCAAAAAGTTTTTTTGTGTTGCAAAAAAATACAGGGTGTACCAAAGTATAAAACGATTTTAATCAAAATTTGGAATTCAAGAAATTTAATAACAAGCCAAACTAACAATAATAATAATAATAATAACTAGCCTAATTTTTAGAAATTGTGTCTAAAAGATGATGACCTCATCTTCTTGAACATTCTTCTAATCTAGACACCATATTTCGCATAGCATTATGGTACATTAATGGAGAAATATTCCGGATTTCTGTTAGAATATTTTCTTTTAATTTGTCGTTATTTTGCGGATTATTGATGTAAACCCTGGATTTTCAATGATAAAAGCGTGATGATTAATTTTTCGAAACCGGCAGTAAGTTCTGTCTATTTGACAATTAAAACAATTATAAATCTCTGGTTACACTAATAGTACTGTGCAGAATGTAACTTTACATACTTAAATTTTTACACTTTGGTACACTCTGTATTTTTTTGCAACATAAAAAAAGCTTTTTGAGTTTTTCTATCGAACAACCAGGGGCGGACTGGCCATTGGCAGAAATGGGCAAAGTCCCACTGGGCCCCAAGGAATGCAGAAATTGCGGGCCTCTTAACTTAGCCCTAATTTAGGTGAAAATAAAAATTCATAAATTAATTTGAAATACGAAATCACGAAACAAAGTGTCTAATCATTATTTTTTAGTAAAAAATAAGTCTGAAATGACGAATTTATAGAATTTTTTGTTGTTAATTCATACAGAGACGTCAAGTGAGATCGCCGCCACCGTCAGCTGTGTAAAACGGCGCGACGGCGCCCCGACTTACACAGCCCAAACATCAACTACGGGCAGCGATCGTCACATATCGGATAATAATGAAATAAGAAATAATGTTATTGGGGCATTGCGTAGTTCACGGATTCCCACTCAGATACGAAACTCAATGATACATTCATAGATATTAAGATATTTATTCTCTCTGGATACATACGGTAATTTTAGGTCTGTGGGGAAAAATGGAACATTTTCGGTTGATTTGGGGGAATTTTTTTGGTTATTTGCTATTTGCAACACTGCTGTGGTGTAGTCATTAGCATTGTCTATATAGAATAAGGCCAAGAACGGTAAACTGGAGAGGATAGCTACATCGAGCAAATCTGTCCGCACGGCACCGCCATTACTGTGACGTAGTTATGATTATTCGTCCAGCGCGCTGCCGTTTAAAACGCATGGAGCGGAACATAATTTTCGTAATAATCTTAATTTATAATAAGATTATTTTGGCGGCTATGACAAGAGGGAAATTTTAAATTGTAAAAGGAAGAGAATATTCAAAAGTAGACGTTTTATTAATCAATTAATATAATTATATGAAGTTAATACAAAAGAAGAATGAATACAAATAATTTGTAAATGGAAATATAAAATGCGGTATAATTTATATATTTTTATAATAAAAATAATAGAAGTGCACCTAAGAAGATTAAGAATAAAACGTTTATATATACAAAGAAAAGAATATGTTGTGGTTATAGGATTGGTGATATAAAATAAATTTTAGTGTAAATTTAAGACAATAACAAATAAATTATGAATGTAAATTATAACTTCAAAATTATAAAATATTCATAACTAACAATATTTTAATTTCAAATTATATGAGGATAAGTTATTTATAGTAAAGGAATAAGTATAAAAATTTTGGATTTCAAGGTAAGATTTTATTATCATACAATTTTTATTAATTTATTATTGATTGAAATATAAAAGCAAATTTATTTATAAACAGATATAAACTTTAAATAGCGATATCATTACAAATGCAAACACAATTTATTGATATAACTGGGGCGTAGGTATATGGCATTTTTGAATAGTTTCTGTTGTACATATTGTATATAGTAAAATATTATAATGAAATGAAATAATCAATAAACTCAAATATAGTTTTATTTAACAATTAATACCAATCGCAGTATGAATAACGAAAAACTCAAATTAAAATAGGTGTATTCTGCTCAAAATGAACTGAACAAATTCTACCCGTATCTGGGTTTTATCCTTCCTTCTGCACCTGTGTATCCATTCTTCTTATGGTTTGGGACACTAAATCTTTGGATTTTGGAAAAGCATGGAAAATTACATTTTGACCTCTAGCTGTATAATAGCTATTTTTACACCCATGACCGCACAGCTTGATCCGGACATTGTTCTATATTTCTAGGCTAAATAATAGTTTTATAAGTTAAAAAACTTATAAAACACACACGAACAACCAAAAACAATAAACACGATAGATAAAACTAAATAATAACACCACCAAACACTGAGAAATAATAATATTTTGAACGTATACAAGACCACTAAACTGATTGAAGAACAGCTGATAATCATCGCTACGTCACAGACTTCCGGCAAAGCGGCGAACGTTGCAGTATAGGGATCTAGCTATCCTCTCCAGTTTACAGTTCTTGGAATAAGGCAATGTCATTAGTCATTAGTAATACCTGTTTCGCCACGTGCCGCCGTGTGTGTAATTCCCCGAAAGCAATATATTTCATGTTTGTTTATTATAATAAATATTAAAAACACCAATATTATATCATTGCTCGTTACCCAATTTGTGTAGTGCAGTGCTACATGCATCGTATCGATTTTGACTTGCTGCAAGTTTTTCAAAATAAATTGAGAATTGAGAGTGTAGTGTAAGTGTAGTTATTCCCTAAGGGCCGTATGCACCGTATGATTTTAAGTTTAAGCCGGCTTAAATTATGAATACATATTAACTCTTAGTTGCACCGAAGTTTCCTGTGAGAGAGCATTTTCTAAATTAAAAATTATTAAAAACAGATTAAGGTCGACTCTCTCTGAGCAGCGATTGGAGGCATTTATGGTTATGGGCGTAGAGAAACAGATATTAGATTCAATTGACTTTGACTGTATTTTGGATAAACTGAAAAAATCATCTAGTTTGTTTTTAAAAATGTTGTCTTATTAAAATTTCTCTGTTTTTCCATTGCTTTTATTTTCGTGAAGTAATATATGCAAAATATGGGGCCCCTACTTGCAAGGTCCCACCAGGCCTTTCCCTTCCCCGTCTGCCCCTGCGAACAACACTAAAACTTACCTATAGGTTTTTCAGAGGCAAAGTTATTAGACTTCAAAATGTGTCACTACATTATGGGCCACCCTTTATAATGACAGTAATATGACACTCATTTCAATGTCATAATGGCGTTGTTTCTAGCACTAGTGCGATATATATTTATCACACGCATTTTATAAAAAAAAAGCACGCAAACCACCAGTTGCTATAAGGAGATATCAACAAACAGCTATTGCTATTAACTTAGTTCTTACTTGTAGATACTGTGTGGTGTTGACAATAAATAATATTAATTGATGAGTAGTATAAAACATTAAGTACCTTCGGCTCGTTTTGTAAACTTCAGATGCGTGCTATAAAGTACCTAATATGGCACTTATAAATAGCTATTTTGACATTTTATATCATTTTTAAAACTGCATCTGCCTATCTAGAGTGCTGTAGTGTTCAAGATAATGTTTTAGTTTGGGATCTTCACTACAAGAAACAAGTGGTTAATAATAAATAAAATAAGTAATAATAAATGAGTTACATAGAGACATTTCAACGTTTAAAATGTGGTGTACATATACCTTAACACAAAATAAACTCTGTTGCACGCCATCACGCACAAGAGCCTTATTTTGTTATTCAGCGTCTTACAGCTGCTGCAAGACATTTCTTTTTCTGTATTGCATGATATTCTATTAGTCATGCGCATTTCTAATCCTAGAATATTCTAAAATATTATTTACGTAACATTCCAAGATAATATAATTAGAATTTCCAGACCACAATTTAATTAAAGATTTAGATTTTTGGGGTATTAGGTCCAATTTAATTAAAACACTATTACATTAACTTGCTGACGTTCCGGTATAATTTATTACCGTCCTCAGGGCACTGTAAGATATAAATTAATTATTGTAAATTTTTTGGCATATAATAAAATTTTATAAAATGAACCCAAAATATAGAAATAATATTTAAACAATTACTAATGCAGCTATTCTGTAACTTTCTCTTATAGCGCTATAAACATACACCTCTATAAAATGGCAACTTTAATTTTTATTATTACTTATTAAGACAGCCTATCTTACTTTCTATAATATTCAGCAGTTTATTTAAATGCAAACTACAAATAAAAATAGTATTATTAAGTCTATGATTTTATATTGGATGTAATAAGTCAAGGTCAAAGGCTTACATCCCTTACAGCGCTGTAAAATGGGTTACAGAATAGCACCATTAATCATTATAGTTATACATATTAAAGGAAATACGTACTTATTTTAGGCACTTCATTAATTATATATTTAAATTCAATAAAAACAATATCATAAACAATTACTTACATTAAAATTTAGTGTTTCTCGTGCATAAACAACTTAATAGCAGGAACATACTACTTAGATATCTGGAGTGTGTTGAAAATTACTCTGTATATAATAACTGATTATAAAATTATTAAAAAATGTTTTTCGCGTGAAGGCTGTGATAGGACTGAGATTAGAGATAGATTAGATAAATAGATAAATAGATAAAATAATAATAGGCAATCAATCTAATCCAGACAAAAGAAAATTTCAAGAAATGATAAACAAAAAAAAATTCGAATCAGTAAATTCAAGAAAAGACAGAAAATTTAAACTCTTGTTATTTCAATTTAATTAATAAGATGAAAACTTAACGACATAATACAAATTTTTAAAAGTATTAAATAACCTTTTTACCTATTTTTGTTCTCTCTACTTTAACTTTGTTTACTTATTACATAGTGTTTTTCTTTTCTTGACCGTTGATATCAATTAATTTGATGTGTTTATTCTTAGGTTTTCGGTCATGTGGTAAAATAAAAAACTATTTTCTGACGTTTCGGTTTTATTAAACCATCTTCGGAGAGCTAGATATAGAATTTACTTTAGAAATTATTTATAATGAATTCACAGTACTTACAATTTAGGAGTGGTAAAAATTACATAATAATTAATATTATATACCTACATTTTTGTCTGTTGTGGTTGAGATCTTAAAAAGAACTAAATGCTAAAATATTTTGTGCCTGGTGTTTTGGGATGTTTATGTTATCCTTGATAAGGTGTAATTTATGAGCTTATTGGTACTAAAGTGAGTGACATAAATTTAATGTATGGACTATTTATAATTAATTTGTTTTGTTGATGGAAAGATGTAAAAATTATTTTATTACAATTTTTATTTTTCAATTACATATTACCCCTTTTTAGTTTACTTTAATAAATTGAAATAAGTTTCTCTTAAATTTTCTATGTCAGTGCGGTTGTTTATTGCGTTGTTATGTCTTTTAATTTGTAACATTTCATGTATAGTTCGTCGGTGGTAGTTTGGTTCTTTATTTAAAATTTGTATATTGTTAAAGTTAAAGTTAGGGTTTTGTTCTAGAGCGTGTTTTGTTAGTGCTGTTGAATTTTGGTTGAGTGTTTTTATATTATATTTGTGGGTGTATATTCTTTTGTGGAGGTATTGTTTTGATTGGCCGATATATGTGCTGTTGCAGTCTATTTTGTATATTGTATTAGTTTCGTCTTTTGGTTGTAGTTCAGGTTTAAGTTTTGTGAAAACCAATAAGCTCATAAATTACACCTTATCAAGGATAACATAAACATCCCAAAACACCAGGCACAAAATATTTTAGCATTTAGTTCTTTTTAAGATCTCAACCACAACAGACAAAAATGTAGGTATATAATATTAATTATTATGTAATTTTTACCACTCCTAAATTGTAAGTACTGTGAATTCATTATAAATAATTTCTAAAGTAAATTCTATATCTAGCTCTCTGAAGATGGTTTAATAAAACCGAAACGTCAGAAAATAGTTTTTTATTTTACCACATGACCGAAAATCTAAGAATATACACATCAAATTTACTTATTACATAAACAACCCAAACACTTATTCATCCCTTATCTACAGTAAACTTAATATTGCATAGAAACAGTCTCATTCGTATCACAGCCTTCACGCGAAAAACACGTTTTTTAATAATTTTAAAATCAGTTATTATATACAGAGTAATTTTCAATAAACTGCAGATATCTAAGTAGTATGTTCCTGCTATTAAGTTGTTTATGCACGAGAAACACTAAATTTTAATGTAAAGTAATTGTTTATGATATTGTTTTTATTGAATTTAAATATATAATTATTAAAGTGCCTAAAATAAGTACGTATTTCCTTTAATATATATAACTATAATGATTAACTAATTGTTTAAATATTATTTCTATATTTTGGGTTCATTTTATAAAATTTTATTATATGCCAAAAAATTTACAATAATTAATTTATATCTTACAGTGCTCTGAGGATGGTAATAAATTATACCAAAACGTCGGCAAGTTAATGTAATAGTGTTTTAATTAAATTGGACCTAATGCCCCAAAAATCTAAATCTTTAATTCCAAGATAATCTTTATATCATAGTTATATTTATTTATATACCTAATTAAAACTATCTATATTATACTACAGTAATATAATAACCGTTACTAATTAGTTACATAAATGATATGCTGCCGTAACATAACCATTATTATAACAAAATAATCACTGTTATCATATGTGACAGTTATGCTGAGTGGGAAATAGTAATATTAGCCCTATAATATTATTAAATTAATGTTGCATAACCTCATGCATAAATTGGCAAAGTTATATAACAAAAATATATTAAATATATAACATTGTTTGCTGGGAGATGCTGGTGAAGAAATGAGAAATAATCCAGATGTGATTAGAAATTCTGATAACTATATTACAAAAAGGGCAAGAAAATGTCCAACAAAATGGAGGTCATTTTGAGCAATTAATTGTAATTGTAGTTTTCTCGTAGTATTCCTTTTGTTTAATTATCGGTGTTCTTATTGGTCGTTCCTGTAGTCCTAAATACGGACCTGCAATTACATTTTCTAGTGGTCTAGATGAGGCCTACAAATACAAATTATGCAGGTCTTAGAAATACACATAAAGTAATCTACATTGATTATGACAATAAAATTAATAAAAATCCGTTTCATTTCATTATGTACCCCAAAAATACATTCTTAAAATTTTGGTAGTATAATTTTCTGCGGCAAAATAAAAAGTACATGATTAAATTCAGTTTTCATCGCTCTTTCAAATTATATAAACTAAAAAGATATGGAGTGTTGTTTTGAGGATGGAAGATTTTGTACATTTTTTGTTGAGCCAGACCTGGCTAATTGTTTTTAATGTCTTAGTGGATTTGTCAAACTATGTAGAATACGTGTGCCAAATGTTAAGGAAATATACAGGGTGGTTTGTTAGTTATCAATAAAAAAAGAAATAGGTAAAATTGATAAAACAGTGTATCTCGGTTATAAAGTGTATAACCTTTATTATACAGTTGGAGATATAATAAAGAATAATCAACAGTAGCTCCAGTAGATCAATCGGATGGGCCGTAGATTACTTTTGAAAAGATGTTTGTTTTCTTATTTTTATATGTATGTGAAATTTTGATTAAACACCAATGAACATTCTTGTTTGTTTTAGTACAAAAAATACGAAAAAATTAAATGCTCCAAAAGTTAATTGTCAACACAAAAACCCAAAGTATATTCCTGCACACTAACTTAAGATCGAAGAATTAAATACGGAAGATAAATTTTTACAATTTATTAAAAATAATTTTAAAATAAATTACCAAGTTAACAGTTAAGTTTACAATTGACTAATAAGTTGAGAATGGATACAAAAAATTACTGTAGAAAAATGGACAAATTAATGGTAAAATTATAATAATTAAAATGGACACTGACACGTAAATTTTCTTCTGACCAAGAGGCAAACTCAATTTGAGGAATAGTCTTACTCAATTCGTCGCTGATCGGACTGTGGAACCCAAGGATGCAAAATCTTGTGGCCAAATCCCTCGAATACTCGTGGATGCGGTTCAGTGACTCTTTACTACTGAGCCTCCTGAAATTCCAGGCCTCGCAGAGTCCTTATGACGGTTCTGGTTCACAGGATCACAGGAAAATTCCTTTAGTAGTTGCTCTCGATGTTGGTACATGTAATAAGACAATAGTGTATAGCCAGTGTCGTGTATAAAAAAATAAAAAATACAAGCGAATGAAGACAACAATGTTAACTAATAATAAAAGTTACAATAATGACCAGAGTTTATTACCAAAATATATTATGCAATAAATACAAAATTCCAGTTAGACATAAATGTTAACTCGGAAGAAAGTTACCTAATTAATTTAATGACTACAAGAAACAAAAATATTGATCAAGAAAATTTGAATTGGTCGGTATGAAAAAAAATTAAAACTTAAAAAATTGTGAAATTTACTCTGATTTGACTTTCCCCTTTGCGTAGTAGGTGTGGGTGTGTCTGCACTATATGAATTAATAAAATTGTATTTACTAACTACTCGGGGCCGGTTTTTCAATGTTCAGTTAACTCTAACTAAAGGATAATATCCAAGGAGACCATTGTTACAATAATTGTTTCCTTCGATATTATCCTCTAGTTAGAATTAACTGAACATTGAAAAACTGGGCCTCAACGATTGCTAGATATTAACAAAAAAAAACTAAAAATCCCTATTTGAACAGGTGTCACCCTATGGAGCACAAAGTTCTCAAATTAAGAAGGCGAGGCCTCGCATAGCCCAGGTATGTGAAGAATTTACAAATTACTGAATAAGATCAAAAAAAAATTCACATACCTTGACTATACTCCTCAACACACTGGCCTCCTTCTTAGCAATCCAATCCGGGTTATATGGGCAAAAACCAGCTACACGAGCCCCTCGGATGGAATTCCTGATTAAGAACCTTGAACTTCTGGATGAAATTCCTGCTTCACACGTGGTTGCACATGGACCACGATAAACTGAAAAACAAATTCAAACGCACAATATCGTTCGACAAAAACAAAAGATTCACCTTCTGTAGGGACTCGCCCTCTAGAATATTATCTAGCTAAATGTTCACAATTACCAAAAAATTTTGGAATCTTGAACAAACAAAAATAAACTAAACTACTTATACGTAGTAAGATAATTCGTTTAGTAATTCCCCAATTATCAATATTAATAAACTATAAATTCAACAAAATAATTAAGATAACAATTAACTTGACTAGACAAAATGTCTGAAATTTTTTTAAAATCGACACCCAACTACTCACCAAGTACGCCCAAAGTAAAGTGAAAGTTTCCGATTTACACACACAGTCGAGCGGTGTCCACCACTGAAAATGTGGGGATATGCGTGTTTTTATTTGATTCGTGAACCTAATGGAATCCGACCGCGATATACAGTGTCTATTACACATTGAAGGATGTATAATCATTTTTATGATATCCGAATAGTAGATACTTACGAACTATTCGTTAAATTAATAATGTATACGTGTCATTTTAATTCAATTTTAAATCTAAGGCTGTGCAAGCTTTTCCAACTCGTTAATTGCAGAAATTTTATTGTGCCTGCGGCTCTCCTTTAAGAATAGCAGTTTGTTTGCCCGAGAGCACGATTAGTATGTGTCATTATATGAAAAAAAACTGTACTAACAACTAACAAATTTTATTTTTTTTTTATATTATGTATTTTTCTTACATGTAGCCCAGAGGATTTTTTTATATTATAACTTATTGTCATTTATTACTATTTTTCTTCTTTTTCACATCAATTTTTTTTAAATTTGTCTGTTGTATACCTTCTGTAACTTATCTTTTTGTGTATATACAATATACTTATTATAGTATTTTTTAAAATCATGTATACAGGGTAAATCCCAACTTATTTATTTAATTTTAAGGGATGGTAGGTCCGTTATGGTAAATCCATATAAAAAACAAAAAATGAAACAAATACACGCTGCAGTTTTCGAGAAAAAAATTTAATTACATCAATATTTTGAAAACTTAACAACTCTATCTCAGGCAAATAAAATAAGATCTAGCTCCACTATCAATTAACATTGTTCGGAAGTCTGTGGAACGCATATTTTTTATACCATTTTACACAAGCATTAAACGTGACAAGTCAGAGTTAATCAGAGAAAATTGGGACAGCGCGCGATTTTATGAATGAATTTTAAAACCCGAATTAGGTGACCGTGCTTTAAAGTTTAGTAGGTTGTACAGGAAAAGCAAATAAAATTTTACTGGGTGGTTTAGTTTCGTAGAACTGGTGGCTAAGAAAAGCTTATTTATTTTATAGCTACCTAACACATAAGTCAATTTTAAATAAAATATTTAAATATCTAGGGCTTAAAGAGACGATTTTTCTTGGTGTTAAATTCAATCCAACCACAAAATACTCTGATGCAAGAACATCGATTTTAAATTTCCTCCTTAATGCCTACTAAATTACTATACGGTACTCACTAGGTTAGAAAAGCGTGGGAAACGACTCTGTCCCAACTGTTCTTATTAACCGAAGTCTCTGGCTTCAAATGCGCATCCCGTCGAACAGCCGCTAACTTTATTAGCGGCTTTTTTGTGAAGTATCTTTGGATAATTTGTCGTTCGAAGTACATGTAACCACAAGACAACTTAGTCGGTGTTTTTATGGTGTTTTAAGTTTTTCTATTTCTTTGAAATTTGTAATGAACTTTAGATAAACAAAACATGTTCACCTCAATCACCTCATATGCGTGAATCGGTAGAGATATGCAGTGGTCCTCAAAAGTTCAATAGATTTTTACGTAAGGTAGGTCAGTTTGTCAACTGTCTTTTTTATATTTTTTTACTCGTAATTCGTGTTAAAAATTTGTTATAAATGACTTTAGTTAGGCTTTATACAAGCATAATAACAAAAAACATATATCCAGTTTGATATAGGTACCTACTCACATTGATGTCTCATTTCTAAACATACAATTATTAAGTTCATTGGATCTTCTTTAATGTATGATAAAAATTGGATTAAAAATTACAAAATTAAAAACGTCTAAAAATAAATTATTGAAAAACATTTTTTTTAACTCGCCACAAAATTAATTCATTATGGTCACCAATTAAAAAACGATGTCCCCAAGAAGATGTACATATTCTTCCGCCTTTATTTTAGCTCATCAGGGAGACTGGACCACGTTAAATTCAAATTTTACCTATATCTTGAAACTTGTACTTAAAATTGTATTTATTGACATTAATAAAATATTTTTTAACCATAACAATTTTTTTTTTATTCCTATAATTGATTTATTTTTGACATCAATGTGAATGTTAGATTGACATTGGATTTAGGTTATATCGATTTTTTCGTTAATGTCAATTTGACATTAAGAGGTTATATTATTTTTTGAACGTCGCAATGTCAGAATAAAATTAAAACTAGGGAATTTTTAACATCATAATGTCACAATCGAACTAAAACTAGATTATATTAATTTTTTTATGGAGATTAATAATTTTTATTAAATATATGTTTTATTTTTGATTTGAAATGTTATGGATTATGGATTATTGTGATTTAATTCAATGCTGTATGACAATATAGTCCTGCAGAGTATTTTGTTTTCGCATTATTCGACAATAATAACGTTCTAAAATGTTTTCAATGATTTTCTTTGAATTCAACATAATTTATATACACTGTGTCGCACTCAAGAGTGAAACACCCTTATAACTGTTTTCAGTTTTATCCGATTTGAACCAAATTTTACTCAATGATAGATCCCATTAGGGCCAACTCATGACCAAAAAAAGATTCGCCCGCTACTAATGCAAAGCCACCTGCGATACCAAAATAAACGCAAAAAATCAAGAAACATATTAGGCATTTTTTTATCGGAAAATTTTACTAATGAAAGTTGTTCAGAATTGTCCAAAAACCTTTAATCCAAAATCTCATAAAAATTAAAAAATATTAATATTTTGATTTAAAAAATTTTGGGACAACTTACATTAATAAAATTTTTGATAAAAAAATGCCCAACATGTTTTTTTGATTTTCTCCGTTTATTTTGATATCGTAGGTGGCTTTGTATTAGTAAGGGGCAAATGATTTTTGGGCCATAAGTTGATCCTAATATGGCTTCTATTTTTGAGTGAAATTTGGTTTAAATTAGATAAAAAAGAAAAAATAAGAGTGTTTCACTCTTAAGTGCGACACACTGTATTTGCATGATCAGAAGTGGAACATCAATAAATACCTAAATTAGATAATTTTGTTAATATAGGGCCAGTATAAAACTTAAATAAGTTTGTTTATAAGGGACGTGAAGGTGAAGGTATAGGAAGCATATATCAATTATAGGAATGAAGAAAAAATTGTTATGGTTACAAAATATTTTATTAATGTCAATAAATACAATTTTAAGTATATAGGTAGAATTTGAATTTAACGTGGTCTAGTTTCCCTGATGAGCTAAAATAAAGGCGAAAGAACACGTAGGTACATCTTCCTGGGGACATCGTTTTTTAATTGGTGACCATAAAAAATGAATTTTGTGGTGAGTTAAAAAATTTTTTTCAATAATTTATTTTTAGAGGTTTTGAATTTTGTAATTTTTAATCAAATTTTTATCATGCATTAAAGAAGGTCCAATAAACTTAATAATTGTATATTTAGAGATGAATCATCAATGTGAGTATATCAAATTGGATATGTTTTTTGTTATTATGTTTGTATAAAGCCTAAATAAAGTCATTTATAAACAATGCATATCAAGCAAAGAAAGAGAATTGTAAAAAAGTGTTATAATATCAAATACATCAGAGATCACCCCTTAAAAGGAATTAAATAATTTGGGGTCACCCTATATATACCGTGCCTTCATTTCAAAACACTACATAAGGAAGCGATCAATCAAAAACGCAGATCAATTTGCGTCAAAAAATGGCTGTTAAAGCGAATAACTTATTCGCATATTAATTTATGAAATACATAAAATAAATAAATAAAAGAACCTAAATTGGCACCAGAAGATTGGTTTAATTACCTACTTATAAGGATGGATGAAGATACATATTTCACAAGAAATTGTTTGCTTATTGTTTTCTGGTACATTTTAAAATAAATTAAATAAAATAAAAAATAAAGTGGTATAAACACGTGTGAACTTGTATTGTATGCAACTCACAAGTCACAAAATACATGCGGCTGCGCTACTGTGTAAAAACGTAAAAACCGACTATTGTGAACGAAATCCCCACATACTGCTGGTTTGACACAGCAACCGACGAACCGTCGGCGTCGCGTCGTTCCAAAAATCAAGCGCCAGCAGGAATTTTCATGGACGATACGACACGGCGGTTTTTCCCATAGAACTTAGTCTGTGGTTTTTCCTCACACATATCGGTTTTTGGCGTTTTTGACATGACGTTTCGAATCGCTGCGATACGAACTGATAAAAAATAACTAAGTCTGTGGGGGCCTTTATAGAATAATTACATACACCACACATGTAATTACGACCCCCTTTATCCCGGAAGGCTCTAGAAGAGTCTTGTGTGGGAGACTGCTACACACTTAAAGATAAGGGACATAAATGTTATTCTTTTACTCAGTAATTCCTTGGATATCTCACAATAATAATATTACTTTTCTCCAAAGCTAACGTGATCACAAATCGATCATTATAAGAAGTAAGTAGAGAGGCAAGTTGCAGGTATTTTTCTCAAGTTTTAACAGAACTTATTACATGTAGTTTTAACTCATTTTAATACCTTGAACCTTGAACTATTTGTTTTTTATATTTCAAAACGTGGAGAGATCAGGGTTTAATATATAGGGTAAGGTATCTCTATAATCTATAAATAATTCATTTTTAAAATTCTTAGCGTTCTTATGTAATTTATGCGGTTGTGTTTATCTATTTATATTCTCCCATTCTTTCCAGAGAGCGGTTGAAAAGTAAAAAAACACTCTTTTAGTTTAATTTGATATTCAAGACCCTAGCTCATACATAAATTATGACCCAATGTGGGAAATAAGCAATCCATGAAACCAAGAGTAGTGTAAGACAGGGCCGCCTTAACTTATTTAGCAGCGCAAATAAAGGTAAACAAAACATATATAAATTTTCTTTCGAATCTTTCGCTATAATCACTTTACAGCTTCGTTATCTGTGCTGTACAGTTTTTCCTTATTTTACTATGATTTTATTACTGATCAGGAATCCACGAAATGTAAGGCAACAATAAGTATATGTCGTAAATATTGTTTAAATGTTAAATTAACCAGTTTAAAACTGGGAAATAACCTCTACGCCTTGGACGTAAGTCAGAGGATCAGATAGAGGGTGTTTTTTGACAACTAATAGGAATTAAATTAATACAAAAATACTGCGCTGACGTTTCGGAAACTATATCCGTTTCCTTTTTCAAAGTTTAGGCTTTAGATTTTTATGTAACGTGTAGAATAACACGGCATAAAATAAAAATTGTTTATATCATTTCCATAGATACTTACCATAGAAATGTTGAAAAATATCTTACTAAATAATATTAATTTTATTGAGTTCTTCTCTCAACATTGGTAACCAAATTGAATTTTGTTCAACTTGGTTACCAATGTTGAGAGAAGAACATGGCCCATCTGATTTTTTTCTAGAGGCATCTAGAGTGCCATGATTGGTCTAATTTGGTTCAAATGTACTGGTATAACTCCCAAAAAATTAGATCGACAAAAAAAATATAAAAATGGCGTCTTGGCGTGCATTCAAATTTGACCAAATCACTTTTTGTCCATTTTGACCAATTTCCCAAAAGATAATGGTAAACCATAAAATAATACATTTTGTATGAAATCCATTGATGTGCCCTTGATAAATCTGCAGTGTGCTAGTAATAAAAAAAGGGAAAAAATCATCGAACACAACACGTTATTTTATACTATTTATCACACTAGCCATGGAAGAAACAATTAAAAGACGTAACTTTGACAGACGAATAAGTTTTTTTGGACGTACATTACTGCCGCAAAATTTTATTTGGATAGCTCAAAAATTGTGGAAATGGCGGGGGTTTACCATGATCCGTGGTCACCCGGTATAGAACTTATAGAAGAGTACCTACCTACTAGTATTTTGATTTGTTTTCTTGCTACATTTTGGTTACCACAATTTTTTTAATTCTGCTGTGGCTTTATTACTATTTGACAACAACATTAACGTTTCAAGTAGCGCCATATGTGTTTTGTTGCTTTTCGATTATGATTGTAATAAGACCATAAGTATTTTAAAAAAATAGAGAATAAATACTTTCATTTATCCAATTTTTTTGTGGACCATTATTCCATTTAACTGGACTTTGCGTATACATATGCAAGACACTGTAGATAACCGGATAAACTACTTAACACTGAATATACCTTCTAACTTTCTAACAAATTTTAAAAAGTACGGAACGATAATCTAAGCCAGTCCTGTCTTTCGAAGATGAAAATAGATGAAGTCGAGGGGGAACAACTGTCTCCATCCGGATGACTCGATTTGTCACAACGTCGCTCTTCTTGACTTGATCCCCGCCTTCAATTTTTTTCAATTCACGTACTTTCAACCTTAGCATTTTCCACTCAGGGGAATATTTCACATGTTGCCTCACCTGGTGTTTGCGTTTAATTTTCTGGAAAATTAAAAAGTGCTCTTTATAATTGAGCTATTAATTTTGTTTGTAATACGTCCCCCTGCGTAATTTATTTAAGGAAGGAAATCTGTATAAAGAGTATATATTAGTAATCGTTTATATTTTTGCGACTAAAAAATAAATCAGCAAAAATAATATGTGGCTAAAGCATATGATTCGCTTCATATATTCTTTATGCTACTGGAGAACTACTACTATCAAATTGTTAAAAAAAAGGTTTTGTGATTTTGCAAGTAGTAATTAAGATATTTTAATGTTCTTTTCTGATTCTGATGAGCTTTTCTAATTGCCTTTGAAGTCCTTAGAATAATTTATACAAGATATGAAAATCAAAATCGTTCCTGCATTCACACAATTATTCAATTGCAGTTTTGCGATAATTATTCATTTCCAAAATATTAACCAAAATATGAAAAACCTGAAGGAATTTAAAGTGAAACTTTGTTTTATCAGTGTTTCATTTTTTCCTTGACATTTTTAAATATTTTGGCATCATTTCAAATATAATATAACAAATCGCTAAAAATATAAATATGTATCTAACATTATTTCATATACCCATAACTGATCCTGGTTCTATTCTCGCTGTTCCTGAAAAAGAAATCTAAAACATATTAATTAGGTTTTACACAATGAAAATATTTTTACTCTTGATATGATTTCCATTTCAAAGTAAATATTATGTGTTTCGGACTCCACAATAAACTGTAGGGCCTTGTCTCTCTTTACCTAACATAAAATCCTGGGATTTTCTGGGAGTTACTTTGGTGACTTAAGAGGCGGTTAAGCAAACATTTTAAGAAAACATTAATTTATTTATTTATGAAATACTTATATGTTTTTACTAATTAGATAAATATTTTCAAGTATATCTATTAGGTATGTATAGTCTTGTTTTCCAAATTATAATAATACAACAATAAAAGCACTCAATTTAGTATATATATGATTTGAACTTGGTTAGCGAAACGTATGTTAAGTTAGGTGTTCGGTGGCTTGGTATCAGTTGGGATAACCATATAGGGCATATGCTAAGAACTGGCCTTACGATTAGAACTACCCATTTTATTATTTTATAACTAGATAAGCATATTACAGTATGAAATTAATTTACTGTTCGTAAAAATACATTATAACACTCAAATTTCATAGTACTTACTTATCTAAGAAACTAAAGAGTTAAACGATACGAATGAAAACTTTTGTTCGATTGAAAGTGGAAAATAAATTCATATAGCCAAATGCAACAAAACGCATGGTAATGAAGGGAAACAAAACTGTTGGAACGGTCTTTAAATTTCTGCAGATTAATTAAATTTATTGGTTAATTAGAGCAGCAGACATGCAAATATGAGAGTGTGTATGCAGAGTGCGTTTGTATGAATATTCAAGCGTTGCCAGCTACGATGTGATTTACATGCTAAACTGTTTAGTACCGGCAAATATTAATAAGCAAATTGCGAGGAAAGTTGCACCAACAGTAATCTTGATTCTTGATGATGGAAAACATACTGATGAATGTACGGTGGCCAAAATTTGTTATTAATAAATTGATAAAAGTATTAATTAATTGGTTAAGTCTTTAGTTCATGTTCTTCAATTCAATACTAAACTAAACCTAATGAAATGAAGTTGACTAATAATAGAAAACATACCAAGAATAAGACAAACATTAAGATAAAACTACGTACAGTAACCTTAGTGGATTTCATGAAATAGTACATTGTGTACCTAGTAGGAAAAGCCTAACATTCCTGGACGACTGTGAAGATTGCTTGTCGAGGCGCAGCCGAGACAAGCAACACGGAGTCCGGGAATGTGCTTTTCCTACGAGATACACATACTATTTTTTCTGAAATCGCAATTACTATTATTATAATTAAGAAATTTTTATTAATACATAACATTTTTTCATTGCAATCTAATTGCTTATGAAATCATTTCCTTTGCAATCACTGTTTATTTATTGATGTGAGTGCTAGGCTTATTTCGTTTCAATACGTGCTACAAATTAAAATGGACAATGATGACGGATGAGTTTCATGATGACATACAGGTGTCTGGGACACCACCGAGAGTAACAGCTGCAAATAATGTGACTTTAAATTATCATGGAATTGTCACGAAAAAGACATGACCTCCCGATCTGAAAATGTCATGATTTCTAATTTATGTTCAGTTGAAGGCATCAATACGTTATAGTCAAATTACTCACATGCTGAGATCAACACTTAGTGCAAAGGAAGACATTGATATATCATAATATTCGAAATTATGCATTTTCCTGAAACGTCAAGGTGACAGCTATAAACCAAAGAAGCCGAATGTTCTGTCAAATGAACAACTTGAAATATTTATTACTCAAGCACCAGATTATATATGCATAATGAATAAGGTATACGTTTAAAATGTGAGAATTTTAAAATTATCTAGATATTTATGTAGTTTTTACTTTTTATAGGTTGCCTTAATATTTGGTGTGGCCGGTGCATGTCGCCGTGATGAACTGTGTCAATAATTAAATTTGTCTGCGTATATTTATTTACTGTTTAAAATGTAGATAAAAACGAGTCCGGGAAACTTACTTTCCCGGCCTAGGCCGGGAAAGTACTTTCCTGGACTCGTTTTTTGATGGTTGCTTAGCAATGGACTAAATACTAGAATACGCTATTTTGGGGTCTGAAATTGCGCCGAGAAAGTAGACATTTCTGAGCGATTTCAGAAAAAAAAATTTTCTAGAACAACTCCTCTATCTAGGAGATGGGTATGTCTAATAATTATTTGTCTCGTTTATCCAACATACTTTAAATAATATTTATCTACGCTCGTTATATAATGACAGTAATATGACACTCATGTCAATGTCATAATGACGTTATTTATATCATTAGTGCGATATATATTTATCGCACGCTTTTTATAAAAAAAGCACGCAAACCACCGGTTGCTAAGGAGATATCAACAATACAGCTATTGTTATTGACTTAGTTATTACTTACTTGATAGATATTGTGTGGTGTTGACAATGAATAATATTAATTAATTAGTGGTTTTTTATGTATAAAAAAATTAATAGATACAATTTTGTATATTATACGTGCCATATCTGTATTTTATAGCACTCTTCTGTTTACAAAACTCACCTTTGGTTCGTTTTGTAAACTTCAGACGCGTGCTATAAAATACCTCATATGGCACTTATAACATAAATAACTATTATTCTAACTTGGTTAAATTCTCTTTACCTTTCAATAAGTCATATTTTATTGAAGTTGTTGAAATAAAAGTGTTATATAGTCATTTATCTTAGTTTTTAAATATAGATAACAAGCCCAAAATTGGAGACATTGGAAAAAAAATAATGATAATAGATGTTTACGACACTAATATGGTAACTGTTCATATTACAATGAAATGAGAAAATTGTTAATTGAGGCGTTAGTGTCATACAACGTTTTACCGATTTAGATAAAACACGAAATAATGAATTTTTATCTTAGGTTTCCCTAGTGATTTAATAATCATTTGTGACACTAGTGTCGTAATGGAATCCATTACAATACTAGAGCTGTAATTAGGTTAATTACAAAACAATTTTAGTTTCGTAATATTGATATTACAGTATGAAATTAGATAAAACATTTAACTGTTTTTAGTTCAAAGGGTACTAAATACCTATATACATTATAAACAGTATGGAAATCAGCCTTAGTAAAGAATGGAACAATCAGACAGAGAGCGCTCCCCACTACATTGGCCGTCAAGGGCGTCGCCTCCAAAATTTCCAGGGGGGGCATAGAGCAATTTTTTTTAGAAATGTCGAGAGAAAAAGTTACCGAATTGTTACTTAAGTAAAGAATTTTATTGTACCTTTTATACGTGGATGATTGAAATACCGCAATAAAATTTATTTGTGAACATTAATTTAGCCAATTTTAACACTAACTGCCAAAAGCCAGGGACTACTGCCCTCCCCCCCCTCGCGATGCTCTATAGGCAGAATATTGCTAAACCTCGAACGCAGAACGAACCAAATAATTTTAAATTAAATCAAGTTTTTTTATTTATCAAATTTGTGGTTAAAAGATTGAAATATTTTATATATACAATAATATACAACATCCTGTATACTCAGTAATTCTTAATTCAATATTATCGATATTTAGGAGTTTCTCAATTTGGAAAAAAATTCATATTTTAGGAACTGTAGAGATCTAGTTTCGTTTTTTCCGTGTTGCTGGATATTTTGCTTTTAGTTTTATTTTGGGCAGTCCCGTTTTACAAATAGCTAATAAAACACAGAGAAATATCTAATAGAATTTATCACTAAATCGGCTTGGAATTATTTAGATCTTTGGTGTCAACACCATAACTACAGGTGCCAATTGCAAAAGTTTTACCTAGAAGTAATTTAAGTGTTTTATACCAGATTTATAATTTTCATCAACTTCACATTGCAATCATCGATGCTAATTGTGAAATCTTTGCTATCACCCTCCAAATAGGTATATGAACAAATGGAGATGCGAATTGTTTCTACAATCTTAAAAACAATTTCGTCTATCTTGCAAAAAGTTGGTATCTTTAACATTATACACAGCGCTAAAAATTGTACTTTTTGCACTAGGTTAAAAAATAAATAATTTTTGCGACATCAAATATTGAAATGTTGCAGAATGAAAATATTGTTTTGGTGCCTGCTATACAAATTAATTATAAAATTGTGTGTTTCACATTCCAACTAGCAACAAAAAATAATTATAGATTTATAATCCAATAATTGATTCAAATTAGAAAATTTACATTTATTAGAAACTAATCTATTTGAATATGTTTTAGCAAAGTTATATAATCGTCTACTTGCTTTATTTCTATGATCTGCAAGAAACCAATATTTATTTTGGTTGCGGCGATTATTACGTCATGTAAATGGATCGGTTAAGTTGCTCTCACCAGTTTGTTTTTGAAGGATACTTTTTTGAGTCCATTGCATGGGAAATATTATTTAATACTTTTACTTCGAAAGTGACGTAAAAAATATTTCATCGCCCCTTAAAACTACCCTAAAAAAGCAAGCTGTCAAATATGAAATTTGTAATTTTATGCGTCTTGATCGAGGTCGTAATGCATAAAAGTTTATTTTTTTTGTCATCACTTATAATCGAAAATTGATATTATGATATTCATCATCCCCCTTCAAGGGGTTGTAGCTCACTTATTATGCGTTTTAGGACATATTTTGTTTAATGAAGGTCCATTTATTTTTTGATAAATTAGCGAACTCTGAAGTTTGGCACACTCGTGGTAAAAATGACCCTGTATACAACATCCCTAGTTGATTTAATTAAATTTATCATCCATGTGCAAGTACTTGGTCTGTGTAGAGTATCAAAAATGACGTTGGTTTTACTTGCAAATACATAATTGTATTATCTCCAAAAGCCACAATTTATTGTAAAGTATTACTTCGAATTTTCAACCGTGTGCAGTCTACAACACATATAGTTTCCCTTTACTGCCCTATATATCTTTATTGCCGTTGCAAAGTTAAAATTATAAACGATGTCTGCTAGTAGACCTTTAAATTAAAATGCAGTCCGTATTTTAAAATTACGATGCACTACATTATTACCTTATTTAATTATCTTTATGAAACACAACTGGCTAAAATGCGATCGTATAATTAGCAGCTTTCGAAGTTATAATTTTCTGACTGCTTACACTGAAAGAATAATTTGTTTATGGACAATTATCAATATTATCGAACAAACGTAGTGGGTAATAAATTGGACAAAAATCTCTTTCAGAATCTACAATAAATTTTATTACTTACATAACGTACCCTGTATAATATTTAAATTTTTTAAATTATTTTTATATAATCTACGGCTATCTGATAGTAAAAGATAATTTAATTTCTTGTATGGGTTATTCATAGGAATAATTTATTTAGAGGTCTGCAGGTGTTAATTTTTTGATAAAAATGTTAATATCTCAAAAACTATAAATATTAGGTACTTATAGGATTTGTTATATAAAGTGGCCTTAGAATTCAGCAACCTATCAATAAAATAAATAATTATAGTAATAAAACCATGGGTTTTCCATTTAAAATAGCAAAGTTGACATCTGCTTCCGGTATAACCGGAAGTCAAAATATTTTAGTTAGAAAGGTCATAAACTGTTTACTACATCTGTAAGTTCACAAAAATTTGTTCCGTAGTTTCCGAGATATGGATCGTGTAAGCTCCCGCCTGGACACGCTTTATAATTTTATAGTTTTACCGTTTTAGTCATACCGCACATTTAATTGTAATTCTATTATTTTGGCATTATTGTCATACATTGATTTTCCACAAAACTAACAGTTAAAAGCAAAAATGTATTTATTAGCTCATCGCACAAACCCTCTTATTTTTGTGACGCCTATACATCATTTAAATTATCGAACTCAATGAGATTATCCTAACATTTCCATTGTAAAATCGGTATTTATGAAAGCTTTTTGCTGTATTTCATGAACGCTAATGAAGTATTCAGCAGTAAATGAACGGCCCTGAAATATCTGTCATCATTTAAAGTTTTAATAAAATATTAAATTAGCTACTTTGTAAGCCATTGTATATAATTGAATTCTGATAGAAATTTTACATAATTCGCAAAATGTTAATGTTAAAAATGTTATTCATGTTGTGAGAACAGATGACAAAAATCATTTGGACAGGTCAATTTATAAATATATTCTTCTAAAAAATTAGAAACTGCCTTATTTCATTATGCTCCGATTGTACCGTAACAGCGTTGTAATCGAGTAAGAAACTCAATTTGAATATTATTTTATCTATGAATTTCTTAATAAATAGGATTATAGGAAACAACTACTGGACGAGCAAAGACCCCGACTCCCATTGAATTATACCTATAAATCCAAAATTGGTAGCCAAATTTGTTATTTGTCTTTTCTCCACCAGACACAGACCGGTTTCGAACTCTTTATGTTCTCATCAGTGTGCCACAGGTAGCTGAAAAGACAAATAACAAAGGCAAACCAAACTGGTCTATGGCAGACCCAGCACATAGTAACTGTGAGAGATAAGTACATCCCTCTGGTGGTCAGTTGCTACTACCAGTCAAGACATCGAAGATGTCTCGTGACCGATAGCGGCTTGCCAAGCAAGCACCAAGAGCGGCGACCTCTAGCCCTGATGGACTAAAACATGCTTAATAAATAGGATTATAGGAAACAACTACTGGACGAGCAAAGACCCCGACTCCCATTGAATTATACCTATAAATCCAAAATTGGTAGCCAAATTTGTTATTTGTCTTTTCTCCACCAGACACAGACCGGTTTCGAACTCTTTATGTTCTCATCAGTGTGCCACAGGTAGCTGAAAAGACAAATAACAAAGGCAAACCAAACTGGTCTATGGCAGACCCAGCACATAGTAACTGTGAGAGATAAGTACATCCCTCTGGTGGTCAGTTGCTACTACCAGTCAAGACATCGAAGATGTCTCGTGACCGATAGCGGCTTGCCAAGCAAGCACCAAGAGCGGCGACCTCTAGCCCTGATGGACTAAAACATGCTTAATAAATAGGATTATAGGAAACAACTACTGGACGAGCAAAGACCCCGACTCCCATTGAATTATACCTATAAATCCAAAATTGGTAGCCAAATTTGTTATTTGTCTTTTCTCCACCAGACACAGACCGGTTTCGAACTCTTTATGTTCTCATCAGTGTGCCACAGGTAGCTGAAAAGACAAATAACAAAGGCAAACCAAACTGGTCTATGGCAGACCCAGCACATAGTAACTGTGAGAGATAAGTACATCCCTCTGGTGGTCAGTTGCTACTACCAGTCAAGACATCGAAGATGTCTCGTGACCGATAGCGGCTTGCCAAGCAAGCACCAAGAGCGGCGACCTCTAGCCCTGATGGACTAAAACATGCTTAATAAATAGGATTATAGGAAACAACTACTGGACGAGCAAAGACCCCGACTCCCATTGAATTATACCTATAAATCCAAAATTGGTAGCCAAATTTGTTATTTGTCTTTTCTCCACCAGACACAGACCGGTTTCGAACTCTTTATGTTCTCATCAGTGTGCCACAGGTAGCTGAAAAGACAAATAACAAAGGCAAACCAAACTGGTCTATGGCAGACCCAGCACATAGTAACTGTGAGAGATAAGTACATCCCTCTGGTGGTCAGTTGCTACTACCAGTCAAGACATCGAAGATGTCTCGTGACCGATAGCGGCTTGCCAAGCAAGCACCAAGAGCGGCGACCTCTAGCCCTGATGGACTAAAACATGCTTAATAAATAGGATTATAGGAAACAACTACTGGACGAGCAAAGACCCCGACTCCCATTGAATTATACCTATAAATCCAAAATTGGTAGCCAAATTTGTTATTTGTCTTTTCTCCACCAGACACAGACCGGTTTCGAACTCTTTATGTTCTCATCAGTGTGCCACAGGTAGCTGAAAAGACAAATAACAAAGGCAAACCAAACTGGTCTATGGCAGACCCAGCACATAGTAACTGTGAGAGATAAGTACATCCCTCTGGTGGTCAGTTGCTACTACCAGTCAAGACATCGAAGATGTCTCGTGACCGATAGCGGCTTGCCAAGCAAGCACCAAGAGCGGCGACCTCTAGCCCTGATGGACTAAAACATGCTTAATAAATAGGATTATAGGAAACAACTACTGGACGAGCAAAGACCCCGACTCCCATTGAATTATACCTATAAATCCAAAATTGGTAGCCAAATTTGGATTTATAGGTATAATTCAATGGGAGTCGGGGTCTTTGCTCGTCCAGTAGTTGTTTCCTATAATCCTATTTATTAAGCATGTTTTAGTCCATCAGGGCTAGAGGTCGCCGCTCTTGGTGCTTGCTTGGCAAGCCGCTATCGGTCACGAGACATCTTCGATGTCTTGACTGGTAGTAGCAACTGACCACCAGAGGGATGTACTTATCTCTCACAGTTACTATGTGCTGGGTCTGCCATAGACCAGTTTGGTTTGCCTTTGTTATTTGTCTTTTCAGCTACCTGTGGCACACTGATGAGAACATAAAGAGTTCGAAACCGGTCTGTGTCTGGTGGAGAAAAGACAAATAACAAATTTGGCTACCAATTTTGGATTTATAGGTATAATTCAATGGGAGTCGGGGTCTTTGCTCGTCCAGTAGTTGTTTCCTATAATCCTATTTATTAAGCATGTTTTAGTCCATCAGGGCTAGAGGTCGCCGCTCTTGGTGCTTGCTTGGCAAGCCGCTATCGGTCACGAGACATCTTCGATGTCTTGACTGGTAGTAGCAACTGACCACCAGAGGGATGTACTTATCTCTCACAGTTACTATGTGCTGGGTCTGCCATAGACCAGTTTGGTTTGCCTTTGTTATTTGTCTTTTCAGCTACCTGTGGCACACTGATGAGAACATAAAGAGTTCGAAACCGGTCTGTGTCTGGTGGAGAAAAGACAAATAACAAATTTGGCTACCAATTTTGGATTTATAGGTATAATTCAATGGGAGTCGGGGTCTTTGCTCGTCCAGTAGTTGTTTCCTATAATCCTATTTATTAAGCATGTTTTAGTCCATCAGGGCTAGAGGTCGCCGCTCTTGGTGCTTGCTTGGCAAGCCGCTATCGGTCACGAGACATCTTCGATGTCTTGACTGGTAGTAGCAACTGACCACCAGAGGGATGTACTTATCTCTCACAGTTACTATGTGCTGGGTCTGCCATAGACCAGTTTGGTTTGCCTTTGTTATTTGTCTTTTCAGCTACCTGTGGCACACTGATGAGAACATAAAGAGTTCGAAACCGGTCTGTGTCTGGTGGAGAAAAGACAAATAACAAATTTGGCTACCAATTTTGGATTTATAGGTATAATTCAATGGGAGTCGGGGTCTTTGCTCGTCCAGTAGTTGTTTCCTATAATCCTATTTATTAAGCATGTTTTAGTCCATCAGGGCTAGAGGTCGCCGCTCTTGGTGCTTGCTTGGCAAGCCGCTATCGGTCACGAGACATCTTCGATGTCTTGACTGGTAGTAGCAACTGACCACCAGAGGGATGTACTTATCTCTCACAGTTACTATGTGCTGGGTCTGCCATAGACCAGTTTGGTTTGCCTTTGTTATTTGTCTTTTCAGCTACCTGTGGCACACTGATGAGAACATAAAGAGTTCGAAACCGGTCTGTGTCTGGTGGAGAAAAGACAAATAACAAATTTGGCTACCAATTTTGGATTTATAGGTATAATTCAATGGGAGTCGGGGTCTTTGCTCGTCCAGTAGTTGTTTCCTATAATCCTATTTATTAAGCATGTTTTAGTCCATCAGGGCTAGAGGTCGCCGCTCTTGGTGCTTGCTTGGCAAGCCGCTATCGGTCACGAGACATCTTCGATGTCTTGACTGGTAGTAGCAACTGACCACCAGAGGGATGTACTTATCTCTCACAGTTACTATGTGCTGGGTCTGCCATAGACCAGTTTGGTTTGCCTTTGTTATTTGTCTTTTCAGCTACCTGTGGCACACTGATGAGAACATAAAGAGTTCGAAACCGGTCTGTGTCTGGTGGAGAAAAGACAAATAACAAATTTGGCTACCAATTTTGGATTTATAGGTATAATTCAATGGGAGTCGGGGTCTTTGCTCGTCCAGTAGTTGTTTCCTATAATCCTATTTATTAAGCATGTTTTAGTCCATCAGGGCTAGAGGTCGCCGCTCTTGGTGCTTGCTTGGCAAGCCGCTATCGGTCACGAGACATCTTCGATGTCTTGACTGGTAGTAGCAACTGACCACCAGAGGGATGTACTTATCTCTCACAGTTACTATGAATTTCTTGTCAAATTTATTTTTTTAAATTTTTATGGTCATTTTTGCATAACTTTGAACTGGACACACTGAATTAATTTAATCCGTTAAGCTCTATGGTCTGTAAAATTCTTAAAAATAGTCATTTGTAAAATAAATGAAATACAGTCAAGAAAAAAATGTTTCAATATTTATTTAAATATTCGTGGCGCCCCTGAGCAGAACAGCTGATGTGTGTAGCGACATAAATGCCTGCACCTCCACTCTTCGTAGCTACCGCGTTGCTGGCGTAGTTCAGCCTGTGCATCCATGATGTCAAGTGTGAATTTTTCCTAGTGTTTTAGTTTTTAGTTTTCTCTTCGTAGCTACCGCGTTGCCGGCTTAGATCAGGCTGTGTATCCATGGTGTCAAGTGAGCATTTTTCCTAGTGTTTTAGATTTCAGTTTTGGTTTTACTTGGTATTTGTTTCTGAGGCAACACTGCGAATACTGCGTGCGTAGAGGTATTTGTTCATAACAAAGTCAATGTCAAGTTCACCGGTCAGTGTATCCCCAGTGGGAACAGTTTAGGGTTTTTTTTTTGTTGAAACATTAACTATGGAATTTTGAAAATGATGCTGCGTATGTTCGGAAAGTAATGGGAACCAGATTGGGTCCTTCCTTTAAATGGGATGGAATATACCAAACATATCTTAGTCCAAAATTGCTTCCATAAGTAGTTGTAGGGCCTTAAAGAAGAAATTTTTTGTTTCATTTTGTGTATATTTCAAAAACATAATGAACGATCAAGTTGGGCACTAATTGACCTATATTTTAGGGAATCTGAATAATATGAGGATATAAGCATTTCTACAAATTATAGGGGGCGGGCGTTGTTGGCAGCTTTTTTGTATTTTTTATCATAATTTTAATAATTGTTATTATTTTGATCCGTATGACTAAGCACCATGATACAGAATCGATAAAATGCACCGTTTACATGCTCATCATTAAAGGTGTTAAAACAATTAAATTTTGATATAAAGTTGAGTTCGACATCCAAAATGACGAAGGTGCCAGTTTACTATTAAAATACACTGCTGGACAATAGGTTGGAATAATTCAAATTTCCAAGGTTATTTTGAAAGCATGTATCTTCTAAACGATTTGGAATATCGAAATTCGGTTTTCAGGACTTTTTTGTAAATTTCATTGACAATAACTGGCTTGAATATCAATTTTCCGTTGTGCTCAAAATGTCATGTATAGGGTGTATACTAAATCCTTAACAAAAATTCAAAATTTCATTCTTACCGAAAATTTAGGAAAACCAAAATCGAATTAAATTTCTTATACCAGGGTAATCTATGGACCAGTTAGAAAAAACAAATTTGGCCGATTTTTGATATCTCGCTTATTTTTGAATATACGGGGTTTTTATTGAAATTAGGACAATTTTTTTAAAATGTACCTCTTACTTTTTAAAATCGATCATAAATCGTTTTCGCGTATAAAAAACAGTTAAAATTTAAATTTGACCTTAGATGTGTCGAAAACGGTTTGAGATAGAGAAAAACGGTTATTTAAATTTGCAGATTTTTCGTCACACACGCTTATTAAATGTTTTCACAGGCACCCTGTATAAGCAATTGCAATTCTTGGTACTAAGGCAGCTACAGGTATGCAAGGTTACTTGATAATAAGAAGAAAATGCATTACTTACTTTGTTCATAAAAAGTAAGAGACACATTTTCAAAAAATAATAAAAACCCCGTATATTTAAAAATAACGAGATATCAAAAATCGGCCAAATTTGTTTTTTCTAACTGGTCCATAGATTACCCTGGTATAAGAAATTTAATTCGATTTTGGTTTTCCTAAATTTTCGGTAAGAATGAAATTTTGAATTTTTGTTAAGGATTTAGTATACACCCTATACATGACATTTTGAGCACAATGGAAAATTGATATTCAAGCCAGTCAACGAAATTTCCAAAAAAGTCCTGAAAACCGAATTTCGATATTCCAAATCGTTTAGAAGATACATGCTTTCAAAATAACCTTGGAAATTTGAATTATTCCAACCTATTGTCCAGCAGTGTATTTCTCAAAAAATGTACCTATTACGATTTATAAAAGAACTTAAATTAACAATATTTTTAGTTTTCCTTTAGACAAATTTTGTTTATATCGAATAAAAGAAAAAATAGAAATTAATTTGGGTTCTCCAAAACGAGGCATCATTTAAATTAAGTGTGCCACCTAATCTGAATTACATATTTACTTTTTCCCTTTTTTTTAACGCCTTATTATTTATACTAATACCTGAGTAGACGAGCAGTCAGTTGAAAAAATTCTGGAGGATTTTATACACTTTAATTTAAGTTATAATCTATTATCACGTGATAATGTTAGATTCTACAGTAACTTTGTTGCCCTTTTATTTATCGGAAAAGTGAAAATTGCTTTACTGACTAATTTTTTGCCAGGAATACAAATTTTTTATAGAAAAAACAATTGAGCGTCGCATTACAAATATATAGCTATCGACTTTGATTTTTCTTATGGAGCACTCTGTATATTATTATATTTTTTGATTCTCCGTTTTTTCCTAATTTCATCGATATAAACATGTAAGCTATTATCTTTTATTTTTTTTCGAGATATAGATAATTATTACATAATTTAAATTACAACAATTAATACATATATAATTATTTTTTATAGATATTGCTGAAACTGCCTTCCATACTTTCCTTCACAACCTATAGGTATCTTTTTCCAAATTATCCAAACGTATTTTTTGAAGTTAAGTCAGAACATGTTTATTTAGTTAAATAAGACTGTAGTATCTAAACTAACTTTTGTAAGCTGCTTATTAATACCATGGAACACAATAAAATATTAGGTACTACCAGATGTTTCAAGTATCAGACACAACCCTCTCACCCTCCAAATCGTCTGGCAGTAATACTTTATTGTGTTTTATGATAGATAAACAGCAAAAAACAAAGAACTAGCCTGTATTCTATGATGTGACTTAACCTAAACAAATTTATGTTTCGTACATCTGGCACCCACCCCTCGACCTAGAGACCATCTGGTAGTGACATTTTGTTGTTTTTAGGGATGTAAACAGGCAATATGCAAAAAATTAGCTCATACATTATAGTCTTATGCTACTATTTTAACATATTCAATACTGAACTCAATAATTATGCTTACAACCGACTGCCAAATGAGAATTATATTGATCATCACGTTCAAATTAACACTAGTAGTCTATTCCATAAGCATACAACGATCTGTTATACTCACGAGGGTGAAAGTTTATGACAGGAGCCGAAAGCGAGTGTCGTATTTCACCCGAGTGAATAATAGTCATTATATGCGAGCAGAATACCCTACTTTATCCACAGCTATTAAATATTTTTGACTAAACTCCTTACAGAAGAAATTCATAAGTACTATTTATTTTTAAAAATTTTTTATGAACAGGCCGGTATGTATCAAAAGAACGGGTCATAAATTAAATTTAAACGTCAACGTTGATTACAATTTCGCGCTTCGACTCACATGTCATGGCCACTTTAATGAAATTTTTAACAAATATTCGATGAGTTGCCATAGAATCGTTGTTTATTATTCACTGCAGTGAATAATGAAATCATTATTCACTGTAGGGAATAATGGATAGCATTATGCTTGAGGAAGTACATACATAGTGCATACATTATTTAGTAGTCGTGGATACAGTATATTACAGCGTTCAGTGTCTTTACTGAAGTTGTTGTTGTTGTACCACTCAACCGAGACACTCGAGACACACAATTCATAGTTAATATTTATAGTATTTATAAGATGCCATCAATTCAAAAGGCTTTCAAATTGTTCTAGCTAAATTGCTCTGGTGAGATGGGGACGATGGGGTTATGTGTACAATTGCCAATATCCAATCAGTGAATGCAGCAACGCTGGTTGGATTCAGCATTTGGATGAGTGACAGTATTTAATTACATTACCGAGGATAGTGCAGCGGGCTAGATCGCCCTTGAGTGGCACAAGGCGGTTAGGTGTACTGGCCCTCAGATACTGGCCTATCTCTCCTATCTCTCCGACATTGCCACCAGTTCCGGCAGGTGGCAATGTCGGAGGGAATGGGTGTAGGTGGTGTGTTCTGAAAGTTTGTGTATTCAGTTTGATTGGTTAAACTCAGTTTTGTAACGGATCCTTCTACCTAGGCGGTCCTGGTTCGAAATCGAGCAATTACATAAAGTATTTAGCATTATCAAAGACGTGTATTTCAACCACATAACGCACTATGTTCCTTTAGATGTATTTCTATACATTTCCATTTATACAGTTTTACCTATTAAAAACACATCTACCATCAACATACACACACCGTTATGGTCTAGAGATATCTCAGAATAAAAAACCTTTATAAAAATATTTGTATCATTTAATTGATTGATCTATTCATCAATAACATCTTTAAATGTAATTTTGCATTTTCTTTAGATTACAGTATTTACAATTGAAAATGAATTTTTATTTAAAGGAACGATATTAAATTATACACATTTTCGGGTGAGACCCCCCTCTAGCGTCTAATATTCACGAATTTTCCTACCCACACATGGTCCATCGGATTAAGATCGGGTTATTGTGTGGGACATGTTAAAATAAAAATATTAATTAATTTTCAAATACTTTATCGCCCTGATAGTAGTCTATTGTCTTCCATAAGAATAAAAACCATACAATAGCTGTTTGAGGAAATATAGCTCGAGATAATGCTCCACTTGTTCCTCAGCTAACTCGAATACCAGTCCCTATCATCACAATTCCTTCTCTGACAATTTGACCTTTGTATATATTTACTAATCCTTTGTAATCGACAATGTAAACAACATTGGATGTGAATATATTTTAATTCAATTTGGCATTCTTCTACCCAACGGATACGTTCACCACGATCTTGTGAGAGGAATTCTACTTGATAAACAAATTTCATGTAGTCGCGTTGCGTCGAACAAGTCGACGCCGACGGGCCTAAATGTCCTTCACTGACCTTCACTCGTATTCTTCATGTTCACAATATCGTGCCAATGAATGCATGCAAAATTACACTGATACGTAACCCAAAGCTTGAACTACATGAACATAATTTTACGTGTCTTCTAACATTTTCTCTGTGTCCAAATAATTTTTGCGTATGACTAAAACAACAATAGAAACTAAGGATCTAATCGAAAATAACACTATATCAAAACCAAAATGTGTCTGAAATTTTTCTTAGGATACACTTAAAATCCACCAAATTTTTGTTTATTCTTCTATAAAAATATTTGGTACAGATGAGAATTAATAAACATATTTATAAATATTCGAGAAAGGGAGTAACGCAAACGTGCTTTCAGATCTCACAGCTACATCGAGACACGAAAATCGTACATATTCGAAGTAGAGGGGAGATCATGGCCGGTGCTATATGTTGTCCCTAGACCACTACGATGTGTGTATTAAATGCAGATAACAGTTTGCTGCACATATACAGAATACACTGACATAAAGCCAGATTTAACACTACAATGTGTTTTCAGCTGGTAATGTAATTATAATTATATTTTTTAAATTCCAACCACATATGTAGTTCGCGTCAGTTTGCGTTTTAGATTTGGATGAGCAAAACCGTATATTTGCAAACGCTTATCTCGTAAATCCAGTAATAGCTTTGCTTATTAAAGCAAATTCAGAATTTAATATTATTCAAATCACCTTTATAATATGTGGTGAATAAAACACGTTACGAACATGCACATTATGATGCCATTGTTGTCAAATTTCGTTTTGGTTATGCAGGAATGAATATAATTTTTTAGATGTCACTCCCTTTTGTAATAAACCTATATACTAGTTGTTTAAATTAAGTTAAATAACTCTGACAGATTACTGAATAAATAGTAAAAATTAGAATTGGTCTGAAGCAAAAATTAACTCATATGACAGCCAAAATCTTTAATTTCCTGTAAGGCGAATTATGAAAGAGAGGTCTATAAAATGTTTATAGATTGTTGAGAAACCGAACGTTTGGGTATTGGTATAAGGGTTCACTGGAAGATGGAATCAGTTTTAAAAGTTGTGTGGCTTAAATTACACCATGGTTCGTATTTTGATTTTATAATATTCCATTTTATTTCAAATTAACTTCAAAATTGTATGTCTAAAACCAAGATTCTTTTGAATTTTTATACCAAGTTGATTATGATCGACAACATATTCAATATTTTTCTATTATCATTCTTAGTTGCCAATATAGATAATACTGGAAAAAATATATTAAAATGAACAATTTTAATGAAACCTGGAATTCAGTGAGAGTTTCAGAAACGACTAGAAGATACTATACCTACTAGCTATAGAGTTTGTTGTTTTCTAATTTACGCAACCACGGTTTGGTTGTTTGCGAATACTTAACATTTTAATATTAGAAGAGGAGAATTGATCGAAGTCGACGTTAATGATGACATATATTTCGAGATAATATAAGGCTACATCTGTTCGTGTGATTTATTATTATTTATTTACATCAAGACTTATAAAATGCATTAGATACTCTTCTCTTTGAATGGCTATTACTTCACGAAGGTGAAAGAAGGTGAAAGAAGAAAAAAGTATTTCTCACTCAGACTTACTACACATTTGAGACTTGATGAATGCAGGAGACAGACGTGATAATATTTTCATTACCAATACTACGGGCGTAGGCAGATCAGGCTTGCTCGAGTAATCGAAGTGAACTGAAATAACAAAAGGAGTCAGTTGGCAAGTCATCAAAGAAGGACTATTGCTCACCTTTATTGAACAACGGACAAAAGTAAATAACTTCCACTACGTCTATCGCACATCTGCGGTTTTTACTGTATGTCTAAAGATGCAGTTGTAATAAAACGTTTTAGAATCTAGTTGCATACGTAGGAAAATCCACACATACTAGGAATACAGGTATGGTGTTAAACACTTTACTTGAGTAAAAATAGCGGAAGTACCTACTATTTTCATTAGTTTTAAATTAATATCTCGCATACGCCATTTTTAATAGCTAGTCGACATTCTGCCGCGGATGTCTTTCACACATTGAGAAGTTTTACCACACATTAATTTTGGATATTAATCTGGTCTTAAATAATTAATTCGAATAATAACGGACAGTCTTTGGTTTTAAATTAACACTAGCGCATTCGCCATTTCTTAGATAGTAAATGAAATACCTATTTGCTTTTTAGTTTTTAAAGGAACTACGTTGTTTCTATACCGAAAACGCCCGGTTTAGTGAATAAATACGAATGTTCATATTACGTCTTGAGTACCTATAATGTTAAAGAATGAGCGATCGTAAAAAATTTTTTGACTTTACTGCGTTCATGCAGCCCAATATTCAATTGTTTAGGAGTTTCTGATAATACGATACAGTCCATTCTATTTGTAATTGATTCTAGAACTATTTTAAGCTCATTCAAATTTTTGTTAATTCCTCTTATATTCCTGCGAAACACTAGAAAAATATCAATTTCTTCAACTCTTAAGATTTTAATACAAACCTGCGAGTTCTTTGAAGAGTATGTGTTTGAATTTTTTCGATTTGAAATCTCGAATGTATATTCATTAGTTTTTATAAATCTATGTACTTATTTATTTATTTTTATACAGTGGGTCTCACTTTTCACCACTACACCCCAATATCTAGGCCATTTGTTGATCGATTTAGATCAAATTCTGTATACTTCTTTTCTTTCAGATTGTGTTTAAAAAGTTATTAATAAAAAATTTTTTCAAACTTAAATACGCCTACTATGATCAAAAGAAATTGGCAAAAATTAGGAATTTATATTAGCGATTGAGATAGGGTTTTTGTTTTTACAGATTCTTGTTCAGCATGACCTAAAACGTCTGTATACCAAATTTCGTTAAAAAATATTCATTCCTTCAAAAAAAAAAAGTAATAAAAATCTAAGATTTCAATAATAATCACCCTACTATTCCAGTTATTTGTTGACGGATATTTACATAACTTGGTAGTCGGGTATATAATGACTCTAATTATGCATTAGGACACTTTTTTAGAAAATATCAAATAACTCAACTTTTATTGTTTTTTATTATTGAAATCTTAGATTTTTTTTACTTAAAAAAAAAGAATGAATATTTTTTAACAAAATTTGGTATACAGGCGTTTTAGGTCATGCTGAACAAGAATCTGTAAAACAAAAGCCCTATCTTAATCGCTAATATAAATTCCTAATTTTTGCCAATTTCTTTTGATCATAGTAGGCGTATTTAAGTTTGAAAAAAATTTTTATTAATAACTTTTTAAACACAATCTGAAAGAAAAGAAGTATACCAAATTTGATCTAAATCGATCAACAAATGGCCTAGATATTGGGGTGTAGTGGTGAAAAGTGAGACACACTGTATGTAATATAACAAATTATTTGATCAAAAATCATTAACTATTTATGTTTATGTGTCGAATGATACGACTTCGATGTTGGACTTTTCTCCTGTTTCCTCACTTTTTTCTATTTTGTCCAATTTCCTGCTCCTCTGTTTCCCTTTTTGAGTCCTTCGTTTGTTTCTTTTGGATTATTTTGATTTTGCTAAAATATCCTGTTCATGACTTGTGTGTATTTCACTGTCGCTGCTTTTATTTTCTATAGCTTTAGCATCATTTTATTAACAGTGTGTTAGTAAGTTATATCTTGTGACATTGCATTTAATTTTTTTTATCTGGCTTCCTTCAAATGTTTTCTTAGCAGTTCTAGATCTTATCTATCATCTTCATAATGCTCATTTACAATGTTTTTTTTCAACTAATTTTATAAATGTTATTGATATTACCTGCCTAATAGTTTAACCCTACTAAGTTGTTAGGCACAGCAATTGTTTATTTATTAATATGACACTACATTACTTTACTATACCAATTATTGTCATATAGGATCGGTTCGTACAACTCGTAATATAAGGATAACAGCCGCATTGGCGTATATGTAAATTATTAAAATTCACAGCACCGTATATAAAAACTTTTATTTGTATTTATTATCATTAAAAAGCAGAGTTTTCGTAGTTTGTCTCAAGCGTTTTCTACATAACATAAATGTTACTATACCACAATATAATATTAATACAATCTAGGTAATATTTCAAAGCAAATTCCTGTTCTACTTGCAGAAATGCAAATGCACTTGCACATTTTCACATAAATCTACGATTTTAAAACATGTGTTGCCGCTAACGTGGGCACGTTGGATGATATTCATATTATTTCTCATTTTATTTTTACCCATGTGGTCCGCGTACATTGTATCAACGTCTATAAATCAGTAGGTTAGCTTATCAGCGCAGCTCGAATTTTCTACACAAACATAAAAGGTGGAAATGTATTCTTATACCACTATTTTTATTTCCTAATAAAAAGTTCATTCCAAATGTAATGTATGAGTATTAGACGATAAGATACATACCCACTGAATTGTGTTTCCTTTGGCTGAAAATAAATCTGAACTGAGTTATTTACAGTTACAAAGCGTACTACGAAGGTTTTGACTTTAAATATTAAGTACGCAAAATACAAATCCTCTAGTTCATCGTATTACCATTGCATTTGCCAGTGGCAAAAAGGGTTACATGGCAAGATACTAATTGAATAAACAACAATATCTATGTACAAGGTGACTCCTATAACGTTTTCACCCCAATTTTTTGGTTTGTCTTTGGAAATAAAATATTTTACGTAACTTGGATCTTCCAAGATTTCGAAAATATCAACAAAAGAACAATTGGAAGTCAAATAAGAATGGAGAAAAAAACAATATTTTTTTAAATGTAGCGTCCTGTATACCTACCTATATTTCTACAATTTTGAAAAAAGATTTAAATTCTCTTTCCAAAAATATAACATAACAAATATATTTACTTTCATAATATTTAGTAAAATACAGATAATAATTAAAATAATTTATAAGAATACTCAAATTAAATTCTATTTAAATTTATTAAAGGAAACAACATCAAATCAAGCAACATCAAATATCTTATCGAACAAATAACATTTATATTTAAAGGATCTCTTCAAAATGTCCTCTATTATTTACATACCAATAGTTACATCGTTTATACAGGGTGTCCGTGTCCCATGACATGACGGTCATAGCTTGAGGGAATATTACCAAAGCAATTTCAATAAAAAAATGTCTATTGAACATATATGCCCTAGACTCAATCCTTTATCACTTATTCTCATTAAATAACATTCTAAATACATTTTTTCTTCTGCCGACTAAGGAATTTTTAGCTTTTATTCAACTTAAAAAGTTACACAAAGTATTTAAGTGACAATTCAAAAAATGTTCTAAGCTGTTAAATTATTTCAATAATTATTATCAATATTTGACAAAATATGAAGGTAAATGTGTTGTTATATTTTTGAAAACATAATTTAAATTTTTTTTCAAAGTTGTAAAAATACCTATTATATAAATATTCAATTAGAAAAACATTGCTTTGTTTTTTTCTCACTTTTATTTGACTTTCAATTGTTTTTTTGTTGATATTTTCGAAATCCTTAGAAAAAATACTATAAGTTACGTTAAATATTTTTATTATATTTCCAAACACAAATAAAAAAATTGGAGTGAGAACGTTATAGGAATCACCCTGTACCTATCTTAAATGCAGTTTGGCTTTTAAACAAGTCAAGTCAATTCAGTATGGACACAAATTGTAACCACAAACATATGAGATTTTGTATTACAGTAAACCATCTGTTTTCTAATGTCGAAGTGGTTAACTCTGTCAGAATCCTTTGCGACATCCATAGTAAAGGATTCTGACAGAGTTAGCCACTACAACATGAGAAAATAGATATATAGTTGTAACTGTTGTATTACTAAAAATACATTTTAATTTATACTAAAATTATCGAAACAAAAATCCAAAACAAATGTATAAATAAAGGGGACTTGTTCTAGTAATCTAGACAAATATGCAAGTCGATGCAATTATTTGCAGAGTCGCATTTGACCCTGCAACGATATTTGAAATAGCAACTAAATAAATAATAAACAATAATTAGACTGTAGAACATAAAATAAGAAATATGAATTATAATATAAATTGGAAATTTTATATTATGTTTAATCGGATTAAACAAAGAGATATAGTTTTTGATTTAAAACTTAGTTTGCATAAATATCTGTAATGCCTTGATAAATAAAACCAAATTATAAGTGTTAATCGTTAATAGTACCATGAGTGTTAATATGAATAACACATCAATGTCATATTTCCTTCATAATTTGTAATTTAACCAACCCATTCAAATAAATAGCGTTTTTAATAATCGCCCTTAATGTGCTAAACACAGCTTCAACTTTATTATTAATTATTACACAGGTGCAAGTTGATATTTTACGTACATCCTGTAATTCATATTGCACTTTTTATGACAAAGAGAACACCAATATATCCCGCTAAAGTGTAGGAATGAATACTAAAAGTCTGAGAGCTGTACCGTGTTTATTGAGTATTGTATCTTATCTATGTGATTTAGTCACAGCAGCTCACGAAGACACCGTTGAGTGGGCGACGACCATACCACACCTCACTTACTTTAAGCCTTCCAGTTAAACACGTCCTATTACGTCGACTCACTACTTGGACCTTGTTAGAGTGAATGCTGTATGGCCACTATACGTATGCTGATGTCTCCTTACTTTTGTAAATCAGATCCTGTTCCTTTAACTAACATCAGCCTACAAGTTGAGTCCACGAATGGGTTGTTACAGTCATTAGGATAGGTGCTACATTGCTGGAGATCTATATTTTACAATCGAATTATTTTCATACTTATAATTTTATAAAACTTTGTTATTCTTATCGAAAACACACAAAATAATCATTGGATTAATATATAGACATATAGAAGGCTATGAAATCCAGTAAATTCCATCGAGTAACGAGGTAACCGGTGAGGTGGAATACAAACAGTGAAGCCTAAAAATCCAAGCTGGTAAGAGAAGCCCTGTTTCACTCTTGAAAAATTTAGTAAAATTTCAGAAAATACAAATGTAATCACAACAAAGCATTACATATCAATTTGCAGCTTTATTAAGTATAATTACAAGGTATTGAATAACAAATCATCGAAATTCAATAACAAAGGTAAGTTGTCCAAGACCTGGTGTACCCAAGAAGACCTTGAAAGAGACAAGGGTTAAAACTACCCTAAAGTTAGCTTCTCGTCTGGTCCAGTACACAGTGTTACACACCACGATACAGGTATTTGACAGCGATGCGCAAGCGAAAGACAAGTAGTGTGACGCTCTAAAATAAATATAATAAAATAAAGATAATAAAAAGGTACATCTAGAACAGTTGCATTTCTCACAATGTAAGGCGGTTTTATATATTTGCCAAGTAACTATTTTATCACATATGGGAAAAGCAAATAAAATAATTTAGATTTTGTGCAACAGTGGCCTGGATATGAGTTATCATTACATTTTCTTTAGACCTGGACAGAAGCAAAGAAAATACCGGCTGGCCACGAAAGTATTAGTAAATACGAAATAACTTGATTATTATGAAAGATAGACTTCTGAAATTTGGAACGTGATTCACCAAAGCCAGAATATTACTTTCGGTCTAACCAATAGCGACACCAACTTATTTTTTATTTATTATTTTAAACGGAACACCCTGTTTATGTTTGCATTTTCTTGTTAGATATATAATTCTGATTTCAACCACATGTCACAAGTTGACATTAATTTATTATTTATTTAAAAAATGGCGTCGAAAATGCTAAAAAACTGAAACATACAAGAGGCCCCTATATGGGATTTTCAAAAGTTCAAAAGTTTCTAGCAGAAAGTAAATGGATTTGGCGCATGGGTGTTTTTTGTCACTCCATGTACGTAAAGTTCTTCTTAATCAAAGAGGCGCAGATTTTGCAGTTTTAAAAATTCATGGAAAACAGTTAAATTTTGTGATCAAATTTTAAATGGAAAAATATATTACTGTACGCCATAAATAAGGGCTTTCAGATTCATATCAAATGAAACCAGTATTTAATGAGTGAAACACCTAAGGCTCAATGGAACAATGACTTCATAAGTACCTCATTTAGAGTTTTTTCTTAGAGCATGTTCATGGAGTATTTATTTGTTTATAATATTTCAAAGATTGATTATATTGCCATCAATGTAGATAAATAGTATATTATCGTTGAATTATACATGTGTTCTTTCATCAGAAATTACTGAAAAATTTGCATTTGCAGCCAACCTCAACTCTATATTTACCCATATTACATAGGTACTAGGTTTATAATAATATTTCCTTCCCCTGTCTTTAGATTTAAAAAGTCGTTTTACACCAAAAAATTTAATTTTTTAAATAATAATAAATGCACACCTCGATTTTCATCGAAAAGTCCATAGATTGTCATTTATATACACAAAAAGAATACATAAGTTAACATGGAATATTTTTACTAAAATTTCCTCAGTATTTTCTAAATAAAGAAATAAAATGATACCTACAGCATGTTTTTCGTGCCATGAAAGGTAGTACTTACGAATAGTTATGTGATTCTATATTAAGTACTAAGTTAAAGGTAGAAACTTTGAAAGACAGATTTCTGAAACACAAATGCTCAGTTTTTAAAAATAATTAATCTGTTGGTATGTATATCATAAACATTTTGTAGAAGTTTCACCCAGAAAGATAGAAAATTTTAATAAACATGAGCCCCCTGAACTTCACCTAATTTTGCACGTTTTTTTTCCAACTGCAATAATATACTTGATTAATAAATCTGAAAAGATTCAAATTGATGATGTAAAAGAGTCTATATCCTGGCTGAAATTCGGTTTTCGAATTATTAAGCAGCGTGTAAGAAGCTTGTCATACAACCAATATGATAGCTGATTTTACCTTGGAATACAATTCAAATACACATTAAATATAGCAAATTACTATGAACTAGTAAATATGCTACAAATATTTAAATTTAAAAATATATTTCTAATCTATGCAAAATTATTCACGGAATGTTAAGGTGGCAATACCGTTGTAATTAAGATAATATCAAATTTCTAACACGTTATTATGATATAAATATACGCTTTAATATTAGGTAGGTTTATCGCAAATATTTAAAATTCCTTGTTTTCAGGTTGGCTATTATCACACTACTTAACCCTTATAGTTCTTTTTCATGTTAACTGGCAATATAATAGGGATTACGTGTACGAGCTGCCATGTTAAATATTAGACTGAAGTGTTAATATTATTTTCTTAGTAAATTGTCGAAGAAACAAATAAATAATCCTGCATAAAATGGAAAATATGTTCCTATATTCGTTGGGTATTGGGCCACCAGTCTGCAAAATATTGAAGGTAAAAGGACATTATGGAATAACATGGAATAAAATTGCAGACCTAATAGCCAAAAATGATAAAGGGTCTACAGTTTAATATTAACTATATTAAAATTTTGTTCTACCAATGCTAATAATATATGGATCAAGGAATACAGAGGGGAAGAAGACGGTTTTATATATTTTCTATAATATGTGTGTTCTCGTATGTACAGATGCCTACCCCACCATCTTTTCCAGAGTTTCCCGTTTGTTTGTCACATTTATAAGATATATATTTGTGCCCGGTGCTTTCAAATCAACACTTTTTCTCGACTTTTTGAAATGAAACTGGTTGACAGTCCATCGTGTAACTGCAAATGGAAACAGTGCAGATATCAACCACTGATTGTTTCAGTGTAATTAGGGTACAATTTAAGTCCCATACATTTGTTATTCAAAAACTTGTAGATAATGGTAGCCCCCTAATGTGCTTTATTTAGTAACACAAAATAGAAAATGTAGAGATATATTCTGGGAATTTATCAAATTATGTCAAGTTAAAATTTAGGAATAGATACGTTCCTTTATATCTATCCTTTTGTTGAAGTGTACATTTTTACCGTTGTCTAGTCTATGTGTGTTAAATGTAAAATGTCCTGATATGCACCTTGATATGAAGCAGATCTCCCTGTCTCATAATTCCTGAGATTTGTTTTTTTTAATGTTGCATTAGGTATAAGATGTCGTTAGGTTAGATTTAGTTACCTATATAATGGATACATTTTGTCCTGTAGGAATCGAATCCCTTTAACGTGAGAATGTTCCTAGCCTAGGTGTTTTAGTTAGGAGTAAGTTAGTTTCGTTATAGTGTTTTAGTGGCTGAATGGAAGTATCCAAAGTCAAACTAAATGAATAAAAAAAATATCAAACATAAAAGAAACAATAAAATCTATAATGAAATTAAAGTTAGTATCTTTCAAGCTGCTAATTGTTTAAAATATAACGTAACCACTACGAAAGATTTAAAATTTCATTTCACTTAGCAATCTGGAAAATTATCGAATATAAGTGGGTGAAATACGGTGTAGTAAATTTCATTCAATTCCGTCAGCGCATTATGAAGATATGACAGAAGATATATTTTTTTTTGCAAACTTTAACACCCTGTATCTCAAATAGCGCTTCCTCCAGGAAAAAATTTATAGAGCAAACTCTACTTATTTTTTTGTAGTAAATTTATTCCTGCAGTTTTTCTATTTAAAGTGATATTACCCTGTACTTATAAATAAAAAAAATTAAATTATCTAGTACCTACAAAAAATGTCAATTCTACAAATAAAAAATAAGAGATCATTAAAAAATGTCCTATCCTTAAAAAGGATATTGATTTAATTGCAACTGATCCTCACAGAATTAAAGATAAAAAAGTATGATTTATTCGCATTAAAGAATAACGTCGTCTTCACAAGACTCGTTGCATTTAAACAGCAGGTACTTTTGTAATAAGAGATTCCTGAATATATAAAATCCGCCATTGCCAACTCAGTGGGCACTCTGTCAAGCAGACACATATTTAACTAACCGATACCGTATCTCGGTGCACATGCACGCTTTTACATGTTCTGCAAATCAGTCTGTTATCAAGATTTGCCTGTATTTATTACATTTCTGGACCAATCTCAGCCATTAAGTCGGATTGCTCGTTAGCAATCAATTAATAAACGATAAATTTTAACTGCTATCGATTTGAGATTCATCTGCTTGATGGAACGGATACTTATTTTCACCACTATCCTCTGTCACAATAATATAATGAATTCAATTAAAATTTTTTAGCAAGCTAAAATATATAGTAATGTGTGCAGGAGATTTTTCGTTTTTATTATTCAACAATTTATCTATTAGGAAGTTAAATTAGGACTAATTCTGGACGAAATTTCTTATTCTTATAATGGAAGTAACGTTGTCTTACACCAGAATTTGACTCTAAGGAGTGACTTAAACTGTATGCAATAAATCCATCGTTTACAATTTATCAAATTGGATTATGCTTGTTGAAATAATACGATAAAGAAAATAATTATGTTAATAAGAACACTACATCCAATTAACGTCGATTTTGTAGGTGAACCTTATGGTCATATTGGTATTTATCGCTTGATAATACATATTTCATCAAACTAGTGTAAAGTGCATTTATGGGAATGTAAAAATATTCAAAATGAATACTCGAACAAACCATATAATTTAAGTTATATGTAGAGTTCCAATTATTTTAAGCTGAAAAGCACTGGAAAATGAATGTGCAGGTGTGTTTTCACATGCAACTAATGAAACATTTATGTTTTAAGCTAAATGGCGTGCGTGTTAAAATAAAACGAAGTTGTGTTTTGAAAAACGTTTGCACGATCAATTATAAGCTGGATTAATTCAAATAGCTAAACGTAATCGAAAAAACGTGTCAAGCGATGGGAAGGTCAATAGGTTAATGAAATATATTACTACTGTACCATTGTTTTTGTTAATTTTTAAATTCAATGTATTTTGTGGGTTTTCTTATTTTTATTGGCATAGGTAGTACCTAAATATCAGAAAATTTAATTTTTAAAATTGCTATTAATTAGCTTTCTTCCTCTCTTTCAAATAAATGTTTACATATTTTGATAAAAGTACTTGGTAATTAAACTATTTTTAAAAAATTGCATTATTGAGCAGTTTTTGAAAATAATTGTAACTGATAAAAATATTAGCAATAAATTGGATTAAAAATGTATAAATTAGTATAGTATAAATTAGTATAGGTATAAATGAATTGCGACACGCTGTATATAAAATCATATTTTTGAACTTTAATTACTGCCGTTGCCCAGCAAAATTTGCAATTTAGGTGCTTCCGCATTTTTCATTAATATTTCATTTTCGATTAAATTTACGACTGAAAAAAGGAAACTGAAATAACAAATCTGGTTAGTAATAAAATTTGAAATATGGTAGCAATTTGTACAGAAGTAAAATCAAAACCTTTATGCTTTATCTCCAGTTTTAATAACTACATACGTCACAATGGAACCTCAATATATGACGCTGTTCGTTGGTGATGTCCAGACCACTAAAAAGGGACCATTTTATTCAGCTTAGTAGTACTTACATGTGTTTTGAATTATCAAAAATAATTTGAAAACAATTTTACTTAGACGCGTAATACATCCAATTAATAATAATAATAATAATAATAATAATACATTTATTATCAATCAGACCAACATACATTAAGGTATTGGAATCAGATATAATAACGAAGTTTATTTAAGTAATTTAAATATAGTAACACTGTAATGATTAATACGATATGTATTTACAACAATATATGTAATTAAAATTAGCAGGACGTAAGTAAACTCACAATGTATTTGTTAAAATTGTATGTGTTTATATTTTATCACTTCTTTTGAAAATTTTGATTCTGTATGAAACATAATAAATCGCAGAACATTTCAAATGTAAATCAAAGAAAAATTGAAGAAAACAATATTAAAATAAAAGTTTGCTAATTGCGAATTTTCAATTCCCATCAAAGTATAGTGATGAAAATGAATAGGTAGGCAGGTCTTCTTATATTTAAAGGAAGGATTGTGACCACATTTATGTAGAAGGGGTATACCTACTTCTGCATACATGACAAAATAATAATACCATTATATATATATATATATATTATATACAAATCGTTCGTATTGGCAGCACATCTTCAACGTCTGCTTTCTTGGCAACGGGTGTTCCCCAGGGGTCGATATTGGGGCCATTATTTTTTGTAATATATACCACTGATATTCTAAACCAAATTAATATACCACACCATGCTTATGCAGATGACACTCAGATATATTATAGCTTTAAAGTAGATAACATTGTTGTAGCACAAAATAAAATTAATGAAAACTTACATAACATCTATAAATTATCAATAAATCATAATCTCACATTAAATCCAAAAAAATGTATGGTTTTACAATTCGGTACAAAAAACACGTTAGATAAATTAGGTGCAATAAAAATTGTGATAAATAATGAAACTCTTCCAAATGTGAAAACTGCTAAAAGTTTGGATGTAATATTTGACAGTAATTTAAAATTTTCTTTACAAGTAAGCAAAGTAATTCAAAAATGTTATATAAATTTAAAACTTTTATATTCTAATCGTCATATACTTAATTTCAATCTACGGAAAACTCTCTGTCAATCTTTAGTTCTTTCACATATAAATTACTTTATTTTTGTTTATGGCCCATGTCTTGATGTTGTTGAAAAAAATAGACTGCAAATAGCTCAGAACTCTTGTTGCAGACTTATTTATGGTCTACGTAAGTATGATCGTGGTATGTCAGCAAGAATCAAACTGTTATCTTGGTTAAATATTAGCAATCATATTACTTATCATCTGATGGTTTTTACCCACAAAGTAGTCACATCCTCCACCCCTTGTTATATTAGTGAAAAATTTATTCGTAGAAATCAGCAGCATACAGTAAATATTCGATCCAATTTGCTATATACTAGTCCAAAATTTAAAACATCTATCTTTAAAAAATCATTCAGTTACAATGCCATAAAATTATATAATTATTTACCACAAACTCTAAAGTCTTTGAGTATTTTTGCTTTTAAAAAGAAACTTAAAATATTATTGCTTCAAAAACAGTGATTATTATTTCATACCAGCAAACAAAATCTGAACCCCAATAATCTTTATTATATTAGTATAATAATTATATTATAGTATACCTACATTTGTATAATTTATCTTATTATGTATTGTCAATTAGTCGTGCCAGGTGCTTGTATTTTATGTTTAAATTTAGAATTTACGGAGTTAAGTGGTGGAATAGTCCTACGGGGTCTAAACTTCGCTCTGTATTTTCGTTTAAATAAAGACGTTTATTACTATTATTATTATTATTATTATTATATACCATATTTTTGTGAGTATATTATTCCGACAGTTTTTGTCTTATAGTGAATTTGCTTTAATTATTGAATAAACCTTAAATTTTTCATTTATTTTTAATTTTACAGGATGATAAAGTAGCATATTTATCCAATACTATAATGAATAATAATACATGGAGCCACAATTGAACTGACACAGGAATCAACTAAGATGTTACAAATCTTTGATTGAAGAAATCGGAAAGAGATACGTTTTCGGTAAAGTTCAAAGTTGCCTATGATCTTGAAAAACGTTAATATTATGGGCAGTTTATAGCCTTAGTTGCTGTCTCTGATTTCCTTTTTCATTCAATTGAACTTTATTTTAAAGCTGCTCAATTTGTTTAGGTTTATATAAGTTGTCATGACTGACATACTAAGAGAATGAGTAAATACAAGCAGAAATTGAAAAAAGGGACAAAATGTGCATTAAATTGAAACAATTTAGGTATACACGAAACAAATAAAGTGTGTTTTATATTATTTACCAGTTTAACGTTTAATAAATAGGATTATAGGAAACAACTACTGGACGGGCAAAGGCCCCTACTCCCATTGAATTATACCTATAAATCCAAATTGGTTATTTGTCTTTTCTATACCAGACACAGACCGGTTTCGAACTCTTTATGTTCTCATCAGTGTGCCACAGGTAGCTGAAAAGACAAATAACAAAGGCAAACCAAACTGGCCTATGGCAGACCCAGCACATAGTAAGTAGTGAGGGATAAGTACATCCCTCACTACTTACAGAGGGATCTAATGAAACTATTTTTAAAAACAAATGCAACTAATATAAATATAAAGTTTATAGCCCATAACGATAAACATAAATTATGTGCCATCACCACCAATACTCAGCTAAATATGATAAATATGCGACATACAATTATCGCTTATTTAAGGTAAAATCAATAAATTTGCGTAATTTAATTCAAAGCGTTTAAAATTAATTTAATTCGTTTAAATCTCGGTTTTCGAATAGTTGCTGGAATCAATTCGAGCTCACTCCAAACCGACTGACAGTTTCAATTCAAATTGATTAGAGATGAAAATACTGCGTTACTTCTTCCGTTTCTTAATTTCTTTAACTTTCTCAAAGTTTATTTAACTTTGCAATTCACTTTTGTTTTCATCGGCACTAAATAAATGACTCCTCTGATAAATTGGTTTTCCGAAAAGGAAAATGCTGTTCGAAGCTATTAAAAGATCGTGGCAATTTCAACGTTTTAGATATATTATTTTAGCGATCGGATTCATTTTAATGGTTTATATAATTTACCGGTGTTATTTAAGTAATCTCAATCTACCAGTTATCTATACATAAAACATATAACCAAAAACGTGTTTAAATTTAACGAAAAGTATACACAAGGAAAATATTTGAAACACCATTAGAAACAATATTTCTGGTTTTATATGTATAACACAAACAATTTAAATCATTAAAATAAAATAGATTATGAAACAGAAAATTGTATCTACCTCTTCCTACTTATTCCTGCTATCCTTTCATCATATATTTATGGCACATATTTTCTAACTTATAGATCTTCAAATGATGTTCTTCTATTTCGAGATGCTTCATAGAATCTTGCAGGACCATCAGACTAGATGAGAACTTTATAATGTCAAAACAAATGTAGGTATTAGGTTTTGGGTGCTATGTCATTCACGCACATTCATAGAATATATTATCTACTTTGAAATTGTATTTAGCATCGATTTCATTAATTAACTGAAGAATAGTATCTAGAGAAATCCAGTAATTTTAAAGTAAATTAGTACCGAAATTAGAAGTATTACACATCAAATGAAAAGTTAATGTTTTGGCCTTTCTTGCTGTAAGTAAAGAAATTGAATAGAATCTATTTGCATTATATGTTTTTTCCAATAATTGTATTTTAATTCATTTAAAATGTTGAATTTTTCATGAAATAAACTTTTATTGGAATGCGACAATAAACATGTAGGTTCATATTAAAGGTCTATACTGAGTAAATTTGTGACGCATAAGTGCAAAATAGAACTCTCTACGTCACAAATAATATGCCAAAATATCCAAATTTTATTTCCAAAATCGACCAAGAAAACGGAACGGGATGGTTGTCATGCGGTATACTAAAAAAATTTTTATACTCGTAAGTATATTAAATGGAATATCAAATATTTGAAACATGACTGGTGGTGCTATACGGTTATCTGATATTACATAATTAAAATATATAGATTGGATATTGAAAACCCTTGAAACCCGATTTAGAATTTCAAATTGTCCCTCTTTTGTCAACAATCTAGAGCCTGTATCTGAATAAAAGTGAGGTAAATCCTCGAAAATATATTTAGAAAATTTATCATTCATCAGCCACATTGAGCTAAAATAATTATCAGGGCATGTATTTTATTTCAAACCCAACGAAACGAGGCTAAATTTTAAAACAAATTCAACCCATGTTGTAATTAAATGTGTCAGACCGAGTTGTATGTCAGCAATTAACAAACTCAATCAACTTACAGCTGCGGGATCGACATGGGACATTAAATGTATTCTATTATGTGCTATAACTGACGAGATTAAAGAATTTACAACTTGTTCCGATGGTTTGTGTACGACAAATTACTTCATTATGGCTTGGAGCTTAAATCGTCAACATAAAATTTTATAAAGTCGTTTCAAATATTAGGTACCCTAGTGTCCAATTAATGATCTATACTTTTTTGTGTATAAAAGTTACTTTAGCGCAAACTTTATCTATACATAGTTATTAAAGTTCCTAGAGTTTTTTCTCTACTGACGTTAAAAAGGATCATCAATTAATTATTAGTTTAGAGAAAATTAAAAAGAAGTTTAGTTTCTTAAATTATCGAAGAAGATAATCTTGTTTTAATAAAAAGAATTCTCCTATAAGACATCACTCTTTTAGTAAACTATTTTCTGAGAAGTTTTAATAGCCAATAAGTTTCTGAATTTATGTGAAACGTTCATAACAGCTAATGATAACAAATAAATCACCTTAACAAACATTTATTTTAGATTTTATAATAAATATGTGATATTTTAACCGACTAAATTACAACTGAAATTTTAATTATAATTTATTAATAGATACAGATACCTGAAATTAATTTCTGAAAAAACAAATGACGGTGATATAAAAATTGTTTTAACCCGACGAAACTTATGAAATTTAGGTGCACGATATAACAAGTCCAATAATTATATTATACAGTGTGGAAATTATAGCTGCAATAAATTCTGCAACTTGGATATACAGATATTCTATAGAAAATGTTATTTTTGCACTGTCTATATTTCAGTGATCGTTTATCTTCACTTTTTATTTTCAAAAATAGTTTGTAAAGGACCTATCGCTCATTTTGAGAGAAATACAGTTAACTTTTTATTTTTCAAATTTTCCAAGGGGTTAAGTGTTAAGAAAACAAAAACTTACGTCCATATTTTTAAATTAAATGCTGTTCAATGTAAACGATATTTTCACCATTTTAACATTGGAAATGTTTTTGTTTTCGTATAGGGGGTTGAAAATCAGTTTCATGATGCATATTATGAAGCATGACTTATAGAAACAGTGGCGACAACAGAGTGACCAATTTTTGATTGGTTGTCTAAATCGCGTGGTACCGGCAGTCATGTTATTATTTTTTTATAGGCGTCTTCTTGTCGAGAAAATCTCAACGGCTATATCTCGTTGCGATTCTTTGAATATTTAAAATGTTATTAGCGTTTCAATACCCCATGTCGAAGAGTTTTGTAAATTTTGCGAAATTAAAAAGGCCGATTGCGCGCGCAGAGCCCTCCAAATTTTATGCGCGTGCAGGACTTGTCAAAACTTTAAAATTTTTCGTTAACGTCACAAATGTCACTTTTTAGTTAGGATCTGCTGACCTCAAAATCGCAGCTGAACCGCACAATTCACGATGTACTTTCAAGTTGGACTTTCGAGCTTGGATTTATTGCCAGAACGGCGGCCCGGCGGCCTGTTTTCGTTTGGAAATAAGGTTTGAAATTTTCGTGTTTTCGCAAAATTCGCCAAAAAATCCATAGTGCGTCCGATAGATTACACCTTAAACTCGATCCAGCGAAATTTAATGATTTCTTAATATCGGTCCTAGGACGGAAACGATTACAGTTTCGGACTCGGGACGACTTCAGGACCCCGAAACAATTTTCTGTTTCTCGATAGTGCTTTTCCTTCACTTTGACATTTAATTGTATCGAGTATTGTATCCAAGTAAGAAATTGCATGTTTCAAGAGCAGGATTAAACTAATGTTTTTAGTTTCCTAGTAGGGGGTCGAAAATCAGTTTCATGGCAAAATGACGTAACGCGTGAGATTTTAGCGGTTTCAGAACGATAGACGTCAAAATTACACTTCTTCGTTCACTCCTATTGAGCCTAAAATCAGAGCGTGACCGTGCAAATTCACGATGTAGTTCTAAGTTTGACCCTCTACCTTGGATTTCTTATCAGAACAGTCTCTCGGAAATTCGTTTGGAAATAGTATTTGAAGTTTTTCTGTTTTTGCAATTTTTTCAATTTTGTCAATGACTTGCAATTAGACAAATCATAGGGGTGGATTTAGGATCGGGGTTGCTCTGGCAGGTTGCCGATATTTGATTTGTACGTATTTCCGAGTGTTAGACTCGGTTTGAGTGCCATTACTTTAACATGAGGTAGATTAAGCAAAAGTAAACAAAAAAATTTATCGCTGCGTTAGAGAAGTCACGCCCAACAATCCCCAAGACAACTTAACATCGAGAAGCACGTCGAACAGCTTATTTCCTTTTGTCCCGTCGAAATATGTATAGCCGAAAACCATATGTAACTTAAAATTTTGGTGTTTTTCGCAATTTACAAAGATAGCGGTGATTTGAAGCAAAATAAAATATATGTTCAACTCCTCTCTCAATGCCTGATTCAATGGTATATCACACGGTTACAGTACATGCAAAATGTACCGAAATTAATCAAATAAGCAAGAAAATTGCGAAATCTTTGTAACTCTATAGGTACTTATTATTTATGTAATTTGAAGGTGGATTTTTATTGCATCCACATTTGTACGACGTATGTTAACTAAGTGAAAACCAAATTTAGGCAAAATTCAGTAAAGAAAAGTTTTTGTCAAATGATATAAACGAAATCCGATGAATTTCAATGTTGCCAAAAATTCTTTAAAACAAAGTATTGTTTGTAAAACAAGCTGTAGATGATGTAGATTCACCTATTGTTAAAATAGCAATTGAAATATTAAATAATAGACGAACATTTGTACTTAGTTGATGAGGACGTTGATCTCCTTGTTCTATTAATCGCTTTAACTCCAGAAGAAAAAGATATATTTTTCATAAGGCCAGGAACAGGAAAACTTATATGGAAAATTCTTTCTTCGTCAGAAATCCAGAAATGACAAGAACGTATAAAAATAGTTACTTACATTACTAGATGCGAAAGGTTACTTTAAGGCGTTTTGAATGGTCGAGGCGAAGCCGAGACCTTTCAAAAAACACCGAATACTTAAAAGGGCTTTCGCATCGTGAAATGTATTATATTTTTTTTTACTATATCGAAAAAAATTATGGGATTTACTAATTTAAAATTATGAAATGAAATTAATTGACGTTTTTAATAAATTTTATAGTTTAGGAGGCTGCCTGTGAAAATTGTTTCCATGGCAACCAAATATTACACATTTTAATTTCTGGTGGTTTCAAACTAAAATAAACAAATACAAAATATGTCTTGTGGCGATATAAATGGGAATATTGCTTGTGCCTTGTTTTCCCCAAGAAATCCAAAGCAAGGTATATGCAAACTTATGAAGCGTTTTTAAAATGGAGTAGGTACCTACTACGTTGGGTACTACGTGCCGACAAAAATGTTGGCGTACTTCCTAAAAGGACCTTTCTTTATTAATACAAAATTGTTTAGTTGTGTTAATTTGTTCAAATAGAACGAATTAATTTCGTTTAAAATTAGTTTTTCTACTTTTCTGTCCTGGCCGCATAAATTTTACTTTCGTAGATAGCAATGCCTTAGCAACCAGGTAACTCGAATGTTTACTTTCGTTATCGCGCGTGTTGCTAGGGTTACAAAGTTCATTTATATAGACGGTAGTAGAAAAATACAGTTTTACTGACTCATGCCTTCAGTGGTTATGATACCACGTCTAGAATATTTCAGAAAGAAAAATTAAAAGTGATCAAACTTCTTCAGAAAGAAATGCAGTTGGTTAATGTAGTAAGAACTTTCAATAATAATTTATTGGTTCAATAGATCATTTACATGATATAGAACAATGGCAAGAATTCAACCCCCTCACAAGTAAAACAGGCTGGTGAAACTGTTTTCCTACTTGTACGGTGCAAGGAAAATCACAAATGTCTCACTCAACTCATACAGATTTAATCAATTAAAAAAATCGCTGCACGAACAAAAATCAAAGTTGGAAATATTACCACCAACTTCGGAGGCAGTCGTTTAATATTCATTACGAGTATTCTACAAAATTCAGAAATGGCTTGGCAATGAAAAAAATCCACAACAGTGGGGATAGAAGAAAATTAACGGCTCCTTACAACCTCTGACAACACTTTTTGTGCCAACAGCAGAATCAATATTGCAGCTTATCTCCTGCAACCGCAACAGAAAAGCAGGTTGAAGATGCTTACAAATTTACGGAAATTGTCAGAGAGTACGATGTCTAAATTCATACATGGATAAAATTATTTATTTATATGCTATCGATTCCGGTCTTCTTTAGATACAAAGTGTGTTTCATTCAATATATATATAAAATTTTAAACAACTCGATAATCCTCACTTGTACAATTATTATGTACTTTTTCATTTTGCAGAACATACTCACAGATAAACAAGCAAAAAATGAAGGAAACAAACGTAAAATTGGTAAAAAAATTTAATAAAAAAGTCAAAAATTGATATTTTTCTATAAATGAAAATATTCTTATTTTTTGAAAATTTCTCATGGTTCAATTGCCAATTTTTATTATGCATGTGAAAACCTAGTTCATCCCACGATTTTTCAAGTAGGCAGCTGCGACACACCCCTTACGGTTCGGGACTCTTAAGTTTCTTGAAACATAGGTATGTATTTTTAAACGTATATGTCACGTTTCAACGAATTCACTATGTTCTTGTTCAGTTTGGACACTTTTCCTGTACTGCGTTTAATAGTTTGCGATTAATCGATATCGGTATTTCTAATTGTTAGGAATCACTTTTCATCTTCACGAAATTATTTTAAATTGTTTTAGTTTTAACATTAAAAATGTTTGTTAGTGAAAAAAATTTGTATAATACCATTTTAGTTTTCATTATGAGAATGTTTTTGTTAATAAAATAACTTTTTATTTTAATTTCTAAATAAAACTACTGATAATAAGATTTTAATTTTTGAAAATGTTTTGTGTTAATGAAATAACTATTTACTACTTTGCAACAAATTTTCATTTTTTTCACATCCGAAATATCACAAGATTTGCGTTCTACTTCGCCATTTCCAATGTCTCCTCCGGTTGCATCTTTTGCGAAGGACTGTGAATTTTTTTCTTGGTAAAAGGTCAATCGATGATAGTCCTCAATATTGTTTGGTTTTGTAACATAATCGTTACACTTGAGATATCCCCATAGAATGAAATCTAGTAGAGTAAGGTCAGATCTTACAGGTCACTCTTTTTGATACCATAGCTGTTCGTTTGGTAAGCATGGGTATGTCTGATTTGGAAATAAAGCGGCTAAAATAAAATATTATATATAACGCACTAAGCAGCGTTTAATTTAAAACGTAAGTTTCTAATTTTTACCACCCAACCCTTTAGAAAAAAAATAAATTTTATTCCCCTCGAAATGAGCTCTCAAACGATGTGTCACTTACATTTGAAAAATATAAGATAGTAGGTAGTTGTACTCCTGCGGGCAAGATAGACTAAAAATATTACCGTTGATGTAGTCAGCATGCAAGTAAAATGTACGTACTTACAATTCTTTGCTGTATATCCAAGTTAAAGAATTTAACTCTACACTGTATATTTGTGTACAACTACCAATTTATTAGAATTATACGTATTATTTGTAATGTTGATTGAGTGGTGGAATAGCTATGCTAAACTGTGCCAAGATATAAATCTAAATAAAGACGATTTATTATTATTATTATTAAGGACGTTCCACTGTCACCATTTGAAAGAGTAAACATTACCCTTATATTATAATATATGGGCGTCGTAAAAACCAACTTTTCCCATGTTTCTGGAATTCTAGGTCATATATGCTATATATCTAAAATAAGCTAACATCTCGAACATATCTAATTCAAGATGTATACGAAATGATTAACTAAAAGTAAAATTAAATACAAAATAATTTTAATCCGATTTAATTTTTTCAAACAATCAATTTGCTGTGAGAAGGTCGACACCTATTATATAATAATATCTATATTATATCACAGGAATCAATACATACAGGGTGTCCCATGACGTAACGGCTATAGCTTGAGGGTATGTTTATTTATTTATTTATTTATTTATTTATTGAATAGGACACCCAACAGGAATGAAATTCCCAATAACAGGGTAACACTAATGTAAAATACAGTGTAGTGAATATATAGGTTATTAACTACATAACTTAAAATAGAGGCAAAAATAATAAATGCAATTAACACTAACTTAACCTAAACATTAGCTCTATTAGTATAGAGATATTTCCTAATAATATTTTTAAATTTATAAAGAGAAATATTAAATATGTCAACAAAATTACTAATATTGTTATTGAAGTATCTTTGTATTCTATTGAGAGGTGAATTATAATTAGAGTTACTACTCGAAAATTCAATGTTAAATAAAAAATTTTGTCTACTGTTATAAGCTGGTACCACAAAGTAAATAAAACCCAAAAGATTCGAATCTACATAACCATTAATAATTTTATACAAAAAAATACAATTTAGAAATATTCTACGTTCGTCCAGTCGGAGTAATTTATAATGTTTAAGGGACTCGTGATATGTAACGTCATTGATTAAGGAATGAATAAGATACGCGACTGCAATGTAAAGTGCGAGGCTAATTTTGGCAGCGAGAATCCCGGTAAGTTGCGAGCATTCCTGTGATTCATGTAGTATGCTTTTGATAAACCTGTGTCGTGTCTGGTTTTTTGATATTAACGCAACAGGATTTGATAAAGATTGATGGAATATTGTCATGTCCAGGTCCTTTATTAACATCCAACGCATTAATTTTGTTTAAAATATGGTCTATGTCAATATGGTCTACAATAATTGCATTATGAATACAAACATTCTCATTCATAAGGACTGGTTTATCGGATGGCTCATATACTGAAGAGAAAAATGTGTGAAACGATTCAGCAATATGAGAATATCCATTAATAGTGTTATTATTATAATTCATACAAATAGGTATAGTATTAGTATTTTTTATATTTTTTAGAATTTTTTACAATATTCTCTTCCGTGTTAGAAAAGTAATTATTATAATCGATATTTGATCGTTTCTTACATTCCCCTCTCAAGTATGAAAATCTGCTATAATCATTAACCCTTTTGTATTTTTTCCATTTCCTATGGTACTTTTCTTTTTCCCTTAGTAATTTTATCGTTCCAATTGAGAACCAAGCTGGAAATTGTTTGTGATTGTGATTAATTAAAGGAACATTATTTTGAATAATATTAGTCAATTCTTCATATAATATATCAACAGCTTCCTCGGAGCTAAATTACTTAATTTAAAATCCCAGTCGATATCAGTAAGTTCCTGGTTAATTTTTTCATAGTCAGCTTTAAAGAAATTTAATGACGAGTATGATGATTTAGACACCTTGCTGATAATTTTTAAACTAATATCTATGTCAATTGCTACGTGATGTGGATCTTCCTTTACAAAGGGAAAATCACATTTTTTTACTGAAATATCAGAATGATTTGACAGATCTAATATTCGATTGTTTACATTTTCACATCCATTAAATTGAAGTAAGTTATTAAAAGATATACAATCTGAAAAATTCAGGTAAATATCATCATTAATTAAGTCATGTACATAAGATTTAGATTTAAAGTCATAAACCCATTGAAATTTATTTAGATTATAATGTTGCCAAAGCAGTTTCAAGTAAAAAATGTCTAATGAACATATGTCCTAAACTGAATCGTAACTGGGCTATAAACAATTTAAAGTTTTAAAAAACCTACTACTGCAGGGGTACCACCGTTAAGTTCGCTATTATTCAATTATCTTGTTTATGTAAAAAATACTGAAAACAGCTTATTGCTAGAATTATTTATGCTGCAAAAAATATTCGAGATAATTCTGAGAATGCAAGAAGAGCCACCTCTTCCATTTTAAGGAGAGCTTAAACGTATATATATACAGGAATTGGGTGGAAATTTGGACAATTACTGCAGTAAAACAATGAAACAACCTGTTTTTACCTGATATTCGAATTTAAAATCACTGTAGCTTAGGTACGATTGAGTTTAGGGCATTTTTTACTTGAAATTACTTTAGCAACACACCCTCAAGTTATGACCGTCATGTCATGGGACACCTTGTATTATTTTGTCTTTAAATAAAACATGAATTTGGTATCTGATTAACCAAACTATTTGAATGAAAATTGTACGGACTGAAATACAACCTCAACTTATAGAGTGGATCCGGTTGGCTCAGTAACTTTTTCTCTTGACTAGTAGAATTTACGGACAAAAATGTTCGAATTGTTTGGCGTCAGGTTATTTAATGGCAAGTAGGTACAATTTTATATACAAAAGCGGACAAATTTATCTGGCTGCCCAGGTGGGGACGCAAACTAGTGAAATTAGTAATAAAATCGTCAACGCCCTGATGACAATGCTGTTAAGTGATTGCACACGTCAAATCAGCAGGCCACCAAAACATCGAGTTTACGCATTCACTTGACAGAAGAAATGAATTTTAGCGGAAAAATTAACGACGAAGTCCTGATGACGTAGCTGGTAAGAGATTACACACGTCAAATCAGCAGGCCATCAAAACGTCGATATTCTACGCGGTAACAGAATTGAATCTCACGATTTTTGGTCTGGGCCAGAAATAACGACGACGACCTGATAACTTTGCTAACTTCGATACTATGAATTATGAAATGATTCCTACTATACTTCATCATATAGGGCTCTTAAAGTAGAGTCAATTAATCAGTATTTGAGAAACCAGGATTAAAGTCTTAAAATCTGGCATACCAAAAGCTGTAACTTCGATCCGATGCACTTTACTCTATAATCTATTATTTTAGGTCTGTGCGTTCCGCTTGACCCATATGAGATTACTTTCTGCTATCTTCGCCACTTGATACATTCAAATTCGTCATTTCCGTTAGACTTGGTTGGGAGACCGTATGCTTTTGTCTCCCCACCACGCTGCAGCCGGCCAGCCTATCACGGATCAGTACGCTTTTTGTTGTCAACGCGCTTGGTACGTTCAAGTGAGATTGTGTCTTGTGAAGTGTAAAAAATAATAATAAGAAAGGTATGTGGCGTTATATTTGATGTTAAATATGCAAAATAATGTTAAGACTTTATGTAATTCATATTATTACCTAAATGAGTGTTATATTTTAGTTAGGTGTCATTAGTTGACAGACGGATAGAAAATCGATCCGACGGATCAATATGTTAATCGACGGATGGAGAGGGACACGACGGATCGAAAATTTAATCCGACGACGGGTCGAAAATTAATCCGACGGATCAAGATAATCCGACGGATCGACCAGAAACCATTACATTGATAATGAGATGTTACATTTCTCATTACCATGACGAGTACGACCCAGTCTACTCGTTAGTTATTAATAAGACCCACCAATTGTTCTTATTCCCAATATTTCATACATGGTATTTGTTTCAGAATGGCGGAGCCAGAAACTGTTACCTTAGACGAGATAGTAGAAAGGTCCCCGAAAGGAATTGAAAAATTGAATAAAATCATTCAGCTAGCGGAAGATATTCTTCCACATGGCTGGAAAGAATGGAAAATCTCCAAAGAATATGCAGAGGAAGGAGATTTGTCCTTAGAAGCCATGACTTTTAGCAAGTTAAGATTTATTCTACCCACCACAAGGTTAATTAAAATCTTTTATCCTAACACGTGGGCTGTTTCCGAAAAATGCTACAAAACTATGAAAGCAGAAATGGTGCGTTGGCCGGTATGCAGAGCATTCATTATTGGACCACCAGAAGTTAGCAGAAGGATTAGAGGGTCTATGCTACAGCATGAACTAGTAGTGCAATCCACGTGGTCTTTAAGGCCACTGATTATTTCAAGAGAAGAAGCTATTTCTAGACTAAAGGCGGAGCTAGAAGAAGATGATGTGGAAGTTTCCACAGATGAAAGTGAAAAAGAAAATTTTAAAAGAAAGAGGAAATCGAGTACCACCTCACAGTCTAGTAATAGTAAAAAGACAAGACTAGATAACTTAGAAAGTCGTCAGGCTAGAATCGAATCTTTACTTGTGAGGTTGGTGAAAGACTCTGATGAAAAAGAAAACTCTGAGGAGCTTTCATTTGAAGAAGAAGATGATGATCAGGTACCTGATCAGATGGAGTGGAAACCACCATCTTTAAAATGGGAGGAGGCAAGAAGTTTCGACTTTGCTCCTCAAATTAAAGAACAAGAACCGGCTATCCCAAATCCTTTACCTGATATTAAAGACACTGGAATGCAGTGCCAAAGACTGGGCACTTCCTCGTGGAATAAAATAAGATATATAGACGCACAAAAGAAAATCCATGCAAATGGCGTCTTCAATAAATTACAAGTTAATCACCAGTTACATCAACCAGTAGGTGTATTGAGCGAAACTCTTGAAAAAATGGATGCATCTTTTGGTTTTATCTGCCACGGACTGTTGATGCAGCGAAAAGCATTTAAAGAAACCCTACAAGATATTGCTACCAAGTACCCAAACACGAAGTCAGAGATTATCGAAAACTTTACAGGGGACTCATCAAAATTTAAGAATTTTTCTGATGAGTTGCTTCAATTTGTTTGTGGTAAAAGAGCGGAGATATTAGAAGCTAGACGCAAACTGTTAGAACCAGCTAATAGGCAGGCAGCTCAGGTTCTGAGAACCATTCCGCCATCGGAATCTCACCTCTTTGATGACAGTCAATTAAAAGATGCATTTGCACGGGATAGCTATTTCAGAGACGCATTCAGGCGTAATTCCAATAAGAAACCGTTCACCAGTAGGAACTGGGATAACATAGGTCGTCCGAGCTTCAAGCATTCTAAAACTACCAGACAAAGATCACAGCATCCAAAGAAATACATTAGGCCAAAGGAAGATAAAAAACGCGTCTCTGAGAAAGGTGAGAGAGCAAAAAGGCGGCGTGTTTGACGCCATCTTCGGGAGTGCAAAATTCCAGGCTGGTGAACTGCAACATTTTTTGAGACAATGGTCAACCTTGGGAGCCCCCAAAAAATTAATAAGTATAATAAAAATAGGATATTCAATTCCATTCAAAGAAAAACCACCACTGACAACTTTCTCAGAAGAGTTAAAAAATCGGTTTCAAACAAATCCATCTCCCCAAATGGACGAAGAGATAAAACGAATGATAGAAGAGGGGTCATAAAGGAAATTCAGGTAAAATCTGGATTTTTATCAGCATTGTTTTTGATACCGAAACCTGATGGTTCATTTCGCCCTATTTTTAATTTACAAAATCTTAACGAGTTTCTGCTTCTGCAAAACTTTTCGTTAATTAGTCATTTTAAGGTACCTCAGTTTCTTCAAAAAGGAGACTTTTTATTAAAAATAGACATTTCAAAGGCATATTTTCATATTCCTATAAAGGAAAATCATTATCGTTTTTTGTGCTTAACTTATCGAAGTAAAATTTTTTGCATGACATGTCTTCCATTTGGTTTAGCTTCTGCTCCTCAGTTGTTTGCCAGCTTTACTAACTGGGTAGCAAGCTACTTCAGAAAAATAGGTGTACGAATAATTGTATACTTAGACGACTTTTTAATTGCAAGTCAAGATAGGAAGCTTCTGATAAAGCAAGGACAGGAAATTGTTAATACATTAAATTTCTTGGGCTGGAAAATAAATTTAACAAAATCTCAATTACATCCTCAAACCCAAATAGAATTTTTGGGGATTACATGGGATCCTACTAATGATTTAAAAATTCTTCCTCAGGCAAAACAATGGAAATTAAAGAAATCTCTGCAAAAGATTTTGGACCTCGGAAGATGGGATTATCATTCTGCAATGTCGATATTGGGGGAACTCAATTTCGCCGCATTTGTAGTGCCATTAGGCCGCCTACACAGCAGAAGGATGCAGAGAGCAAGTCGCCTTCTGAAAGAGGGCTTTCCATTAACAAACATAAGTCAAAGTGTCATACAAGATCTGAGATGGTGGTTAAATGCGGTTCAACTGGCAACGCCAATATTTTCCCGAAATCCTCAAATCTTTATAACAGCGGACGCCTCAGATACAGGATGGGGAGCCCACATAGGGAGAGTCATGATTGCAGAGAGCTGGTCACCAGAATAGGTGAAGTGGCACATAAATCAAAAGGAGATGTATGCTGTAAGTCAAACAATAGCACGAAATATCAAAATCCTGGAAAACAAAAGTATATTAGTTCAGTCAGACAACAAGAGTGTAATATCTTATATAAACAAGGAGGGGGGGACAAGATCCCAGACTCTACTTCATCAAACGGAAGAGCTGCTTACTTTAGCCCACGAAAAGAATGTATCAATTACAACCAGGTACATCCCGGGAGTGGTCAACTCTATAGCAGACAGTCTTTCCAGAAAGAAACTCATTCCGGACTGGCATTTATCGACAATAATTTTGAACAAGATATTCCAGCTATGGGGTGTACCAGAAATCGACTTATTTGCGACCCACCGGTCGGCAGTAGTTCCGAGATACGCAGCTCAATCTCTACGAGATCATCAAGCGGAGTTCGTGGATGCATTCAGTCAAGAATGGAATTTCAATCTAGCGTGGGTATTTCCTCCACCTCCGTTATTACCAAGGGTACTACAGCATCTGAACTCAGCACAGGGAGTATATATAGTAGTAGCCCCGAAATGGCACCAAGTGTTCTGGAGAGCAGACCTAAAAAGCCGAGCTACGAGGTCGCCCTTTCGCATATACAACCTGGAAGCCCATTTAATAGACTTGGAAACAGGTCTACCACCACCTCAAGTCAAGCAGCTGCATTTGGAGGCCTGGAGAATTCGGGGTGGGTCAGTCAAGTTTCAAACTGGGAAATAGAAGATCGTAAACTTTTGGAGTCATCATGGAGGGAGTCAACATTGAAAACATACAGAGCACCCTGGAAAAGATGGGTTAACTGGGCAAGCTCAAAGAACATTGCAGTAAATAACCCAACACCACAAGAATTGGCTTTATATCTTAGTTTCCTTTTTAGAAAAGAAAAGTTATCTTATGCATCGATTCTAGTACATAAGTCAGTAGTAACAACATTTGCGAATCCTAACACTGAATCAAAACTAAGCTCCCATCCTATAATTTCTCATATGTTAAAAGCTATAGGACTAAGAAAACCGAAAAGTAATAATCAAATATGGGATGTTGGCAACTTAATTAAATGGTTGAAAAATAATCCTCCCGATGAAAAAAGCCTTTTTCAAGTATCAAGGCATGTGTCCTTGTTGATGTTACTAGGATCAGGTAGGCGCATTCATGATCTGACTCTTCTAAGCATAGACAATAATAATTATCATGACAATATAGATCATATTATATTTTGGCCGAAATTCGGGTCAAAGACTGATAAAGTAAATTATCAACAGTCAGGCTGGAAGTTTCTTAAAAATCCTAACAGAAATTTGGACGTCAATTTTTGGGTTAGAAAATTAATAGAATTGGGTAAAACGAGAAAAGGATCTTTAGAGAACGTTAAATCGCTGTTCATAACCACTAGAGGGAAAGTAAAACGAGCGTCAAGGTCGATTATTGCAGGCTGGATTAGTACAGCACTAAAGGAGGCGGGTATAGTAGCATCTCCTGGTAGCTGTAGGGCAGCAGTAGCATCTGCAAGGTTTAATAAAGAAATTCCATTAGATACTATCTTGAAGCAAGCTAATTGGATGAGCAGTCAAAATTTCTTTAAATATTACTGTAAAGAAATCTTTAAAAATTCATGTCAGGAGCAGAAGGTATCTGATGATATAGATTTTTCTGATATAGATTTCTTTGAAGCTATTTAGGTAGGTTGATTGTTAGACTAGATATTTAATACTTTAAACTGTATCTTTAAGTTATCGATGTTCGCTTTATGTATAAATAAAGTTAGGTTAAATTATAATGGATATTTTAATACAATTTGATATGGTATACATTTATTTTGCATATTTAATAAAAGATCACAGTACGCTTACACGCAGCCGGCAGATTACAAACAGTTCTCATATGGGTCAAGCGGAACGCACAGACCTAAAATAAGAAAGTTTTTCCCCCGAAGGGATAAAAACTGTTATTTTGGGTCTTGCTGGAGCTTGACCCATGGATTGAAGTCCTAGCCGGCTTCACCCTCAGGTACTGATCCGTGATAGGCTGGCCGGCTGCAGCGTGGTGGGGAGACAAAAGCATACGGTCTCCCAACCAAGTCTAACGGAAATGACGAATTTGAATGTATCAAGTGGCGAAGATAGCAGAAAGTAATCTCATATGGGTCAAGCTCCAGCAAGACCCAAAATAACAGTTTTTATCCCTTCGGGGGAAAAACTTTCTTATTATTAGATTAAACGAACTTACCTTAAGTGAAGTTCAATCTTAATTATATGTGGCGTCTCGTCCGAATAGATCACTATGTGTAGTTTATTCTCTCCGTTAGGTGTTGCCACGAATTTCAAAGTAAACAAAAATAAACTCTCCCTACTCTATGTCACATGTCATGTGTCAACAATATACTCATTACTTTAAAGCTCTTGTTGCAACATCGAATAGATCACGGGACATAGGGATGGGTGGGTAGTGATCTATTCGGACGAGACGCCACATATAATTAAGATTGAACTTCACTTAAGGTAAGTTCGTTTAATCTAATAATTATATTAGCGTCTCGTCCTCTAGATCACTATGTGTAGATGTTTAAAGCTGTTCCAACTCATAGGTACTTTTATATTTGGATAAGTTTTATTCAAATTTATTTCACAAAAAATGGTAACCTGGATACATAGACTTAATAATACTATATGCCATTCACATTTTATTTACATGAGGGGAGGCTATGATATGTTTTTCTTAGGTTGTCTCAGGTTTGTCTACTATTGACAAAATATTGAGGTGTCAGATTTAATTGATTGTAACTGTCATTTATTTTTGGCTGAATTGCCAAACTTTTTATTGATGACATTGCTGTGCTTTCTTTAGGGGTCTCACCCCAGCAAACGCAGAGTGTGACTGTTTCGTAACGTTAAGTAACAAATAAGTAACTCTAGAAGCATATTTCAAAGTGTGAAACAGATTCGTAATTATGGCAATATATCTGTACCTGAAAGATTTGTTTTGAAATTGTTTAATATAATACAAAACATCTTTGGTGGGTTTGGAAAAATTCGAAACTGTTACCTAACAAATGTTATTCTTAATTCCACAAACGTAAATATTTCGTAACTTACAAAACGCCATACTTTCAATTATTAAAATTTGAGAATATTACGCAATTGTTGATGCGGTATTCCTTCAGTAGCTAGAAACAGAAACAATTACGGAATTATTGAAACAATTCATTTTCAGTTGTGAAGCGTTGAAAAATTTACATAATTAGTAATACGTTACATTTTCGGTATACATTTTCAAACAAATGCGTCGTTTCTATAGGCTAGAATTATTTCTGAGAGAGAGATAAAATTCAAATGACCAATAGAATCTTGGGACGCTGCGCCGCGCCAGCGCCAAGAACTGTTTCCGGCTTCAACACAAGTTAGTCTGAATGTGTAGTAATACTAGTAATTGTGTACGTACACGTGTGGTGGAAACAAGTGGCTGGTATTTGTGCAAAAAATACTATTGTGAAAAACAATTGCACAATATATACACGTTTAGAGTATTAGGTAAGTAATAAGTACTAATAGATTTAAAATTAGATAAGTTTTAATTGTATGTATTGTAAAAAGCGTTAATTTCCTGGACAATACCTAACATGGCGTGGGCACATTAACAGCGTGGGTAGCGGATCTTTTTACTATTACCTATAAATCGAATAAAACAAACGCTTTTTTTAAAATTTCGTGCTTATTTAAATGGATAACTATAAATAATAATAAAGAATATGTACAAAACTTTGCTACTAACTATAATAATCTACACTTAGATTATTATATCTACTTTACTTGCACAGTACGTATTTATTTGCAAAATTGAATCGTTGAGTGTTCTTTTTTTTGCTTAGGAATATATTATTTTGTATTTCTTTTTGAAGTTATTTTCCGATGTGCAAGAAACGCATGTTTTTCTTTTAAATTGTTTCAATCAAAAGGGAATGAAGTTCAGGGATTAACATAGCAAACTTAACGTTAAAGTGACTAAAAACGTGATTCTTTAAATTTCTTTATAAACTACTGGTTTGCCGTAATGAATAAAATAGTTTTGATATACAGGATGCTTCCTAAATAACAAAATATTTAAAGAAGTGATTCTTCAGGTGATTTGAAGTGAAGAAAAGTTTATATGAACATATTATGTTCTAAAGATTTTTGTTTCTGAGATAGCGGGCGTTGAATATTTTATTTCACTTCTGATTTTATCTGATTTTCCACAATTTGTAACATATGAAACTGAATTTTATGGATTGTCTTGCTCTTCAAGTAGCCATTTATCTTACCGATTTTTTTTTTCAATATTTCACTTCGGTTTGTAATTGGACAAAATGTTTTCGTTTTTTATTAAATAATATCTAGATATCTTTAAAAATTTAAATATTTTAACAAAATTTGGTGATTCAAATCGAGGGATTCAAATCTCAGTAATTATAGTTTTGCTGTTATTTGTAGGGGGCACCTCTGCGTATCGTTCATACGTTATGTTTTTGGGGGATTTTTTATTATTTTTTTTTTAATAAAAATTCCTGCTTTCCCGTTATTTTTATGTCAAAAAGATATACCTTCTAAATGTCGCTACGAGTAACCGTTTTCAGGGTAATTGATTTTAAAGTAAGCAATTTAACCACTTTTAAAGTATAATTAAATTTTAGGTTTATTTATTTAAAAGTCATTGTTATTCGTAATTTATTTGCTAGTGTTGCAATGTAATAAATTTTAAAAATCTGAAAAAGAGAATTTAAAGAAATTATTAAAATTAAATCGAAACAAAAATTTTACTTTGACACCCTATATCTCTGCTAATATCAACTTTTGGACTCACTAAGGTAAGTTTGTTTAAATCGTAATATTTTTACATAAGGAATCTGCCATTGCTCTGTGTACCATTACCTATGAGACACCATGTATTTATAGATTTTAAAACGTCCAATATTTTCATTTTATAAAAATATCTAAAAGGAGGTAAAAGGCAACATTGCTCCTGGGGAACTTTTTTAAGTTTCGCAACATTCAACACTTCCGATATAAACGTATAGGTCACAGCTGTGAGCGCTAATAGATCAAAGACATTCCGTCGGCCGTCCACTATATTCTTCCTCTGTGCCAAAGATATAAAAAAACACCAGATAGTTAAAATTATCGACAAAGTATATTGTCTGTCTGTTTCTGTCTGTACTTCGAAGGATAAATTATGCAAAAAAACTTCACAAAAAGGCCGCTAATAAAGTTGACGCGTTTAAAATGTGTAAACACTGGTATAAAAAATATGACTTCACAGCATTTATAGTGGTCCGGTAAAAGCTAATGAACGAATGTAAAAAACAAGATCAACCTGACCTATCCTATTTTCCCTTCAGATGAGATAGGTCAGTTAAATTCAAAATGTTGACGTATTTTATTTCTTTTTCTCAAAAACTACCGCGTGTATTTCTTTCATTTTTTTTATATGGATTTACCATCCCTTTGCAACAAGCTTCTTTCTCTCAGGAATAATAATATATGTAATTGTTTAACTTCATTTATTTTATTGAGTGGGCTAGAGTTACATATACACAGGTTTCATAACCGAAATGTTTTTCTCATTTCATGAAAAAAATAAACCCGTGTCAAATTCTTGACAATCCCCCGCCTCCTCTTCTTATTTTTATTTTCAACTAGATATAGGGTGGGGTTAGCGTACTCACCTTAAGGAAATAAATAAATTGGGGTTCACTCTGTACATTGCTAGTTTGATTAAGAATTGATTTTTATTTGTAGATTCATGCAGGAAATGCTTTCCATTTATGACAGTTGATGCCAATTTTGAAGGTGCGTGTAAGGATTGGTTTAGAGCGGCCAGCCAGAGATTGAAGAAAACAGAGAAAATTAATTAATTATTTTATTGTACAATGGACAATAAATTGTTTTGAACATATATTTGTCAATATTTTATCTTTTTCCTATATTTTAAAGGATTCCTCCAAATACACTAACAGTGAATATTAAGGATCAAGGATTAATTTCACCTAGATATAGAAAAGAGTTTATCTTAAATGGATTTATGGTCTGTAAAGATGAGAGGTTGAGAAAGTGAATTTTGTTAAATATTGCAAAAAGTGATTTTAAAGATGGGTCCTGAAAAAGTAACGAGCCCCACTACTGGCAAAATGTGACTGCTGTCTTCGTCAAAGAAAATTACTCGTCCAATAACAAACGAAGCCAGGTTTGCTATACGTTCATATATCCACCCCCAGCCCCCGATCGCTCACCTGCGCACTCGATCATTGAGTCTTTTTTGTTTTTAAATGTATTTAGTATAGCATTTTACAGTCGCTTCAAAAATATAACTGGCTCTATACTATCAGTACATGTCCATCTTTGCCGAACAAATTATTTATTCACTGTTAATCAACTCGCGGGAACCAAAAAAGTTTTCGAACACTTTTTGGTTTTCGAGTTGTTCAACAGTGAATAGGTAATAAGTGGTTCGGCAAAGATGGACAGCATGTATTGATAGGGTCTGTCATATTTTTTAGCGTCTGTAAAATGCTGCTATATGCATTTAAAAAACAAAAAGACTCCAATGATCGGGAGTGGGTAGGTGAGGGATCAGGGTGGGAGGTGGATTTGTGCACATATATCAAACCTGACTTTATTTGGACTATTTGCATAATAAGTATAAAACAAAAAAGAAACTAATGTGAAAGTAAATCGTAAAATTTATATTGCTTATGATAAGCAACTTTTCTGAAATTAATGAGCAACCTTAAGGTTTCTAATAACGTGCAACTGTTGTGTATCTGTACTTAAACTAAATTTGCATAACGGTTGCGAAGTATTTATATAAGTTTTGTATTTACAAATAACTTGGTGAATGAAACTGTAAAAGCCTAAATGTTTCAAGATATTTTCGGAGTTAGATTTTGGTAAAAACGAATTTATTACAAATGTAAATTGGCATTTGTTACGAATATTTTGTTTCGCAATTGTGTAAAGTAATAGTTGCAGTTTATTAACGATGCAATGTTGCGGACAAATAAGCAATTTGTCACCAAAAACACGCATTTTTGTGACTGAAACAAAAGTGTAACACGAAATATAAGTAGCGTTAATGTTCCTTAATAGTTTCGAAGCGGTGTTTGCTGGGACTGTGGCAACTATGTAGAACCAATTTGAATTTGTGGTTATGTTTTTGACTTTTCAACATAACCTCAGTAATTAAAACAGTTATTCATACCAACAGAATTCAGATTTTCCAAGGCCTCCCCTCATGTAAATAAAATGTGAATACCATATATATGGACCGAGCCTAGAGAGAGAGGTGATGAGGACGACACCTCGAGAGAGACGCCGATAGATGCGAGTTTAAGGTTATGTATTTTGTTCCTTAACCTTCTTTAGATACCTACCTATTAATGCATAAATATCTGAGATGCATCTATTTTTATGGTTCACAATCACTACAACGTGCTAAAATATATTTATAAAGAATCTCGGCAAAATGTTCCCATCCGCCGTGTAAAAAAGTAACTTGGCCACGTGACTGTGGACTGTGGAAATAACAGTCACGTGGTCTTAAATCTTTCTATCCTTGTTCGACGCACTGAATTTGTATCGCTCTATCTCTCTTCAATGGCGTCCTCACACTGGCGAACGGAAAGTGGCACAATGCTCCGTCCATACGTTAGTATTATTAAGTCTATGCCTGGATATCATAACAATTTTAATGCATAACTTTTTAACCTAGTTATTAATAATAATTGCCTTCGCAACCGATCCCTCAGCGATTAAAGGCCGATTATAAAATTCCGCAAAAACTTGTGAAGAAGATGACCAGCCTGCAGAATTACGAATGATATTCAGATTTACACCCTTCCTAGCAGCTGCGGAAGTAGCTGCAAGCCTTGTGCTGTGTACCGTAAAGACTTATGTATCCCACACGTCTTAATCCAACGGCTTATCGATTGAGAGGTCGCATTACGGAGCGGTTTCTTGTAAGTAATAAGTAACTTATTTAAATCAACATTTCTAAAACTTCTAATTCTCTCTAAATAACAAGTAATTGCTCTAGCAGTGCAAACCTGGGGCTTTTCATTAAAGAAAGGAAAACAAAGATTTGACTGATATCTGTTTGGCCTGATGTTTTTAGTCTAAGAGGAATTTTTATCTCTACTTTATTGGACATGTTTACAATACTTTGCAAACTCTATTAAAATTAAAGTTTGCACTCGATGAGCAGTGATGAGTGCAAGTAAGATGGCTATTTTTTTTTTTTTTTTTAGTTAACAACTGTAAGCTAATACTCTCATTTGGAGATAATATTGATACAAAATTTAGGACTTTGGAGGAATCCCATGTCATTTTATACCTTTTAAGAATCTTTTTATGCGATAGTCAGTTCCCATTTCAGGACCGTAAAGTATTCAATGAACTGTAGGATGCTCCACGTTCATATTGATCACTCAAAAAAGTCGGTATATCCACAACCGAATACTTAAGATAGTTAAACTTTTTGTTTGAACAGAAATCACACCACAATCTTAAACCAGTGTTGTATTGCTTGTATGTTGACTCTGTCAGGGACAATATTGATACTTCAATTGCAGGTTCAGGTACTCCTCGAAATTTCAATCCTTGTTTGATAACAGCCCTGCAACCAGGGTAAGGCTCCGATGTAGAGAATGAGGAGTCCTGTCAATGGAAAATAACAAATAATGCTCTGGTTGAAAATACACGGGTTCCTTAATTAACATACGTTGAAAGACAGGAAACCACGGTTGAGTTGGCCAGAAAAGTACGATGACTATACCCTCAGCTTTATCAGAAATAATTTTTTGCAGTACTTTAGTAATTAGAGCAAAAGGAGGAAAGAGTAGAAGTCAAGACATGTCCATGATATTGTGAAGGAATCTACCGTCTCCGCTTCTGGGTCCCCAATACCAAGAGATAAATCGTTTGCACTTAGCATTAATTCTAGTTGCGAACAAATCAATCTCTGGTTTCTTAAGTACTTTACATTTTTTTTTTCAGCTATGTCATATATTCTGTATCTGGTCTCAACCTACTTGATTCCCTGTCAGCCTCTATATTTTTTGATGATTCAATATACGAGGCAGATATCCAAATACTGCGCATCTCACACCATTGTCATATGTCATATGGAAGGTGTGGGTACTGCACGCCGCTCATTCTATTAATATATGAAATGGCAGTAGTGTTGCCATGCGCAGTAAAATGGTGTAGTTCGATAAATCAGAGACAAAACACTTCAACCCAAAAAAGGCAACCTGCATCGCTAAATAGTTAATGTGATTGAATTTATCTTTATTGCTCCAAATACCATGTGTGCGTTTTCCGTCGCAGAATACTCCCCAACCAGACGACGATGCATCACTAAAAATTTCCTTGTCATATTTATGTATTTTAATGCTATTGGCTCCATTGACATGCGTCTTCCACCAAAACAAATCAGATGTGACTGCAGAAGAAATAATCATTTCTTTATCATAATTATTTCTTGTTCTTCTACGGAACAGCTGGGCATGTAGACACTAGCTTTCCCACAAGCCTTGCAAACTCCCCAATTTTGCATATTTTACCCATCTCAAATTTTTCAATGAACTGTGTAATTCTGAGTTGCTTCTGACTTGGAAAACTCATAGTCATATTTTTTGAGTCACATAGAAAACCTAAATACTTAATTTCTTTGATTAGGAACCAATACACATTTCTCATTATATGAGAAACCCCAGTTGCTTAAGCACCTTACAAGTTGCTGACACATTACTCATGCATTCTTGGTATGAACATCTCAACAACAAAAAATCATCCAAGTATAATACAGACATAAAATTTCTGTTTCTAAGATAAGCCAAAACAGGTTTCATTATCTTGGTGAACTTATAGGGAGCCGTATTAAGACCAAAAGGCAAACAATTGTACTGATATAGTTTACCCTCAAATTTAAATTGAAGATACTTCCTGTGACTTTCTTTAATGGACACTAACTGATAAGCATCTTTAACATCAACAGCTGCCATAAAACAATTATTGTAATATATGAGTTTTGTAACTGTTTTGTAATTCTCAATTTTAAAATGAATTGTAATGATAAACATGTTGAGATTTTTTAAATTTAGAATTAGTTTACTAGAGCCACCAGGCTGAGGTACAAGGAAAATATTTGAGAGATACTGATCTGTGATAGGAGGACACATACTAATAGCGCCTATTGAAATAAGTTTATCAATTTGACTACAAATTATAATTTTTCATTCGGGGACCAGGAAGGTTCCTTGGAAACATAACTTTGAGTAGGTTTTTGAACAAATGGAATTGAGTAGCCCCTATCCAAGATAAAATGGTCGGATCGTTGGTTAACAATCGCCACCTTTCAATAAAATATTTCAGTCTACAACAATGATACTTTACCTTTATTGTTGAGAATGAGTTTAAAGGAGGCTTGAGGCCTGAATGCCCTCGGTTGAGGTTGCTGTCGTGAGTGAAACTACGGCTTTATGCTTTGCTCTCTGGGCTGGTGATTTTGGGAAGCTCTTTGTCTGCCACGATATGCATTGAATGCAGATCGAGGTAGTTTAAAGTACGTGTAACTTTCTTTGATGTATTAGCTTTAGAAGCCTTGAGATCTGCCGCTCTAATGTTTTGGCGGCTTTAACTCAATCTCCCAGGTTACTACCAAACAGTCATCCGTCCACAGTTACGTTGGTCAAGATATGTTTATTAATTCTCGATTTTACTAAGAACTTTCTAAATTCCTAATCGGCATGGTATACACCAGAAATTAGCCACCCAGCGTCACTCATCAACTCAATCAGAGGAAGGTTTATTCCCCCCTCCTTCTTTAACAAAGGGGTAAGGGCTCTCCCCATTGCCGTCAAAGCTGCTCCCATTTGATTCTGAAGATCTGCAAGCCTTTTATCCCTCTTTTGGTGTTGTTCGGTAATAGCTGCTGATACCTCCGGATTAAATTTTGAGAGCCTCTACTAATTTACAATTATTAGTGGGGGGATACTTTTTAAGTAGATTTAACGAAACTTCGGGTTCGAGTCCAGTCATAAGTATATTCTTCCATCTCTTGGCTACAGCTTCGTGTATGTCATCAGATGCCAAATTTAAAGTAGCATCTTCTTGACCAAGTAACGCCAACACTTCAGGATCCATCCTAGTTGACGAAGTATTTCCTTTAAATTTCTCCAATACCTTGGTTCCTAAAGAGAAAATAAAGTAACATAGGTTGGTGTGTTGCTACAAACTTTAGCCCTTAGCCATAACTGTTTAAATGTGTATGGCGATAGCATGGTGCACATATGGCCTACTGTTTATTGGTCTAAAATCTCGTTAAACCAAATATAACTATTTTCCTGGTACTTACATTAGACTCTTACAAAAAAAACAACTATATGCATATTATGATACTAAAGTGTGTAAATATTATCTTTCAAAAAACTCGTTTGAATACGTATAAAGACGTGTTATAATACAGAAGGTGGACTTTTCAAAAACTCGTTTGAAAAACGTATATTATTATACGGAAATTAAACTTTTCAAAAGCTAGTTTGAAAATGTGTATTATAATGCAGAATATGCACTTTTCAAAAACTCGTTTGACAACGTATATTAGATCATGGAAGTTGCACTTTTCGAAAACTCGTTTGAGAGTGGGTATTGTAATAGAGAAGGTGCACTTTTCAAAAACTCGTTTGAAGACGTATATTATAATACGTAAGTTGCACTTTTCAAAAACTCGTTTGAAAGACATAGGTTTACCTAGAAACATTAATATAGTGTGTGCAGCTTCTAGTCTAAAACACGTTAAACCATCAAATACATAGGTAACTCATGTGTTTCTATTAATTTCCTTAGCTCTAGGAGACGTAACTGTGCCATCGTCTGTGTCGTTATTGTAATCTGAGGAATCTTCAAAATTACCCAACGACATTTCAGGTGAAAATCCCGAAAGATTAATTTCCCTGGCTGATTGACATGACGAACCATCACTAAGACGACCATTTTCTGTTTCCATTTGTAATATATTATGACGTTTCCGTAAAATGTCTCTTGCAATATTTCGATTTATTTCTTCTAGAACCTGTTTTAAAAATTCATCGTTTTTCTTTCTTAAGTCTCTTAATATCACTATGAGACGGCGATCCATTTCGTTTACCAATACTAAAAAAACACAAGAAAACACCTCGAAATTCTTAGCACATAAACAACGACACTACGACACGAAAAAGAATAATGAGTATATTGTTGACACATGACATGTGACATAGAGTAGGGAGAGTTTATTTTTGTTTACTTTGAAATTCGTGGCAACACCTAACGGAGAGAATAAACTACACATAGTGATCTAGAGGACGAGACGCTAATATAATCTTGCAAATACATAACTTAAATTATTGCCAAATTCATTTATATGCTGGTGATACTCATCTCTATTATTTTACTTTAATTCAACTGGAAAGGATCTGCTTCTATGTAAATGAGGATATAAATTCAATATGACAGCTCAAGATGATTGTTTAATACTAAACTCAAGTAGATGTGAAATAATAAATAATATTTTAATCCAAAAATGATGAAAATATTGCAAAATATTTATTAGACATTGTTGTAGCTGTGAGAGGGATTTTTCCATAATACACGGATATTGGATATGTGTCCCTTGTCTTTAAATGTGTAGCCACCCTCCCGCATAAGCTTCCTCTAGAGCCTTCTGGGATAAAGGGGGTCATAATTACATGTGTGTGTTATTATTATTGTTATTAATGTAATGATGGAAAATAGTCTTACAACAGGTTAAGTGTAAGATTAATAGTTATGATTGCTATATAAACGTTATTTTTACCGTTCCACTCATGTCCAGTTAAACCTCTGATATTAAAACAGAGGTATGAGGAAACTTAAAGTCATTCATAATGGAATTGAATGGGTCTTAGCGTGAGTGATTTTATGAAGCAATATTATATAATGAACGCCATAAAAAGCCTTTCATTTTGTAATTTAATTTTTCCTAGCTGGGTTTCCTTACATAATTGGGTCAGTAAATTAAAAAGAAAAAGGTAAGAACATAAAAGGACCTCATAAAGATTATATAAGTAAACGCTCTTAATTAAGAAATGAATAATTTAAAAGTAAGTATATTTTTTAGAAGAAACCGTATACAGCGTATGCTAAAAATAATAATTAAATGAGTGTAATTAATGCACGCACGTCCAATAATAATTGGTGATAATAGATAGAAGGTGAAGCAAAATCATAACTTCACATACCTATATTATGTACCAGCAGGTAAAAATATCAAGTATTTTTAGTTTGTCAAACGTTTGTAAATTTGTGGAAGAAATTCTAAAATAATTTAGGTACCATCTGTAGCCTCCATTACCACATTGGGAAAACGTTAGCGATTTAACTATTTCTCACATTCTGAAGTGTTAGTGACTGTAGCTATCAAAATTGTATACCCCATGTAGATAAAGGAACTCTAAGATGCTTGGGAAAGCGATCACAGGATAAAATGGGATTCAGTAAAAATTTTGACCAAAGAAGCAGAAAGTAAAAAAAGAAAAATCAAAGAGTCTGCAATAATTTTAGTTAATGAAGATAAATCAAATTGTTCGGTAGAATTTTGTTCAACTTGGTTACCAATGTTAAGAGAACAACTCAATAAAATTAATATTATTTAGTATATTTTTCAACATTTCTATGGTAGGTAAGTATCTATGGAAATGGTATAAACAATTTTTATTTTATGCCGTGTCTGTGTTATTCTACACGAAGTCGGGATTTTTTCGGGTTTTTGCTTTTTTTTGCCAGGGCGCCAATCTAGAGACCCCCTCGTTTTCGAGGTCACTGAACACGATGGTGGGGGTCCCACAATTTTTTTTGCTCGGCAACCCCTTCAAATTGGCCGAAAACCCCCAAATCGCCCTCCCGCTTACAAATGATTTTCGAATTCCTTTTTTGGCCTGGTTAAGACTTCCTCGAGTACAGTGGTTCGGTCTACCAGGCAGATAAGCCAAACCACCCTCACCCCCTGATTTCCACCCCCTCCGAAGGGGTGGAAAATGTATTTTTTCATGGAAAAAACCATTTCACTAGTAATTATTATTAAGTAAACCGGCCTCGTATTTGTACGATTTTTTTTGTATTTTTATATATACCGGGTGTAAACGAATGGTGGGCCACCCCTGTAACTTCCTCGTTTTTAAAGATATCGGGATAAAATTTTGTATTGTGAAATTACGTAAGATTTCCAGCTTTTTGACACTTGTCTTAGTTCCTTTGGATTCCAGGAAGCTAAATTCAAAAGCTTGCCATTTCTGACATTTTCTAAAGAATTAAACTAATTAAAACCTTATATAACTAGTTGATCAAATTATGTTTGTGTACCTAACAAAATAAAAAAAGTCCGTAGGGTAACGTACGGCTTCTTCTTGAACATCGCCATATTTGTGAAAATTTTTTATTGTTCCATTAAAGCTATTAATAGAAATCAGTAATGTCTTTTCTCTTTAACGAAGAACAATTAAAATGATGCAATATTATTATAACATTATTAATTGATACATTTTTCATTTACATCGACGATTTCTGTTTGTTTTTGGCCAATTTGAAGGGGTTGCCGAGGAAAAAGAATTGTGGGACCTCCACCATCGTGTTCAGCGACCTCGAAAACGGAGGAGGGTCTCTAGATTGGCGCTCTGGTAAAAAAAAAGGTACCCCTTCCGACTCCTGACCTCGACTAACGTTTCATAAAAATCTAAAGCCTAAACTTTGAAAAAGGAAACAGATATAGTTTCCGAAACGTCAGCGCAGTATTCTTGTATTAATTTAATTCCTATTAGTTGTCAAAAAACACCCTCTAACTGTTCCTCTGACATTACGTCAAAGGCATAGAGGTTATTTCCCAGTTTTAAACTGGTTAATTTGAATATTTTTTAGATAAGTCAACTTTTTTTTGGATAGGGATCTCAAGAAATGTGGTAATAAATCCCAAAAAAGAAAAGGAAGAGAAATAATCTAAGATGATTGTTAACCGCATTTGACCTGCCAACCAATTCCTTTAAAATGTGAGCTCAGAATACTAAACCTACGCCAAGATCAATGTCTTCTTCTTTTTTAATGTTAAATTTGTTTCAGCATGAACTAATCATTATACTCGTATTTATCACCTTGATTTGATTGTTAAGAAAAGAACTATCAGATTTATTGATTTGAATTAGCTTGAAGGTCGGGGCAGTTTCAATAAATTTAGCATATTTCGCTCTTGACCACGAACTCAATATTCCCGAAGAGATAAGGTAACATTACAAGAAGCATATTAGATGCTATGTTGTATTGCTAGCTTGCAGAATTTAAATGCATAGGAAACGCATTGGTGCTTGTCAATAGGTAGGTACGTATACTTATCACGCCAACATGTTGATTGATGACGCTATCTTTAAAGGCCACGATATATTGTTTGGTCCCCATAGATTCCTCTGTCCGACAATATTAATTTAGGCTATTTGTAGGAAGCAAAGTAACTGGATCTGCCAGCCCCTTTTCCAGTGCGATGATTCATGCAGATCATTGATAGGTTCCACAACTAGTATAGGTAATGGATAAACTAATTCGAAATCTGCTGATCCTTAATTAGTTGTGATTAAAATTTGAATCATTGGCAGTAAGTAGAAGGAAATTTTTTGCTCCATCACCTGAACCCGACGCAGCATAATTTTTAGTTCCAACATCTGTTCCATACACAATTCATCTTATTCTGTTATGACTTTACAGTAGAGTGTGCTCATTAACGAATAGAGATACTATTTTCTAAACAGTCTCGACAGTCGGATTACTTATTAGTATTATTGTTATTTTACAAAGCAGACATGATAATATTTACTGGGTTAAGACTACAGCTTCAGCAGATGAAATTTTTACCAAGAAGTGTTTATCTGCTACTTACATTTTGAGGAATGTCAATTTGTGTGTTTGAAGTTACCCAATTTACCTCATGCTTAGTTTCCACTCTGTAGACACTAGTGGAAGTTTTCGATAATGATATAAATATATTTTCTGAAACAGGTATTATAGAAAAGATATGTGTATTCTTAAATGGCTTCGTTACAGGAATCTAAAGGGCTCCATTCATTTAGCCAGACAAAGTTAACGAGGGAGGAATGAACAATTAATTAAATTATAATTGGATAATTATAAATCATGCCTGTTGTTCACATACACATAGACGTACACCATATTGTATTTGTATATTGGAAATATAATTGGAACATAACTAATTGCATTATTTCGTTTTTCATTTCGCATCCATAATGAGAATGCATTCAATATTCAGTTTTAGTACAAAGGCATCCTTACTAAGTAAATTATACTTCAGAAACTTGTTTAATTAAAAATTATGAAAGGTTTTAATGGGTTTGAAATTAAAAGTCGTCAAAACCATAACCCAGATGATGATAATAAGTGAAATGATGTTTGTGATGTACATAATATTCTAAATATTCATTCGCGCATTACAATTTATGTTATGATTTATACAGTATACTCCAAATTCAAGGAATACGCTCCCCGATAATATAAGAAACCAACATAGCTTTTCTGTATTTAAAAATAATTTAAAAACGTATTTTATAAGTAAATGTTTCTATACTTTAGGTTTTTGACAGTAGTATTAACCTATTGTAATTATTTTCTTTTTCTAATATGTCGTTATTTATTCTCTCCACTGGGGTGTTATTATTTATTTATTACCTGTAACACTTTGTCACTCAGTTTAGTTTTAATTAAAAAATAGTTATTTATGATACAAGTGTTAAAAATGAATTTTTATTTTGTGAGTGGAGAAGTTTGCGAAACGAGCGTAAGCGAGTGGAGCATTTCCACGAACAAAATAAAGTCAACACGTGTATCATACAATGTTTTTTCTACAAACACCATTAAAAGAACAATAAAGTCAAAAAGATTTCTAATCCTTTTAATGGTTAAGTACCTCATAATTCTAGTAGTTTGTAGGATTTATAAAATAAATAAATCAAGTTTGCCCGTTGTTTCACACATGCTTGTCAAATGTGAAAAACTATTGCAATATGATGAGTTCCAATATTAATTATAGTCCAGAAGGAAGCGAATCGATTCCTCCATTGCTTCAAGTTCAACTTCAACAATTTCTTCTTGTGAATTAACTTCCTCACAAGGGATAAATATTACTAAATGCTCCAATTGTACAATTAATATAAATATTTCTAAATAACTTGTAATTTTTTGTTAATAAATGTCATTATAACAAACGACTTGTCATTTTACTTTCTGCATTAGTGTTAAAAATAAATCATGTGATCATTTTTAACGCGAGTTTATATAATATTACATTTTTAATTCAAGTACCGTGTTAAAAATTTAATTTTTAATGGTGTTTGTAGAAAAAATTAATATTGTATTAACTACTAGTACTTTTTCTTATTTTTATATATAACTTATTAATTAATTATTACGTGTGTTCAAACTTGACCTGTCACATCTGTACTAATGTATGGCAAACGTGAATAAAGAATTTATTATTATTACTATTAATATTTAGAATCTTATTGTATGTAACTTCAGAAGCCTAACAAAGTCTGCGTGCGTCCTATAATAAATCCTATTTTGTAAGTATTTTTTTATCAAGAAATTTTGGCATATCTAGTAAATTATAAATGACAGAATTTATTAGTAAGAGTCAAATGTCAAATGATCTAAGAAAATAAACAAGTTTCAAATTATACAAATAGACAATTAATGACGGGATGAAATAATAGTATATTACGTAATGAGAGTTGTAAATAGCATATTACGCACGAACGGAAAAATTGCGCACGACGCCGCGTAGCGGCGAGTGTGGCAATTCCATGAGTGCGTAATTGCTTTACAACTCGAATTATGTACTATATTTTACCTACGATCACTAACGTAAATAGCTGAAAACGCACTCCTGCCACCTAAATTGAAATTGTATTTTAATTTCAATAAATACGGGAAGGTATTTGTAATTCGGTTGCATAGCCCTAAATATTGTAGATAATTCGTAGTTATTGGCAAAAAAACACAACACAAATCTCGGCCCCTTGACGGTTGCGCCTCTTTACATTATTTACTCAATGATAAGGTTCAGTTTACATAGGTGGCGGAGAGTGCGTTTTCAGCTATTTACGTTAGTGATCATAGGTAATAGTACATTACATACCGAGCTGGGAGATGCTTCATTACAGCCGAGGGTTGATATCTGACAGAGGCGCGTAGCGCCGAGGTCAGATGTAAACGCGAGGCTGTAATGAAAACGACCAGCGAGGTATGTATACTATTTTATTCACAATCATTGTATAATAACAATATCAGCATACAATTCTTTTATTTAATTGAATAGATAGTGAATGAGAATTAGGAAATTATGCAAAATAAGTAGGTAGGTATAGGCTGCAGTGATAAAAGTTGAGCGATGCTAGGTAACGAGCATTAAGGTTCTTCTGTCAAATCAAGTATTTATTATCAATAATTTCTGTTAAATTCGCTCAAAATTCTACAACAAAATGTTTGATTCTGATCATTTGTGACTTAGAGAGTGTACTTCACCAAATTTTAAAGCTGCTGGACAAAAGACAACCAGAATATTTGCTGCCGCAAAGTGTGACGTTTAACTTGCCGGAAAAGTGACGTTTCTAGCCGGTAAAGCTACTTTACCGGCTAGCTGGCTAGCTGGAAAAGAAGAGTGAACAAATGCCTGCCTCCCAACTTTTTATAAGCTGGCAATTGAAGCATTACATATATGATTGTGAATAAAATATTATTCGATACACGTCCGTTAGGTGTTGCTCCAGTTTCGTTTAGATATTCTGGACAAGGCGACGAAGGACTGTACTGTAACAATTCACCTTCCGGACTTGCAACGAAAATTACTATTATCAGGCAGAGTTCTGATAATAGTAATTTTCATTATTATCAATAATGTATTAATAGGTTGACAGTCCCATGCATCCTTTATGATCCATAACATATTTGATTAATTTACTTATCTCTATTAGGGCCAAATTATTAATAGGCTGTTAAAGTGACTGTTCGTTAGCGGATAGATAAATTTTATCCTTCTGTTAAAAACAAATTCTAATTATCATATTAAAATTAACTTGCCGTTTACTATCCTTTAGTGAGGTATGTCCTAGCTAGAATACTATCTGCATCACAACTTGGCAACAGCGTATTTTTGTTGTGACATTTTCTGATTGCGTCCGTTTCTAAGTTACCAAACTATATTTTATGTCTTATTAATTATTAATTACTTCGTTGACAATATTCATTTTTGGTACCTAGTACCCACTTTTTCAATAATCCCTACAGTAGGCTGGTGTTCAGTGATAATGATAATCATATTTCATTCAACAAAACTTGTATGGTGTTCTTGGAGAGCCGAAATCTGTTAAAAAAATCTAAATCGTCCCAATAATTTAGATGATCTTTGGTGGAATGTACGAGTTTTTCTGAACACAATATTTACATAATCTTCTTGATCACTGTCAGAGTCCGATGAATCGGAAAAAATTTTCACATCCAATAAAGGAATGTTTCCTGGAATATCCATTATAAATACAATCCGAAATATTAACAAGCTTTGTCCAATGGATGACAAACATATAAAATTGACGTTACAGGTTATAGTTTCACATATATCTGGCAGATTAAATACAAACAGGCAGATGAAGCGGCTGTTAAATAATGTTCATGTTAGCAACATTTTATCTTCTAGTTACCTCTAACAGGGTATTTATAATTTGCATTTTTATACTAACAGGGAGATATCTTTATCATAGACCTTAACAGCTTATTAATAATTTGGCACTTTTAATAGACTAATTTTAGTAATTTTATGTGAGCGTCTAACTAAAGCATAAACTATTTTATTCTCATCCAAATCATATATGACTGACGACACTGTATGCCTTTGATTAATTAGGTAATGCTTTAATAATGGTAGTAAAGTAACTAATGAAAAAAAGTTTTCTTTTATCCCTCTGTATAAGGAAAAACAAAGACAGATCTGTATTGTTGTTGCCGCGTTAAATTATAACGCTAGCTAAAAAAGCAACATTGTTATAAACTTTGTTTTAGATATTATATATTCCAACTCCCTTTTCCAAGCATAAGTTGCAACTTAGTTGACTACGATTTATAAATACATATTTACAAAGGAAGTTATGTATAAAGTTTAGTTCTTAATCAAGAAAATTGCTTACATCCCATCAATAATAATTCGTAATTAGTCAATATTTTCCAAGCTTCCCTCAAGTGTGAAGGGAGTTACAAATAACGGAATTTATAATGAGACCTCTTAATTAAGAAACGGAATAAGGCGGCATTGATTTTATTTTTAATTAGACTCACAAATTTGTATTGTGCATTTATAATTTAATCATTATGCCTACCTAAGAAAAGTTTTTGATCGACGCCATGCATTGAATATTTTTGTTGATTGTTTTGTAGAAATTAATTAGGAAAAGTATTGTTAATTAAAACTTTTAATGATGATTAAAGAAATTCTGTGGCACAGATGTTTGATTTAATTTGAGGGTTGGGTGTATATTGGCGAACGATTTTCCAAGGCTTTCAAGTTCCGGAATTAAGACCGCACTGACAGTTACAATGGATAAATGGAAAATAAAATGTTACCAATTTAGCCTAAAACTGAGTATGAATACGAAATAAATATAAACTACTTTATGAAAATCAGTTGTAGTCAGTGCCAGTTTTCTATTTTTAAATTATGTCGGTTTATACCTATGGCTGCTAGGAGGTAAGATATATTAGGGTAAATGCTGGTATCTATACATTTTATCGGGATCTTATTTTTTCGTGCTCATATTATAGATTCCCATAATCCAAAGTTTTGCTTGTTACAATTCAGCATTATACTACTACCGAGCACTAGTTGTAAACATCTTAGTAACTACATCCTGCTTATATTTTTTGATGTCCCATAGTATTTAGACGAGTATTATATACGTAGAATATGTAATAATAATAATAATAAAAATAACTATAACTTGGGTTAGAGAAGAATATTAAAGCATTACAAAACTTTATACCTACCGTTAACTATTGTAATTTATTATATTGAAAACCTTAGAATAGTTCGTATACCTACATTTTTCTTTGAATCTGTGACTGAAGTAATCTTCATAAATATAAAATGAGTTAGGGATCATGGAACGGTTTTTCAAGGGTCTGCATTATTTCCATTAGAGCTTCATTTTTTTTTTTCTAAAAATGTTACGAATTCTATTATATAATTTAATACTTCTTAGTATTATCCAGAAAAATAGCTATGTTGATTGATTCTTCAATAATTAAAGCTCTTTCTTTATTTAAATTTCATATTAGCAAGTCCAGATAGCAATATACATATAAAATTAGCTAATGTTTTCATTATATCAAATCAATCCATTAGATGGTCAACTTTTTTAGAAATAAAAACACGTTTATATTATAGATAGATGGCGTCACAATTTTTCTGGAACTACAAACTTCATGAAATGTATGCAATAATCACAATACAATGTTTTCTGACTGCCCAGAGAGATATTTTCTATACAAATTATTGATCAATCTGTCTCTTCGAACAAATTTCCGCAGATTTGCTAAATCTATGTGGATGCATGTTGAATTCTATTGCTTTCCAACGATTCGGAAACGACTACATTTAGTGCATTTATAGATTATATTGTTATGCGAAGTACAATTGTATTCATCACAAAATTTTACAAATTAACGTAAACTTGTAAGAAGATTAAAATGTGTATCGAAAATGTAGATACACATATTCTAATGGTAAAATCTGATCTACAGGATGACCAGAATCCGCCTGAACTACCTAAAATACACTGCTAGAAATTTTAAATAATATTAAAAATTTGCAATGAATTTAAATCAATGCAATGCCTAAACGGTTGATTTAAATAATAAATTTTTTTGCTTAAATCAGGCATTATTTCAGATTGTAACTCTTCAAATTTCTCTTGGAGTGAAATTAAATATATTTTGTTGCCAAATTTCGGATGTTTACATATTTTTCAGTTAAATTTGTCAAATATTTATAGCAGTAGTCCATCTAAATTTTTTTGAATATCCAAGCCATCTATTTAATTTTAGAGATGTAAGTGATTTTTGTCAGCTTGTCGACGATTTCAATGTTAATTAAACCAAATCTGTGATATGTGGTGAAGAGGAGGAAACATCTCGCCATATTGTATGTAAATGCCTAGCCCTGACGGCGAGAAGGATTGCACACTTTGGGGTACCTACCTTTAGTGATACCGGAAGAAATAGCCAGAGCTCCCATCGATCGTATACTCGCCTTCGAGGAAGAAACGGCTTTCATGGAATAGGAAGACTATGGGAGTACAATAAGCTTAAGCTTCAGTACAGCGGGTCAAAAACCGCAACCCGTAAAGAAAAAAAAATTATAATATCAAGGCATAGTGTTTATAGCGTCGAAAGATTATTTTTTTTTGGAACGTTGTCGTGTCATTCTTCCGGGATACCATTGATTAGTTCCTCATCTGTTGGTGAACAATCTCCTCTTTAGTGCATCCTATTATATTTTCAATAAGATTATAATTAGATGAACGAGGAAGCCTGATCTTTCTTGGAATCGAGATACTTTTGAAAACTTATTTACTGACTCACATCGATGTGGCCAAGTGTCGTTTCCAATAACATCAGCAAAAGGCACTACATTTACGTTGGGTTAACAAAAATTAAAAACAATCTGGGCTTACTTCTACTAATACCATCCCATATAGTTAGATTATCTCTGACTGCTGCGATATCAAAAATGAACTTTATTGTTATGTGCATGTAAGGATATTCCAGACTCATCGACAAAATACAACTCACCTAGTGGTCTGCTCCTTAGATTAAATTATTTACAGTAAAAGAGGATCTTTCTTGTTCCGAATAGGCAACTGGAAATGTTGGTTTGAACGTCGAAGCAAAATTCATGTAACTTGTTTCTAAATGTTTTATACCAAATATTGATGCCACGAATATCCCTAAGCTTATTTTTTAGCTGTGGTTCTTGAAATGTTGTTTTAACGAGAAATATGTCTATCCGGGGGGTTGCTTTTTTTTGAGTGACCAATAATGGGAAGAACCAAATGCCTCATTTTTTTTTATATTCTTTTAGCAATTTGACTTTGATATCATTTTTATCATTTATTTTCAGACGATGTTCATTTTACTATTCTAATTATTCCAGGCATTCTTTTGAATACATTTTTACATTAAATGCTTTCTCAATAATGACACTAGTAATATAAGTGAATACAAATAAAACCAAATGAATATTCGACTTCACTTCAAACTTCTAGCATTAAGTATACATTAAACTGATTCTTTCTCAAAGATGCCAAAGTTATTTGCGGCATCGTTTAATTTTATTTCTTTTCTTTTTATGGGATTTATTGCCACATATTTATTAACCTTTACGCCGCGCCAGCCGGTGACTTTACGCCAAAGGAACAGTTAAACGCTTTTGAAAATTTACAAAATAAATTGGGATACGGCAAAAATTTTGTCAAAAGAGCCAAGCAATAAAAATAGAAAAATATTGGAATCGGCCATAATATTACTAAATAAAGGCGTATCAAACTATTCTGTAGATTGTTGTATAATGTACTTATGCTAAAAGAAAGAAGAACTTAGCAACATAAGTATCTAATCTGATCAACGTTTCTATGACCAAACATTGTTAATTTAATTTATCTATGGTTATGAAGTTAACATTCAAATTATGTAATTTCATAAATTATACAAATCAAAAAGAATTTAAACAATGAAAAAGAAAACAGATAGAATTTTTAAAACGTCTGCGAAATATCATTATTTTTATTTTATTTATGTTTTATGTCAAAAAAAACAACATTTGTCGCAAATTTACGGAAATTTGGGAATTTCAAAATATTCAAGAACTTGTGGTAATAAATACTAAAAATGAAAAGAAAGAAAAATGATGCCATATTCCAATATTGGTGCAACTTTACTGTTCAATTTGTGTTAAAACTTCAATCACTATTTATCGTGGTATTGTTTGAAAATATAAAATCTGTTTAATAAAAATTTGAAAATTATTGGTTTCTATATCAAATCGCCACATATAAAGACCGATTTAAAACGGTTGTAAATATATCGTGTAACGTGGGGAGTGTTTTCAAATTGGTTTGCATATCTACCTGTCGTTTTCCGCTAGACTCGCCATAACGGGGTGCAATAAGTGGCAAATTAAAACGCAATCTGGGGTTCGTGAATATCATACAGACTTTGGGGCAATGGCTATATAATGGTTTAGAATTTGGTCATTTAAGCGAATAAAAACGTAATGAAAGGAATGCGCTGATATTCTATTGGCATTTTTATTACACTAATATAGACAAATTATTATATGAAAAATAAATATATTAATTGTAGGTAATTTACCTAAACCAGACATCGAGAGAAGACCTATACTTTATTTGTGTTCTATCGACCGTTTATTCAACATAACCAATCCAGTGATTGCGAATAATACCATTCCTCTGTTATACAAAGAGGAAGTTATATATTTTGAAGTTGATAAAAATATGGCGCATTCCGGGAACAAAAAAGTACTTTTTACTTTTTCATTTTTTTATTACTCATGATTTCCTTGCTATGAAATATTGTTATAGTAAGGAAATACAGCGATAATTACATACGTAATTAGAATGTTGCTGCTGATGTTTTATGGCAATATTTTGTTTCTGGGGTATCTCCTACTAATGTAAGTTACTTAAATCACTATTTACCTTGGTATTTCCTTTCTATAGCAAAAGTATTGTGGCGAAATCGTTCACTTACTGAAAGTTAATTGTTAAAGATATATGGTATCCTAATAAACATTTTCTGTAACAAATACTTACCACGATTTTGTGCGAGGAATCCATGGCAATAATTGATGAAAAATATTGGTTCCCTGCGAATGTGATTGTCACATTTAAATTATTTTCTGCAAGGCTGAATTTAACGGTTGGGTTTGTGACATTTGATGGAAATTACAAGAAGTGGTTCCTGAAATTTTTTTTATTATTTTGACATTTTTTCTAGCTTAGCTTTTGTGGTACCTACTCGAAATGTTCAAACCTAGCCTTTAAAAGTTTTAGTGATGGGCTATGGCCCATTGAGGAGGCCCTTTCTGACCTATGCTCATATGACATTTTGGTCTGTTTTCATGAATACTCCATGCCTATAAATTCTAGCCACCCCATACAGTAAAAGATAAATATGTATTTTATTTAGTTATTTTGTGCATAAATCTAAAACGAATTGTTTCCGCTTGATCTTGGCAAATATGAGGATAATCTGAAACTAACTATTTCATCACGCGAAACTGTTTATATTACACGACTTTGTAAACACGCCAAAACTGATAATTTAATCCTCTATTATGTTTGCCATGCATGAAAAGCCGCGATTTATTTTAATATTTGAGTTACTTTTGTAAACAACTTCTCTTTGATAAAGTGAAATGCTGCCAGTACCACATGGCGCGATGTATGGTGTAGTAATAAATGAATTCCCTGTATTTTCGAGCTATTAGGCTTGTCATGAATCACGTTCGTATTAAAAATAAAGGCTTATTTATCAAAAAGGAGCAGTTCGACCATGTAACATGTGAGAGTAACAGGTCGGCTTGGAACCGTCTTTGATACAAACTAAAAGTGCATTTGAAATAGTTTGCGTGGTTTTCAGCCGAAAATTCCGCAGCGTTGCAACTTTTAAAGTGAAATAGCGTCTACGTGCAACGACATTTTTTTCTAAATTTTATTGAAAATGCATTGCATATTTTCCTTATATCAGGTTTCATAACAGTAAAGAATAAGGCAGAATATTTAAAGTTTTAGTTAAACACGAAGAGTTGAATTACTCATGTCGTAGAAGACAAAGTATTTCATCTTTCACAGACTCTTACGTACGACTATTGATTTAAATTTTATTTGTGTTTGTGCTTAACAATATTGTTTAGAAATGACTAAAATTATTATATATGTGACGTAAAATCAATAACTGAATAAGTAAACCTAACAAAATAGCAAAATCATTACAAGAATATGTCTTATAGGATATGTGTTTTATGAGACTCAAGGTATATATTATTTAAATCATATATAGGGTTATTGGTAATTCGATAATAATAATAATAATAATAATAGTTTATTGTCTGTTTGACCAATACAAAAATGGTATAAGACTCGTCAATAATACGATAGATAAAATACTAAATACAATAGATAAAATACAAAAAAATACCATAGATAAATACATAAATACAAATAGTGCATAAATATAACAAATACATGTATATCACAACACTTAATAAATATAACATACCTAAAACACAAAATTTAAATATTCATTTATATCATAAAACACATTATCAAGTAGTAATTGTTTTACTTCCTTTTTAAATATTTTTAGGTTATTAATTTGTTTTACATGATCGGGTAGCTTATTAAATAGTTTTATTCTCATATACTTGGGACTTTTTCCATAAAGCGACAAAGAATGTGCAGGAATTAATAAATTTTCTTGACCACGTGTATTGTAATTATGATTGTAGTTATTTTTTAAGAAATGTACAATATTTGATTTAGCCTCTGTCACGGTTTTCATAATGTACATACAAGCAAGAGGTAAAATCCCCAATTCTTTAAAATATCTTCTACAAGATGTTCCCTTATTAACTCCTACTATATTTCTTAGTGCTTTTTTTTGAATTTTAAAAACCCTTTCACAATGAGATGAAGTGCCCCAGAATTCAATACCATAAGCTGCTCTTGAATAAAACTGTGCATAGTAGTATGATAACAAAACTTCTCTGGTTGTGATGTGTTTTAATCTGTATAGCGCAAAACATATGGGAGATAATTTTTTACAGAGTTCACCAATATGACATTCCCAATTAAGGGCATTGTCTATGTGTACACCCAAGAATTTAGTGGACTTGACTTGTTCTATGGACTTTCCGCTTATTTTAAGTAAATGGCTTTCGTTGTTACTAGTCAGCCTTGGTGTAAAATGTATAAATACCTACTGTTTTGCTAATATTTATTAGTAACTGTTCACTATTGAACTTTGTTAAAAATGCATTAATTTTGCTCTGGGTGGTTTCTATTAAATGAGGTAAGTTCCTGTCAAAGTTTAAAAATGAAGTGTCATCTGCAAACATAATCACCAAACATTCATTAACAATATCAGGTAAATCATTGATAAATATTAAAAAGAGGAGTGGTCCCAAGACCGAGCCCTGGGGCACTCCACAAGAAATGGTTAATTCACTTGATTTTATTCCATCAATGTTTACTATCTGCTTACGATTGGCTAGGTAGGACTTAATCCAGTCCCCCATTTTTCCTCTGATACCATAGTTGTTTAGTTTCTCTATAAGTAAACTGTGATTAACCAAGTCGAACGCTTTGCTTAAGTCCATAAAGACACCGAAACACTTTTTGTTATTGTCCAAGTTTTCATAAAGTACATCGAGGTATTTAAGTATTGCCGACTGTGTCGACCTACCATTACGAAAACCATGTTGTTCATCACAGAAAATTTTATATTTTACAAAAAAATTTACCATTCTATTGTATGCTACTCTTTCTAATATTTTTGAAACCACTGACAGAAGTGAAATAGGTCTATAATTGTCTATGGAAGATGTATCTCCTTTTTTATGTATTATTTTTGCGATTTTAAATTCATCAGGAAATTCACCTTCTAACAAGGACCAATTTATCAAATAAGTCAGCGGTTGAATTACATAGTTGATAATAGATTTTAACATATTGTTACTAATATTATCATTACCAGAAGAGTTCGATTTTTTTAATTGCATGACAATATTAAATACTTCAGTTTCAGTCACAGGTTCGATAAATATTGTAGGATGAACTTTATTAGTAACTATATTGTTAATTTTTGAGTTTTCAAATTTTCCGCTTAATTTTTTTGGCAAATTTACAAAATGCTCATTTACAGTATTGGCAATATCTAATGAATTTTGTATAACTGAACCATTAACTTTAATTTGCTTTATATAACCAGATTCACATTTATTTTTACCTAGATCAGTATTTATTATTGTCCAAGCAGCTTTTGATTTGTTGGAAGCGTTTTTGTACAATTTTTCATTATATAGTCGTTTTGCTGCCTTTATCACTTTTCCATAAACTCTTTTGTACGTTTGGTAAATATGTTTGTCTTCTATACGTTTTGTTGATGTCATTATTTTATGTAGCAGTTTAAGTTTTTGCGATGATACTTTAATGCCAGAAGTTAACCACATTTTTTTCTTATTGTTTAAATTAATATTAACTAGGCGGAAGCATATTTCTATATAGTGTAACAAGTTACCAATAAATATTTTATATCCGTCATTTACTGTCTTCGCGCTATATACATCATGCCAACTTTCCATGCTTACATGCTGAGCAAACATATTAAAATTATTTTAAGTGAATAATCTACTTTTCCTAGATTTTATTATTGGCGGAGTATTTGGTATATTAAAAAACAACAGTTGAGATGCATGATCTGATAATCCATTTAATACTACTTTACAATTAAATTTAATTTCTGTGTCTTGCGAGGTGTCTTGTAAAAAATTACTACATATGTAGTCAATGCTGGAAGATGAATGACTTGGTCTAGTTGATTCTTTGACATGATTAGTAATATTATACATATTAAAAAGATCAGACAAACAATATTTGGAGGCGCTGTTTGATAAATAGTCAATATTTAGATCACCACACAAGATAATCATAGATTTATCAACAGAGAGGTCATGAAATATCTGGTCTAGGGTATCAAAAAAAATATTAATATCACCTGATGGTGATCTGTATACATTAATTATTTTAATTATTTTATTATCTAATTGTATTTCAATACCAGCAAGTTCAATATCTTTTTCTCTTGATTTACCAGCTAAATAGTCTATATTTCGTATGACTATCTTGAGTGATGATTTACAAAAAATTATAACACCTCCATTTTTAAATGTACTTCTGCAAAACGCCGACATACATGTGTAACCTTCAATGCTAACGGCATTTAATTCGTTATTTCGAAGCCAAGTTTCGCTTAAACACGCTATATCTACATTGTTTAGACTGATTCGACTTCTAACTGATCAATTTTGTTTTTCATACACTGTACATTTTGATGATACAATATTAAGTTATGAACATTTTCCTCATATGTACATAATAATTGCTAGTCACTATCATCTATGGTGTATTTAATTTTTTGTCTTTGAAGTTCGATTTGTTTTAGCAGTACAGGACAGTTCATGTCAAATATTGAATGGTTTATATTAAATTCAGACTTCAAACTCTTGTTAGCATCTATACAGTTGACACATTTAATAAAGTTATCACATTGCTTGTCAATTTCATGTTCACTTACGGGACTCGCACAACGAAGACATCTGGAACAACTGCTATTACATTGATCAGACTTATGACCAAATCCACCACACTTAAAACAACGATATACATTAACATATTCAAAAACTCGACAACGGCACCAATCAAGATACAAAGCATTTTCCGTCATTATCCTTCTGAATGATTCAGGATCACATTCTACTATGCTCATCCATTTTGTCTTCATTTTTTTAAAAACTTTTACGGTTAATAAAGTGGTATCATTATCTAAGAAGGCATTCTGTTTTTTCAACGACTCAATGAGATCGGCACCAGACATTTCTCTATCAATATCTAATATTTTTATGTTTGGGTTTTTTAAATTTGGAGTATTAAGTTTATAATTTTTGCCTAATTTTTTCTCAGCTACTGTTTTAATTTTGTTTACTTCATCTTTACTGCTACACTTAATTACTACTCCACCATCCTTAACAGTGCGTACTTCCTTTATACCAACTTCTAAAGCGACTGGATTAACATATTTTTGAACGGCTTCTAAGGTTTTCTTGCTTTCTTGACTGGAATTTTTTGGTTTTATTATTAGAACTTCACTTGCTGCTTTCGCATAAGTTTTATTTATTGGTATACCATTATTTTGAGTAGTATAGCCTTGAATAGAATTTAACATTTTTTTTAGATCTGCCACTTCGGACAGTACTTCACTTTGTAATTTTGTTACATCTTTTTTCCAACCCCATATATTATTTAATACACTTTCACATTCATCACAAAACCATTTAATACCTTAAACAGTTCCAATAAGTACATGATCAGCTGGAGACATTTCTACACATTTTAAATGGAAAACTGCACTACATTTGCCGGAACACTTTATCAGAGTGTCTTTACTTTTTGGAGATGTGATACTAGACCCATTTTGCAATATATTAAACCGCAACGTATATTATTCAAAAACTATTAGTTTCTAAGTTATTTCAATCTTCATTCCTTTTCTCTCTCTAAAAAGTAGATCTTCATTTAAAAATTAATTGTCAAAAATCTTAGTTTTTGTATATTATGATTTTATATCATGTACTTTTCTTCTCGATTATGGAAAGCAATTCGGGATCAATACCACCAACATATTAATCTTGTATAATTTTCATTATGTTCTGATTAAATAAACAAAGTCAATTTATTATTATAATTACAAAATGATACAAATAACGCACTGCTTTATTCTGGATTTTGTTAAATTTCTGGCTCTGACGTGTTAAAAGAAACAAAATATCGTGGTGGCGGCTACCTGCAAAAGCCTTAATAAAGAAAAATTGTGTTTCTCATAAACCAACATTATCATATTAATAATGAAACGTTATCAGTAAAAAAAGGACGTTGTCATTTATTCTACAGTTCAAACACCACACGCATTTAACCCGTTCTGAAATTGAATGCTTAATTACTTATGAGTCCAACAATTAATTTTATGAACCCTCAGCCCCTCGCGAATAAGTTAGGAAGGTAAAATTCCAGAATTTTATGAGTTTTTCCTTGCAGGGTATAATGTGAGGGTAAAGTAGTCACCAATGGCGTGCTGAGAAGAGATTTGGTTTAATGAAATATTTACTGAGGTTATATGACACGTACTTTTTATTAACACAAGCGAAGAGTATTTTTTCAGAATTTATTAGTCGGGTGCAGGATAGTTAGGTGGGTACTTATTCTTCTTCAGAATATAATTTCCATCTCGAGCCTATATAAAAGAAATTGTCCGCTAAAAAAATTGCCATTATTATTGCTGAATTTAGTTATTAACAATTAAATCACCAGCATTATAAACATCTTTATCAGAGGTTCTATTTTATAGTAGACATTTGGTAGGCAGCTTTAAAGATTAATTTAACTTGCAGCATTAAGGAATTATTTAACCTTATTTTGAAAAATAATGTTCCAAATTAAGTGTACAATCCTGTTTCTTTGGTAATCGAAATAATAATATTGATTTTAATATCGCTTGAATAGACAGCGGGGAGGGATAATACAGGTGCTGTTTAATAGATTAAATGACGTGGTAGGTTTGTACAGTTCCGTTGTTATAAGTGACGACGTTCATTAAGGTTGTCGAAGCAAGGCTAGAATTGGTTGTTCTAGTCACAAATATATTTTTAATTTTTTATGACAAAAGATGGCTATAGTTCAATATTTAGAAAATAAATGTTTCGTAACCTGCGCCTGTGGTTTCGAGTTCGGTTATGAGATTATTTGAGAAGAACGAAGTTGTGTACTAGTGTAGTATGATATTGGGTGCTGGTCTAATGTTTTTGATTATGTATTCCTCTTCTGCATAAGGTTTTTATAAGGATAAGAGGGGGTTGTTTTACATGCAGTTTTTAATCTAATCTAATAATTAAATATTTTATCGACCAAGAAATTTAATAGGTATCATTAATGGATATAACATCAATTAAGTTATATAGTTTTAACATTAGAATCCCATTTTCATTTAATTAGAAATGAGAAAGCACCTCTAATTCTAAAGGTTGTATACCAGCATTCCATTGATAAAATAAAAAAATGTAATTATTGTGTCTTTTAGGACAAATGACTTCATAAGTTGTTTTCATACCGTTTGCGATGATTTAAATTTTAGTTATGTCTAATTCTAATCCAAAATTCCTTAGATGAAAGTATGTCCTGAAAATCAATTATTATTTTCTAACTAATAAATAATTGAGACAAGACTCTGTGATCTGAAATTCTATAGTTTTAAAACGTCACTTTATCCTTTTTTACCATGAGTAGAAAGAGCTATCAAATTTATAGCTAAGTGATATTTTTCCTGGTTCTCTCGCTCCTCCAAGTCTTTAAAGCCATAGTTTATAAGTAAGTTCTTTAGCCTTGTGTCATTTCTGAAGATACAGACACAAAGAGAAAAGGAATGCAATTTGAATGCTAATGTCCGTCTAATTTGGAAATATTTCTGGAAGCCACTTGAATAACAATATGAAGCCAATAGAATAGATTAGATTAGATTACAGGTGGGTCGTTAAGGCATCTAAAGCCTCCCTTCACTTCGACCTAGACAGATATTTTGTGATAACCCTGTGTCTATGTGTACCCGTCAATTCTTCAGTTTCTAAGGAAACGCAGAATTTTCCTGGGAGCCATGTTTTCCACTTCGGCAGGTGTTAGAAACACCTGTTCCAAGTGTCGCAGCTTTTGTCGGATTAAGACTCTGCATATATGCTCCGCCGTTTCGATCGCGTCTGTACAGAAGCGACATGTGTCGTCCTCAGCTTTAACCATTTTTTTGAGATGGTATCTCAATGGGCAGTGACCTGTGAGCAGACCTGTTATTAGCCTTATCTCCGGCTTGCTAAGTTCGAGAAGCTCTTTAGTTCTTTTTTGCGAGTAGTTAATAAACTTCTTCGCTTGTCTTTGTCCTGGAGTTTGTCTCCAGTTGAGGATTTATTTTCTTTTTCCCATTTTCTGACCGCATCCGCTGTGTGACTTTTTGATGTCCCACAAAACGGTTCCGGTCCGATGAATGATGATTCTGCGTCTTCTCTCGCGAGGTGGTCTGCAATCTCATTCCCTTCTATTCCTTCATTCCCTGGCACCCACATCAAGGTTACTTTGTTGTTTTTTGCCAGTTGCTTTACTGTTTGCAGACAATCCCAGGTGATTTTAGACTTAAAGATAAATGAATTCAGAGCTTTAAGCGCAGCCTGGCTGTCTGAGATAATATATATGCTTGCTCCTCGTGTTCTCTTTTGGATACATTCTTGAGCGCAAGTTTCTATGGCATGAATTTCTGCCTGAAAGATGGTGGGAGTATGGCCCAAGGGCTTTGATAATTTACATCTTGGCCCATAGATGCCTACTCCTACTCCTACTTGTTCCATCTTTGATCCATCTGTGTACCAGACCAGTGATCCTTTTTCAAATTTAGGTCCTCCAGAGCTCCATATCTGGCGGTCTGGTCTGTTAGAACCACTTCAAATACAATAGAATAACCTGCATTGATGCTTTAGGCTCAAAGTTGTTTCATTGGCAGTTCGCCTAAATATCCAAAAGATATATTTGAATATTGATGTATATGGTGATAATTATTGAATTATTTAATGAAAAATTTTGAGTATAGTTGATTCTAATGCGGTAAAACAAGTATATGCAGAGTCAAAGAAAAATACAAGACATAATGTTAATTTGTGAGACATTTTCTCTTAGAGCAAAATATTAGTATTAGTAATAGTATGGATATGCATCTATCAAAGAACCCATAAATGACTGCAGAGAACTAAGTTAGAGTTGACGTTTAAAGAATACAAGCGTAATATAACCCTTATCAAGATAATGCAGAATTTACAAATATTTGACCAATGAGCTCATAAGAATCAAATCAAAGCTCATATAGGTTAGACGAAGATGCATTCAAATATCATATTTTGTTGGTTTACAAAAATATTATTGGGGCACGACTCATGAAGGCACAATATACAAGAGTTCGATCTGTTTTAGTGATATTGCAAGAATTATTTTGGATAGTTAAAGAAATAAAACAGTTCAATTCAGTAATGAGTGAGTTGTAAGAAATTTAATATAAACCACTGCTAACACTATTTAAACCTCTAACGGAGGATTTATTAAAGAATACGATTGCTACGTTCTTCAATATTTTCACATTCGTGGTATTTATGTCGTGTAATTATTAGATTTTGAGGTGCTATTCAACAAAATACAAAGTATTAGAAAGTATAAAAAATAAACAAATACTCATTTACTCCTTTTGAAAAATGTTAAAAGAAAAATTGCATTAACGAATATCTGGGGAACGGTTCCAATAGCTACAAGATTGTAAATTTTTGTGAAGATTTATATAGATGGTAATATTGGCAATTGGCTCTTATCACTTAATTACCTATATACTATTATCAAAGCTTGTTATCCAATTCAATTAATACATTCGTAGGACGGTGAAGCTTTTAGAATTTTGTATTATATCATGATTTACGCAATAAAACCAAGTTCATCTACCGTAGCGATACGGGACATTAACTTAAATACAACTGCTATAGACAAAATAAAAAACGTGGCTGTTAAAATTGGTAATTTCCCCTACCAGTTTTTGTCAGATGCATTTCCTATGGGGGAGTTAATGCGCATTTAGTAATAAAGTGATTAAAATTATACAATAATCTCCCCAACTAATTTTGTAAGACACTACAATATTGAATGTCAGAAATTGACATGAATTATAAATACAATATGGCGGAAGTGGTCAAATTTACCTAATATTTAAAAGTCGCTGGGATTTTTTTTAAATGGCGAATTTAAATGGCTTTTCTTTTTATCTGGGAGCCTTACCTTCTAAAAACATTTTCACGCATAGATCACGAAAATCAGTTAAGGACTTACAAAGATGTAGTTAATAACGTAATCATGTGCCCCATAACAACAGTATTAAATTAATTCTTAACAGAGTTACCTATACACTTATCGTCATGGTTACAAAACAAATGAACATTGATACTTAACTGTCACTTCGGCTGTTTTTAAAAAGTGTTTTGTGGTACCTAGTTTTGTTAAAATGGTGTTGTCAAATGAAGACAAGATTTTCATTAAGAATTTATTAATTTGTAGAGGTTTTAAAACTAGCATAATTTTCATTGAACAGGGAATACGGCTTAATTCTCAACGGTATTGTGAAGTTTTTCTGAGTCAAATGTTGCCTCAAATTTGGGATGTTATACCCGATTTCATACTCATGCAGGTTAGTCGGCAATGAAATTGTCTAATAGCATATTTTAAATTTTAGGATAGAGCTAGATGTCACACAAGCAACTATACACTTGGATTTCTAAGAGAACATGCAGCAAATTTTATTGAACCAGAACACTGGCGTCCTAATAGTCCAGATCTTAATCCCTGTGATTATTACTTATGGGGTAATTTACAAGAAAGGTTGTATAAGAACGGTCGTCATTTCAATAATTTAGGCGAATTGCGACAAAGAATTTAAGAGTGTTGGGAGGAAACTGACCAGCAGCAATTAATAAAGCAATAGACGTTTGGCGCAGGCGGGTTCAGTTCGTTGTGAACGCTAATGGAGGTCATATTCCATTGTTTAAGCATTAATTTTGACAATAGTTATTATTTAGTTAATTGATTTGTAATTAAATTATGTTTCTGGTTCAGCACGTTATTTAATTAGATTTTCTTTATTATTCACATCTTTGTAAGTTCTTAACCGATTTTCGTGACCTATGCGTGAAAATGTTTTTAGAAGATAAGGCTTCCAGATAAAAAGAAAAGCCATTTAATTCGCCCTTTAAAAAAATCCCAGCGGCTTTTAAATATTAGGTAAATTTGACCACTTCCGCCATATTGGATTTATGATTAATGTCAATTTCTGACATTCATTATGGTAGTGGAAGGCTTTGGGTTTTAAATGATCCAAAAAAAATTAAAATCGGTAAGGATTCAAAAAAGTTATAAAGAAAATAAAAATTTCTGCTTTTACCATTGCTGCCGAAACGTTGATAACACTCCTCTACATTTTTTGGTACAGCTCCGTAGTTCTTTAACCGATTTTTTAAAACTACCCATCAAAATATTGCCACAAGACCGGTTATGATGATGAAACAAACCGTTTGTAAATTCGGCATTTCAACAATATTCCAGCAGTTGTTAAAAATTGCTCAAGTTTAAATACGTCTGCCTTGACATTTGTGATCATAATATCAGCTTCTGACAGAGAATCGTTTAGCTTGTTATGTAAGCGTTCCATTCTCCTAATAACCAGAGCGACTACCCCCGACGTCACCCGACGGGTACCACAACAGGTTGCCAAAGGATGAGCAGAGACATGATTAATTATTCTGACGTGACGCTTCGAACTATACAGTTGTATTTAATTAACATATGTTATAACTATCGTAGTTACAATAAATAGTGTTTGTGATAAATCAGTCATTGATTGATATTTTTTAAAAAGGCTTTGTTAACGGCCACAAGCTTAACTGGCGCAGTCGGTAGGATCGGTGAAAGACTTTACATCGCGAATCGTCTTTTTGTGTCAACAATTAATCACCGATTTTCCAAGTTTGAGACTTAGGCGGATTGAGTAGTCTAAGCAAGAAGAACCATCCCCAGGTCTATCAAGAAGATGAGAGTCATCGTCTTAATGTAAGTAGAAGATTTTTTGTTCATGTCAGAATCCTCAACTCCCAAAATATCCTTCAGTGATAATACGGAGGGTGAGTTAGATTTAAGTGATTTATTAAATAATCTTTCATTAACTACTGCAAGCAACAATTCAGATACCAACGCATCGAGCGAAAGTACTGAAAGCCAACTTAAAATAGAAAATAATTGTTCCAATTCGAATAATAATTTAAAGAATAATTCTTCGGAAAATTATCCTAGTACAAGTAAACTAAATAACAATTGTTCTATAGCCGCAATTGATCATTCTAATAACATTAATACTAAAAGCATCATCATGACTTCACCTCAGAAGTTTGAATTAAAAAACTTAAATATAATCTCACCTTTCGACGGTAATCCTTGCGAATTATATAATTTTTTGAAAGTATCGCAAACATTTCTTACAATATATTATAATGAAGAAGATCCAGGGTGTGTGCAAAATTTATTATTATTTGAGGGAATTAAAAGTAGGTTAGAAGGTAGAGCACGCGAAGTAATTTCAATTTACGGAGCCAATACATGGGACGAAATACAATCCGTATTAACCCAAAATTTTGGTGACCAACGAGACGAAAATAGTTTAAATAGGGACTTAGTTAATCTAAGACAAACAAACGAAACTCCTCAACAATTTTATGAAAAGATAATGTCTATATTAAATATCATTTGTAATTACATTGAAATTCATAACGTAGATAATAGTATAAAAATTAGTAAGAAAAATTTCTTTACGCAACAAGCCTTGGTTACATTTTTAGCAGGTTTAAAAGAACCTTTAGGTAGTACAATCAGAGCAATGCGACCTAAATGTTTAGCAACCGCAATGCAATTTATTGTAGAAGAAAATAATATTAGGTATCTACAAAAGACCCACATTTCAAATAATCAATCGGTCAATCAATCGACAATAAAGAAACATACTTTTCAACATAAATCTCAACAACAAAACTATTTTCAAACAAACAATACGCCGCGATACGCGCAGCCAAATTCCCAACCACAATATAATAATTTTCAATCTCCCAAATTTCCAACTGGACCAATAAATGTGCACGCAAGAACAAACAACCCACAGCAGAAGTTCTTCACCAATCAACAAACATTTAAGAAGCCACAAAATGTATGGAAACCTGGACAAAATAGTCAACAACAAACAAAAAGTACACCCATGAGCGTCTCCACAAGAAACACTTTTAGAAAACCACAGAATCAATATGGGGATTTCCGAGCTCAACCAGGACCATCAAGTAGGCCAAATTTCGCTTCAGAAGAACTATTCAACGTCGAATATGAAAGCACTCAAGATCCGCAAAACGACGGACAGGAATATGAAGAGTACGCGGAATACGACGAAAATCAGGAATATCAAGAAGACGACGAAGGAAATTTTCTAATTGCCCCCGATACAAACCCCGAAACTTAATCGAACTTAACATTATATCCGATAAGAAAGAATTACCCTACTTAGAAATTAAAAATCCTCCGTTAAAACTATTAATTGATACCGGCGCAACCAAATCTTTTATAAGCCCTAGTATTGCAAAAAATTATTATCAAAATTGTATTTTCGAAGAACCTTTTATAGTCTCAACGATTTTCTCGCAAAGTAAGCAAAATCAATGTATGCTTATTCCTAGTTTCAAAGAATTCGGCACCGATCAAAAGTTAAAATTTCATTTGTTTAAATTTCATAATATTTTCGATGGTTTAATAGGTCTAGATATCATAAAATTTTTAAATGTTCAGTTAGATTTTATAAATTCCAAGTTTAAAATGCCGCATAAAAACTTAGAAATAAAATATCATACATCCGATATAAATTCCACTTTTCATGCAAACATAAAAAGCCACACGGGACAAAAATTGCATATTCCAGTTTCAATAGACAACGGTTACATCATCGTGCCTCAGCAAGAAATTCAAAACCTTCAGGTCAAAGAAACATTGTCGGTAGCTTCGAACGGATATGCTTGGGTCGAAGTACTGAATAAACAGGAAAGCGATGTCAGCATTAACCTGGACTCGCCTTTAAAAGTAAAACCGATAAATATTAACGAATACGAAATTTTTCATATCGATTTTAATCCTGATCAATCAAATATCGAAAATAAAAATAATAATGAAATAAAAAATTTAATAAGAACCGATCATTTAAATTCTCAAGAAAAATATCTTATTGAAAAATTATGCAATAAATACTCTGATATATTTAAATACGAAAATGAACCTCTAACTTTCACAAATCAAATCAAACATTTTATTAAAACAGTTGACGAAATTCCAGTTTATACTAAAAGCTACAGATATCCTTTTATTCACAAACCGGAAGTCGAAAAACAAGTAAGTTCTATGTTGGAACAAGGTATAATTAGACACAGCGATTCACCGTGGTCGTCACCGATTTGGATCGTACCAAAAAAAGCAGACGCCTCGGGCAAAAAGAAATGGAGAATTGTTGTCGATTATCGAAAAGTCAACGAAAAGACTATCGATGATAGATACCCGATTCCTAATATATCCGATATTCTCGATAAAATCGGTAAATGTCAATATTTTACCACGTTAGATCTTGCGAGTGGGTTTCACCAAATAGAAATGGCCCATGAGGACGTAAAGAAAACGGCTTTTAACGTAGAGAACGGCCATTTTGAATACGTCAGAATGCCATTCGGTCTTAAAAACGCGCCCGCAACTTTTCAACGTACCATGGATAATATTCTGAAAGGTTTGCAAAATAATATATGTCTCGTCTACATGGACGATATTGTCATTTTTTCAGTCTCTCTTCAAGAGCATATCGACAATTTAACGAAGGTATTTCAACGACTACGCGAAACAAATTTCAAAATTCAACTCGATAAATCTGAATTTCTCAAAAAAGAAGTCGCTTTTCTGGGTCACGTAGTAACACCAGATGGCGTCAAACCTAACCCAGACAAAATTAAAGCTATTTTAAACTACCCAATTCCTAAAACTATCAAGGAAATAAAAGGATTTCTTGGACTTATAGGATACTATCGTAAATTTATAAAAAATTTTGCCAAACTAACAAAACCTTTAACTCTTTGTTTAAAGAAAGGTTCAAAAATTGAACATAACGAATCGTTTCTAAAATGTTTCGATGAATGTAGACATATTTTGACTAACGACCCCATATTACAGTACCCTGACTTCACAAAACCATTTAATTTGACAACCGACGCTAGTAACTTCGCCATAGGGGCTATTTTATCCCAAGGGCCGATCGGAAATGACAAACCGATAGCGTACGCGTCTAGAACACTAAATAGTGCAGAGCAAAATTACTCCACAATCGAAAAAGAAGCATTAGGTTGTGTTTTCGGGACAAAATATTTCCGTCCTTATCTGTACGGTCGTAAATTTACCATAATTACCGATCATAAACCTTTAGAGTGGTTAATGAGTCTTAAAGAACCAAATTCTCGGTTAATCCGGTGGCGATTAAAACTTGAAGAGTTTGACTATACAATTCGATACAAAAAAGGTAAAGCGAACACAAATGCGGACGCCCTATCACGTGTTGAAATACACACCAAAGAAATTTCGGATTTGGACGATAACGCATCAATGGTAAACAACCTCGACGAAACACCTAATATTAATGACGTAGACAGTACCGAAAATGACGACATTCCCCCAGTAGTAAGTACACAAAGTGTAGACATCCCTATAATACACAGTCCGGAGGTGACACAGAACATTAACCCCGAAAATGAAAACGTTTTAATGACATACAGTCCTGACCAAATACCCGACACTGACAACATAGAACACCCCGAAAATAATAATGACGAAGATCAATCTGATCAAACTGCTCACACAAGTATAGAACACCCTATACAAACTATACCTATATCTGAAAAACCACTAAATCTTTATAACAACCAAATTATAATAGAATTTATTTTATATTCAGAAAGTGAACTTTATCAACGAGTAAAATTAAGAAAATTATTTGCTAATAAAAAAAGAATCCTGGTAAAAATAGATAAGACAGAACTTAAATCAGAAATAATTAATTTCTTAAAAAATTATTTAGATCCTAAATTAACGTATGCTTTATTATTCAAAACAGACGAATTTTATCCTGAAATCTGTAACATTTTAAAAGACACATTTAAAAATTCAAGTTATAAACTAGTAAAATGTAATACTATTTTAGAAGACATAACTGACGAATCCCGACAACAAGAAATCATTACTTATCATCACGAAGGTAAAACTAATCATCGTGGAATACCCGAAACAACACAAAAAATTAAACAAAATTATTATTGGCCCACCTTAAATGCGGACGTAGAAGATAGAATAAATAACTGCGACATTTGTCAAATAAATAAATACGATCGTAACCCTATAAAACAAAAGTATTCTTTAACACCCACAGCTAAAAAACCATTCGAAATAATTCACATTGATACATTTCAAGCCTCAAATCAAAAGTTTTTGACCATTATAGATTCGTTTTCAAAGTACGGACAAGCTTATCCTTTAGAAAGCCCAAACGCAATAAATATAGTAAAAAACTTATTAATTTTCATGAGTCATCATGGTACACCAATTAAAATAATTTCGGACAATGGAACCGAGTTTAAAAATAACCTTATGTTGGAATTTCTCAAATTACACAATATCGATATTCACTACACGACACCGTTTAACCCCCAAAGCAATGGTGCTATCGAAAGATTTCATTCTACAATCATAGAACATTTGCGTATTCTAAAATCAAAACAACCCAATGAAAAATCAATAACAAATTTAATGCCGTACGCGATATTAGGTTATAATAATACCCATCATTCTGTAACTAAACAAAAACCGATAAACATTATTAACGGACATTTAGATACGAAAGACCCATTTGATATTGAAATAACTAATGTTTTGCTAAATAATTATATAGAAAATCACAAAGAACGGACGAAACTAATTTATCAAAAAATTCATGATGATTCTCAACAACAAAAAGAAAAGACTATTAGTGCACGTAATAAATCTAGAGAAAAAGAGTTAGACATTCAACCTCAAACAAAAATTTATAAAAAACTAACTAGTAGAAATAAGTTAGCGCCTAAATACGCCCCTGAAACCGTATTAGATCAACATACTAAAACAATATCTACCGATAAATCAACAGCCATATCCAAACAAAGTATCAAACGCCCAAAACTAACTAAACAACCTTTGTTACAGAATATCTCTGATAACACTGGCCAACCTTCAGGAAGTAAAGATAACTGATCTCTCAAAAAATCCAGGTATCCTTCCCTTTAAGTTAGGTACCGCCAAAATAAAAACAAGTATTCACACTTTTCTACATTATCTCGATTTAGAACCTATCGAAAACGAAATAAATACCTTAAAAACTCAGTATGACCAAATTACTAAGGCCATTACTGATGGCTTAAGCCACCCTTATTTTATGGCACTACAAAATTTCAATGCAGCAATACGTTTTCAACTAAAAATAATTCAACAAAAATTTACTTCGGTATATCCTCGTCAGAGACAGAAACGCGGTCTAATAAATGGATTAGGTAGTATAATAAAAAGTATATCGGGTAACCTAGATCAAGAAGACGCCGATAGATTTAACCAAGCAATTCAAAATTTACAACAAAACCAAAATGGCATTGCTAACAAACTCAATCAAGAAATTTCTCTTACTACAAAAATAATCGATAATTTTAATCATACAATAACTTTAGTTACACACAATCAAGATGTAATATCAGATGGTATCGATAGTATTAGAAAAGATCTTAATAAATTTATATTCGAATTCAATGATTACTTACAAGTAAAAAATATCTTAGATCAACTAAATTTAAGTTTAAACATCTTAATTCAATTATTAACCGATATCGAGAATGCTATAACTTTTGCAAAACTAAATACATTACATCATAGCATTGTCAAAATAGACGAATTAGAATTCATTATAAATACTTTAATAAATAATCACCCTGTAGAACAATTATTATATACAAATAAAAATGACATTCACAAATACTACGAAATAGTAGAAGTAAAGGCTTATTATTCAGAAAATAAAATAATTTTTGCATTAGAATATCCATTAATACATATAGATCACTTTTCGTATTATCACCTATACTCAATACCTACTCCAAACCACACAACCATTATTCCTCCTAACACCTACCTGGCTATGAGCGAATACTTCTACCAATACCAGTCAACCCCATGCAAGGAAATCGACGACGAATATTATTGTCAAGAAAGCTTATTAATCGATGGATTGAAAGAAAATGATTGTATATTCCAACTGTTACAACTTAGCCAGCAAAACAACACCTGTAACCAAATTTCAGTGAAAACAGTTCACCCCATCATCGAACAAATTACCGAATCCTACTACATAGGCATCTTTCCAAATAAGACAAAAATCCAAACCACTTGCAAAACAACAGACTTCACTACCCTGCAAGGAACATATCTATTTAACCTACCCCTAAAGTGTAACTTCAAGACAACCGACTATATCTATTTGAACGATAGAGACACAATCAAAGGACAACCCCTGCTGTTACCGGAAATAAAGGCATCGGAAACAAAAATTTATGGCATCAGAAAACTTAAATTAGAAGATGTTGCTTTGGACAAACTTCACACGCTAAAAAAGGAACAAGAAGCCATTGAACCCGTCAAGTTGAAGCAAGATAACATAGAGACAGCCCACTACTGGACCGCACCACTCTATATTATTTTTATTATATTTGTTTTAGTTCTCACCATAAAACAGTTCAGGAAATGGAGAACCAAAAAATCTACCCCACAAGAAGAAGCTACCCCAGTTGAAGGTCATTCAAGGAACAAGGACCCAGTAGCAAAAGTTTTATTTGTCCCAAATAAAACTTCAGTCTAGTGAGGGAGGTGTTATGTAAGCGTTCCATTCTCCTAATAACCAGAGCGACTACCCCCGACGTCACCCGACGGGTACCACAACAGGTTGCCAAAGGATGAGCAGAGACATGATTAATTATTCTGACGTGACGCTTCGAACTATACAGTTGTATTTAATTAACATATGTTATAACTATCGTAGTTACAATAAATAGTGTTTGTGATAAATCAGTCATTGATTTATATTTTTTAAAAAGGCTTTGTTAACGGCCACAAGCTTAACTAGCTGAAAGCTTTATCTATCGAACGAATCCAAAAAGTTGAAAATCGTTGAAAAAATAAAAAAGTTATAAGGTAAAATGAAAATTCCGGTTTTTTTTGGACCACCCGATATATTGTATTTTATTTAATATCACAATCAATTCAAAAGTTATAGACGATAACACTGAAGATGAAAGGTGAAGAGGATTTTTTTGCAACCTATAACAACAAAAATATTAAAAAATAAAAAATGTGAAACCTCCGTCTTTCTTTATATGTAGATATATAGAACCGAGAATCATTGCTAAAATCAAAGTGATTTAAATTTTTGTTTCAGTTTGCTCACTTACTGTAGTCGGTGAGTTCAATAGCAGGATAGATTAAACGGGAAGACGGATCATGAAGAGGTCAATTGATTATACTGATCTGTGCTTAGACACCAATCAACGGTTTGTGGATTAAATAGTGACTCAAAAATAAAAATTACTATGAACAAACTTGTGCATGTGCATTCTTAAGATTAAATAATTTACCAAACTACAACAATTGCTATAACATGTACATGTTGTCACTGACATCCAACATCAAATATTTCGTTTAATTTTTTGTCAACCAAGTTGGACATCCAAATATAATAGTACCTAATTTACTAAAAATGTCTACTTACTAACTCGACATTTGTCAAAGAAAAATTTGATTTCCTTAAATTATTCAAATTTTTATAGAAAAAGTACCTATAGTTCTTATAAATAATGAAAATTGATTGAACTATAAACGACCACAGACAGTACTTTGGCATGATTAATATATAAGAATTCAATAAAAACATACAAATGGATAACATCAGCACAATTTGTGTACCTTCTTTAACTATAGAAACTGTACACCAGTGTCTCTGAGCGGCACGCACTAACATCAAGAACACAAGCGTCCCTACCAAGTTATCTAACCATCAGTTAGTAACAAAAGAAAGCCGGAACATAAATTTAAATATGCAACTTCAGTCACTAACACCCGCGCTAGTTATTTATGGACAAATGGGCTATATATTTTGCACCGACTACTGAAACAATGGGTCTTTGAGATAATCCTGAATACCTCAAATGCGGTATGACTGGCTTGCGAGGCCTCTCACATAAATTGTCCGTTATGTGGTAATTATACAAAACTTTGTCTCTCAACAATGCGACCCTCGGTCCAGTGTGTGACCCGCTGGGGTAACTCCCACAAACTGACCCACCCTTTCGTAAAATGTTAGTGAGTCCTCGTATTTGCAAGTTAATTCAATTCGGTGTTACATGATAAAAATTTAAAATTGTTGCTTTTAAGCACTTTGTATTTTGCTGGGGGCCTTAATTAATGCGGCGGCTAACATTATCACATTACAGTCTGTAAAATAAAAGAAAAATAGGACATTATTTAATATGTGCTTGGAATATGAATATTACATTTCGTTTAATTATTCATGGATTCTAATAATTGTAAATTTTTATAAACCATGCACGTGAAAATTAGGACTTCTCCCAGGTTGGTATACATGCGCAGAAAATTCCTAGCATAGATCTAGTCCCTAGTTAAACGACAAACGTAAAATAAAATAAATACTGGTAATATATCGTTGGTCTGTAATTTTTAGTTTACCTACTCGTTAGGTTTACGGTTAAAGAAGGAAAATATAATAATATACATTTTTGATATTGACAACAAAGTTAAATAGGAATTATATTAAAAAATCAATTTGTACGATATAATTTTAAGGTTATATCTGAAATGTTTCTGATAAGTGTCGGTATTATACTAAATTAATTATTCTAATTCTAAAATCAAAAGTTTTCAATAAAGCTTAATTAATTTCCTTAAATAAGTTTATACAGTTTGTATCATTATTTAGTAATGCACATTGAACAGATCTACTTCTTCTAAATGACATTTTTATTCCTTTTCAATATAATATTTTTTGGGTAAAGTTAATACTGAAGGTTATTTTTGCTGGTTTTACATCCTTATCAGAATAAAATCCTTCACCCTGTATAACGAAACATTTTATATTTTATCTCACGTCGAATTTTTCTCTTTAATATGATAAAATGATGAATATTTTATATTGAGTATTCAATACAGCGATGTTAACCAAAGCTTTGTGATTTATAATTACGAAATTAATTAAATATACCAGTTAAAAACCTTTCCGCTCGGGGCGCAAATATGAACATCACCGTTTTATCGCGGTGCCCAAAACGCGTTTATTTCAAAACTTTTAGTTCCATTTCAGTTATTTATAATAGAGGTGTGCTACATGTATAATAGAAAAATAAATTTTGTTCATATCTGCATGCAAATTTGCTGTCTACATTATCGACCTACGTATTGGCCTATTATGTTCACACCCCCGCCAGTAATAATTATACACGATGGAAATTTTACACATTAATCAGTGAATGGTGTATATGCTAAAGTACCGTACATATAATTGTAGATTTTAATTAAAGAAAGGGCAATAAATACTAGTGAAAACAACACATTTGCCTGCACTTAATGATTTATTACAATGGAACAAAGAACAGTTTGCCATAAATTATTTCGTTAATAAGTACATACCAATGTTATTTATTATCTACGTATTTCTGTTATCGTTTTTTTTTAACAACAGTAATCAAATTATTTCATTAAGTATATTGAAGTCGCCTAATCTAGGACAAAGGTCCGATATTAATACCAAAAATAAAGATGTATAATTTTTACAATTCCACAATTGCATTATTATTATTAGTTGCTTTATTCTTCGCTATTTCTTAACTTGTCACTTCATCTTTGTCTATGAAAATAGCATTTTTTTCTACCTTACACTTCCTCTTGACAATGTGTCATACTTTAGATGAAGCTAAATCCAATAATGTACAATTAATTATGCATTGCAAAAGCTATAGGGCAAAAAATTGTTAAATTAAATTCACTGCCATTTACAGTTATTGAAACTTCTAACATACTGAATTCTGAGTATTGAGGAACCAGAATTTAACGAAAACAACAAAAATATCTCCTGTTTCAGAATTCCTTTCAAGTATATCTACTATTCTTAACTCCTTAAAAGATTGTAGTCCGATGAGCAATTGTAGAAATAGTAGGTGTAACTTTTCAAAAGTTTGTGGAAACTATCAAAACAGAACATACCAACGAGAAAACTGTGATTGTACTTTATAAATATTAAAATTAAGTGAAGAATAACGAGAGTGAGTTTAACAAAAATGATCTTGAATAGGAATAATGCACAATTTTAAATATCGTATTTTACCTTGAATCGAACATTTTGAAACATTTATGTGGAAACCATTGATTAAGGAATGAATAAGATACGCGACTTCAATGGTAAAGTGCGAGGCCTTTTTTGGCAGCGAGATATCGGCAAGTTGCGGGCATTCCTGTGATTTACGTAGTATGCTTTTCACAAACCTGTGTCGTGTCTGGTTTTATATCATTAATAATGTAGCGGTAATAAAAATTTAGTGTCCAGATTAATTTTAGTTTAAAATTATTAACGTAGTATGTTCTCTCTGCCAGCTATTTCTCAATGTTTGTTTGACTTTTAACCGTCACATAATTTTAAACTAAAATCAATCTGAATATTCACTTTTTGTTTTCACTAGATTATAAATTATATAAAACCAGACACGACACAGATTTATCAAAAGCATACTACGTGAATCACAGGAATGCTCGCAACTTACCGGGATTCTCGCTGCCAAATAAAGCCTCGCACTTTACATTGTACATTGGAGTCGCGTATCTTATTTATTCCTTAATCAATGGTGGAAACAATGATTGTATATCATGAAATATAAAAGTATTCAAAAATCGTGTTTTGAATGATGAACTTAAGAAGACACCTAATAAAAAAAAAAAGAAAATAATTTGCTACTTACATTTATGTGCACAAGGCGATATAAATTGGTTGTATGTTCCAAAACAAGACCATGGACGTGATACTTATAATCAGTGAATGTAAAAAATATATAATTTAAGCCGCTCAACGTTACCCTGGAAGATACCACCCATGGCACCCAGACAGAAGATATTCCTACGGTCGCTACAAGAGAGCTTTAGAATCTAATTCAAGTCACAAATATGATGTTGATCAGAATGTCTGATCTCCAGTGTCCAAAATAACGACTCTGCAAAAGGTGTTTTTATGATGAATCTGCGTTTGTCAACTTTGATATGTTTAGCCAGTGAAAATCTTCATAAGAGACGAATTAAAGTTTATCACCGAAAGCGCTTATTAATACCCATTTTTGAAGCAAGGAGCGTTAATCAACTTTTTCCCCATGACAGAGCATCGCAGCACAATGCATTATAGAATAGGATAGAATTTTATTCAGCTTTGGGATGTATAATTTTTCCAAATATAAATTTAAGCATATAAACGAATCACAAGAATTCATAATTACAAATAATAATCAGAGCATCACGAAAAGTACGATATATGTAATTATTGCCTTTTATGTAAAACATATTTTAACTGACTTAAAAATCACTTTAATTTCATTATAATTTTGATTTAAAAACATTATTAATTCCTTTTTCTATATATTTTTGTTCTTTATATTTTTTATTTTTGCAGATAACATATTATTGAGGTCGAATCCATATAAAAAGTAACTTTGAGTATGCAGCTTTTGGACGAATGTTATACTAAAAATTTACTCCTGCATCAGTAACCATATATCAGGGAACCAGCATGGTTTTATGAAAGAACGGTCTACTACCTCTAATTTAATTTGCGTCATTCAGTATATTTCTGAAGCCATTGACCAACATAAGCTAATATACGTAATTTACACACATCTTTCGAACAGGAAGCAGTACATGGGTCCGAGCCTGCCAAATATACAACAACTTCTGGTATTCCGGAGTGATCTATTCTCGGGCCTCTGTTATTCAACATGTTCATTGACCCCACAACTGAATGCCATAGGTACTTATTGGATTTGCGATGCATTTATATAGAAGAACTTTGTTTTCCAGTTTAAGATTGAGATAAAAACAATAATTGTTATTTTCAGACAGAGAAAATATTTCCTTGTGTAATATTGTGTATCAAAAAATGGCAATTTATTGAACTATCATTGTATCACATTTAAGAATCGTCTAAAAATAATGAAATTTGGATTTTAGAATTCAACTTCATTCTGACAAAATATTTTAATACAAACTAGGTAACTATTTTTTGACTCTGAATTGGTTTTCACTTGACACACAATCTCTTAATGATGACAACTTTGTTGCCGAAACGTACGTGTAGTGTCCAGAGGTTGGTGGTTTGATATAAGATGGAAACTCTTTTAGGGTCAGTGTCACATGGAACTATTAACCAATACCTAATTAATGCCAATCAGATATATATTTTTAAAGTAAACATTTTGGTTAAATGTTCCAATGAAAACGACTATTAATCAAATAATGTTTAAAAATACGCCAAAATCTCTATTGATAACCCCACCTCAACGATTTAGGATTGCTGATTACGTCCCGATAATACCAAAAAATAAAACAACTTCAATTCGCGGCTTGGGATTCCGTGACCGACACTAAAATATTAGCAACGGGACAAAAAAAAACCATTAAACATTAATCCGTCTTGAATTAAGATGTTAACTTTAAAATTAATCATTCACTTTATTAGCAATCACGGTTGGAAAACAATTAATCTTCAAGTGTTTTGATTGTGAGTGTGCAGATCGAACGAATGTGGCTGGGAGTACCAAGCAGGCTGCGCAACTCCGGGTTGGATTGTCGCGTGGGGCTGTACTCAAGCGCCCTCTGGAAACAGTTCGAATGCACATTCAGCCGGTTGCGGTTGTATTATTCTGACGTTCTGATAACTATCGTACGTGGTGTGCTCCCAGACCACTCACTGTCCTCATCACGTTTTTACGATAGTTATGATAAACTTTAGTGCCATGAATGTAAATTGATTTGGCCCCTTTCCGTCCTATTTATGCTAAACTAGTTTGCAAATAAACTTTTACCGCAAAATTGTACAAAATTATTTTAATCATTACCTTTTCTAAACACAACTATTTGCAATTTCGTTACGAGACTGTTAATTCGTATTATGGTCTAATTTTTGATACTTCAAACCTAAAGAGATATTTTGAAAACAAAGTTCTAACCACGTGTCTCCCACACCTTAATATTGTAAATAAATTTATGTTGTGTGTGCTTAGTGTAAGTTATATTTAAGACTCTTTTGTAAAAAGGATCCCGGACATTATTCATTGTAGTAAAAGAGTAAAGGGATCTTCTAAAGGATAATAAGGTAAAATGACCATACATTTATCTTTGTGTCTCTTCTGCTATATGGAGAAACCGTTATTCGTTTCGTACAACAGTATTTAGTAAACGTTGTGATAAGGAATATGAATTATTAGTTATCACAATGTAAATCATATTATGTAGATGCATATGTAAAGTTAAAAATATGAAAAAAATCAAGAGGATCAAGTCAAAGAGGATTTTGTATAATTTTATTGTCTTTGAATTTCGTATAACATTTTATTTGTACGTCAAATAATGCAGTTATATAACATATATTTTATAATCAATTAATTGGTCTACAAGTGACACAATGTACTGTGTGTAAAAGGTTAAATGAGTGTTTAAAATTCACAAATAATCGTAATAGATGTAATAAAGAAAAAATTATTGTTTTCGCATATTAAAGAGCAAGGTACTATACTTTTCTGCTTGAAAACACCTCTCAACATACGACAGAAAATTGTGTTAATAAATTTATGATTTATTACTTAACAACTTTACTATAATAAAAAGCTGACATTTTTATTGGTCGTATATCGCTGAATAACATACATGTAAATATATTGTGGAAACTTTTGTTTTTTGTCACCTATGTGTATTTACGCTGTGAAAATTGTATTTCCTGCCTGAAAGTAAATCCAAACATTTTTACATGGAATACATACATAGTTGTGTTATACGAATTTGTTTATTTGCGGTTGTATTGTCATAATTATTAAAACTGTTCCGTTGAAACATAAACAACCTGAGAATAGTACCTATAAGATAGAGCAGTATCAGTATATACGTTCACTGCACTTTATTTTATTTTTTATTTTAGCCATCTCCTGATATTGCTCACTTGATTGACGAAATGGAACTCATTAATGGTACACGACCTGTGCCAGGGTCGATTGAATTAGGATCGACAACACAGTTTCTTTCACAACCTTATTACAGATTAAAAAAATTCAAATAAAAGTTGCACTTGATCATGCGATGCATATACTAAAAATATTTGTGAGTATCCAGAGTGTTCCATTTAGACCACATGCTACCCAACTTTGTTATTATAAATACCGGGATAACAAAAATTATCGTGGTCAAAGGTTAAAAAGGCATTAAACATGGTTGTTTCAACTTATTTCATCCTTTTGTAATAATTGTGTCAATCGATTGTCAAAATATGACAAGCCTCGTGACCAGTAGTTCTGTTATAGATATTAACATATCTAGGAATGTTATGAGTATCATAACTGCCGCAGATGTCAGTTAATTAAGACATCTAAGGCTGTTGTGATTCATAACATCCGAGATTTGTTCAATAGTTTATCGGTTTCAGAAAATAAAGACATTATTAATAGATATTATGAGAAGCAGGAGCAGTAGTGATACATTTCAGTATTTAATTATTATTGTTTGGAGTTTTCTGTCTGTTTGTATTAATAAATAGCCCTATAGTTTCATTATTTATTATTTCATCTGTTGACAGTTGTTGACAGATCTGTATTGTAATATTACCGTACAAGCTGTTGGCATGGCAATAAATATTACTGTACAACTTTTGTTATGACTTAGGTACTTACCAGCCTACTTTTGTGTTATGTAAATAAAGGATTAGTATCCTGAAACCGATAAAATCTTTTTTTAAAATCAGTTGTTGTCATTTTAATTATGGATTTCACCACATAGTACAAACTTACATAATTGAAGCCTATTTTTGAACTGGTGTGCTAGTTAGTGGAATTTGGGAATACAGTCAGCGTTTATGTTAGGGCGATTTTCGAAACACTTCCTGGATTTGGCAGTAATACCCAAGGGTTTTTATTATATACAATATACAATCTTATCAATTTTTTATTCGACAGACCTCTCCAGGTGTTTTGCATACATAATTTAATAAAAGACGACCTGCAAAATTCTAAATTCTTTTCTGATGGAGCGTAGTTCATCTTTCGGGGTGCATCAATTCTCAAAATTTGCGGATGTAGAGCACTGATAATCCGTATATTTAAATCGAATTTCCACTAGATACTCAAAAAGTTGGCGTTTGGATGGCAATTTCTCGCAAGGAAAATAATTAAGCCCGTTTTCAATGTTGAGAGATACAGAAACAACATTTTCAGCAGGACGGAGCAACAGCATATAAGGCAAGAGAAAATATGGCTTTCCTTCTCGAGTTTTTTGATAATCGGCTGATAAGTTTACAAACACAAGTTGAGTTTCCTTTGAGGTCACCTTGTTTGACCATTATGGACTATTTCGTTATAGTTTACTTGAAAAATAAGAGTTTCAAAGCTTTGCAATTTGCAAGAACTCGAACAAAGGATTGTTGATGAAGAATGTGGAACCTGGAACCACAATGCTATTAACGTTGCAAAATAGTTTTTGATGGCATGAGGAGACAAATTTGACGGTGGGTGGAGGGGGAATGGTCAATTTCAACAGTTTATTCAATTTCGCTGGAAACGGTAGTAATCTTCACTTCGTGTACCTGCTTTGTTCTATGTTTATTACACATTATCATTTTTCTCCTAAGGCAAACTACCCGCCAACATCTTGGAGGAGGATGTTGAATCCCATACTGTAATGGTGCCTATTTATTACGGTGCTTTCTTTCTATATACTTACGTAATCTTTTTATACGGAAATTTTGGGCGCCAGTCCTTTAATTTTTAAGTGCAAAGAACTACACTTTTTTGGCTCTCCTATTGGGAGAACAACCCTGAATAGCGAAACAGCTAAGATACGGAATAGCCAGAGGTCGGAGCTGGAGGTCTATCTAATGGACTTCGACCATACTGCTCAAACGGGTTAATCAGAAATAAATGACAGAAATAATAACTCGTGAATTTTACCTGTTTAAATCAACGTATTTATTCAGCAGTAATAATGAACAAATTAATTTACTCTAAAACCTCCACGACTGTGCAGTCGAGTTACATACTCGACTGCACAGTCGTGGAGGTTATAAAACTTTAAAACTATTTTAAAATGATTAAAAACAAGTCAAGCTGGCAATCAAGAGACTTTACCCGGTTTTACGGCGGAATTTTCGGATACGTTGGATTAATAAATTACTGTGTACGACAAGCAAACGGACCTTTCCACTAGGATGTATTATAAATGGCGGGCAATCGGTTAGCTAGAGATATTTACGTCCTTTACTGGTATTTGAAAATACGGCGAACTACTGCCACAAACGTAGAGCTATTTTTGAACGGCTATTTTATTTACAACAAGTTTTCTAGTAATTGTGAGAGATAAGTACATCCCTCTGGTGGTCAGTTGCTACTACCAGTCAAGACATCGAAGATGTCTAGTGACCGATAGCGGCTTGCCAAGCAAGCACCAAGAGCGGCGACCTCTAGCCCTGATGGACTAAAACATGCTTAATAAATAGGATTATAGGAAACAACTACTGGACGGGCAAAGGCCCCGACTCCCATTGAATTATACCTATAAATCCAAAATTGGTAGCCAAATTTGTTATTTGTCTTTTCTCCACCAGACACAGACCGGTTTCGAACTCTTTATGTTCTCATCAGTGTGCCACAGGTAGCTGAAAAGACAAATAACAAAGGCAAACCAAACTGGTCTATGGCAGACCCAGCACATAGTAATTGTGAGAGATAAGTACATCCCTCTGGTGGTCAGTTGCTACTACCAGTCAAGACATCGAAGATGTCTAGTGACCGATAGCGGCTTGCCAAGCAAGCACCAAGAGCGGCGACCTCTAGCCCTGATGGACTAAAACATGCTTAATAAATAGGATTATAGGAAACAACTACTGGACGGGCAAAGGCCCCGACTCCCATTGAATTATACCTATAAATCCAAAATTGGTAGCCAAATTTGTTATTTGTCTTTTCTCCACCAGACACAGACCGGTTTCGAACTCTTTATGTTCTCATCAGTGTGCCACAGGTAGCTGAAAAGACAAATAACAAAGGCAAACCAAACTGGTCTATGGCAGACCCAGCTGGGTCTGCCATAGACCCAGCTGGGTCTGCCATAGACCAGTTTGGTTTGCCTTTGTTATTTGTCTTTTCAGCTACCTGTGGCACACTGATGAGAACATAAAGAGTTCGAAACCGGTCTGTGTCTGGTGGAGAAAAGACAAATAACAAATTTGGCTACCAATTTTGGATTTATAGGTATAATTCAATGGGAGTCGGGGCCTTTGCCCGTCCAGTAGTTGTTTCCTATAATCCTATTTATTAAGCATGTTTTAGTCCATCAGGGCTAGAGGTCGCCGCTCTTGGTGCTTGCTTGGCAAGCCGCTATCGGTCACTAGACATCTTCGATGTCTTGACTGGTAGTAGCAACTGACCACCAGAGGGATGTACTTATCTCTCACAATTACTATGTGCTGGGTCTGCCATAGACCAGTTTGGTTTGCCTTTGTTATTTGTCTTTTCAGCTACCTGTGGCACACTGATGAGAACATAAAGAGTTCGAAACCGGTCTGTGTCTGGTGGAGAAAAGACAAATAACAAATTTGGCTACCAATTTTGGATTTATAGGTATAATTCAATGGGAGTCGGGGCCTTTGCCCGTCCAGTAGTTGTTTCCTATAATCCTATTTATTAAACAAGTTTTCTGGTCACCCTGGTACATTGACACATCACAGATCACCCGAGCGAGAAAATCTAATCAGTGGATGCACATTTAGGAATGACTTTTCTAATTACAGTGGGTTTTCCGGAAACCCTTGTACATGGAAACCTCTCAGATCACCCGAGCGAGAAAATCTGATCAGTTGATGCACAATTTATGAAATAATAAAAAGAATCAACCAACGGAGGTATTAGTAATTAGCTCTAGTCTACTTTGGTAGCAAAATACGGCGATACTCACGGAAAATAAGATCTCTCAATATCTATTATACTTAACTAAAGGTAGTACCTGAAGAATGTAGCAGGTTACGTTGAATTCTTACCAATATTATATTCAAAGAAATTTACTACTAAAAACTCGGAGCGGCGGCACGGAAATATTGACGGCTTTGGATTAATCTTCAATTGCTGGCGATAGATCGGATCTGATGTGGACTGGAGTGCTATTTGGCTTTTTATCACCTTTCTGACGTAGCTATATGTCGTGTTAAAGGAGGGGCGGTCATCGACTTTAAACGACGGACTCGGATGCACAACCCGGCGTAACTTGCAGAGGTCCAGCGGATTATGCAATTAGGCGCATCAACTCAGAACGTATATAACCGGGAATGAGTTACTTGTAATTTCTAAACTATGTTGCAAAAAGAAACGGATTAAAACGGATACGGATTAACATCTTTAGTAACAAATGATTTTTATTTCCGACTCGGCCATTATTTATAATATTTCTCGGATTTTACTTATAAGAGGGATTGTCGAAAATTAATCAATTAATTGCTTGACTGCTTGTTTTTAACAACTCATTAATAACTTAACTAGAACAGAACTTACTTACTAAAAACAGCGGCAGGGTGTACCCAAGTGACGGTAACATTTAAAGCAAAATAGCATAAAGAGGGGTTCTCATTTGGGTGGGGTATAAATTTTATCAAATAGATACAGAATTCATATATTTGCGATGAATGATCATGATGGTCCTAAAAAATAGTATTTAAAAAGAGTAAAAAAAGTGTTTGAGGTATGCATTTTATTTAATTCACAGTTCACATCTCTGAATTAAAGATGTCGAGCCAATGTCTGTTGTTAATGATTTTGATGTAGGTCATGGCACGTCGTATTCCTGTTTCATTTATTATCTCCAATGTTAATAAGTTTACTAACTTTCACGCTGTTCATATGGGTGTAAGTCTCGGTGCAGGTTTATTATAAAACGATTCAGATTATAAGTTCAGTATAGCTATTGCGTCTAAGAATTTGTCTCCAACCTTCTAATACACAGATGTTAAAAACTAGAATTATTTACTCTTTTCTGGAGTTCAATTATCATTGGAAATTTGAATTACCAAATTTTTATTTATTGGCTGGAGACAGTTTAAACAAGCAATTGTAAAGCTAGTGTGAGACACATTATAGAATGTTCGCATCTTCTATATTTTAGAGATATTTCACAACAGTAATGTCAATAATTACGTACAACTTTTGTCTTGAAAAGAATGTATTATAAAATCCACTTCCTATTTTTACAAAAAAATTGAAGTGCATTTTTTGTGTACCTACTACCTATCAAGATTCCATTATTTCTGATTTAAACGGAAGCGATATTAATTTAAGAATGACATTTTTACATACATATTTTGAAAGGTGTTAAAATTCTGTTGTTTTAGAAAGTCTATAATCGATTTCAAAGTTGGCTGTGAAATTCTTTACTTGAAGACAAATTCCATAAATAGATTAAATATTTTGTAAATGTAAAGTCGAAGTAATGGTATAAGTAAAATTCTCTCAATTGGTTAAATGTTCGATAAAATAATAGAATATGGGCTTCGATGTTAGAAAAAAGTACATGAATGATTTACTGCAAAAAATGATTGTATCATTGATTAGAATTAAAAATAGTCATATCAGTTTCTCTCTTTATATTCACAAATTTAAACTTAGTATAATTTCGACCTTATTTTGACGACAGTAGTTGGCATTTAAATCTGCCTTTGTCCATTAAGACGAAAATAGTAGAATTTCAATTAGTTTTGATGTCTTATACTTATTCTTAAACAACTTTAATTTACAGTTTTAATAAATAAACAAGATTTTTAAATTATTATTTGGATTCATAGACCATTGATATTTACATTTCATTAACGAAAAGAGTCACAATAGTTTAAAAATAACTGAGTTAGTTTATATTAATGAAGCTACCTCATTTTATACAATGTTTCATGAAAAATTAGTGCCATAGTTAGTGCTCTTAATTTTTCCAATTATCTTAATATATGCGACATAGTGGAATACTATTTAATGGAAGTAGAACTACTAGATAATAGTGTGCAGGATAAAAATTACACATCATCCCACTTATTATTTGTGAAAGATTTTCCGGGTTCTTCAAACGTTTCGATCATCTTATTATTTATCTGCGATAAGATGATCGAAACGTCAATAGTTCAAAATAAAAGTCTTTCATACGAATTGAAAGTAAAACAATTGGACTTTATTTAATATTCCTCCAAACAAGACTGCTTTTGGTGACATCAGTGATATTCTTAGTTTAAAAGCAAGCTATTACTGGCCCTAAGCAAGATTTGAAGCTTAGAAGTTTTCAGTCTGTATTCAGTACCAAAAGAAAACATTACTCCTAAGTGCGGTTATATAAAGCCTGTGCAAAGAATTGCGTTTCTACTAGTTAACAATATGTATCGAAACAGCAAGGAAATTTGGCTTTTGATCTTGATGCACAATCTCCAAACAGTGATGCGGATACACATTACCCTTACCGTACCTATATTCTTGCCTGCAAATGCAGCATTACTATGGGAATAGTCTGGAGGCAATATTATTGGGTTGGATTAACAGAAACCAAGTGTCTATAATGACCAAATTATAACTAGTGAGTATAGAATGTTTCAACACCACTTTAAATTGTGAAAATAGGAGGGCGTTGTGTGCCATATGTTAAAAACTGTCTTGTAAAAACCATACAGAAAGTTTTAAGGATAGAAGTATCTAAAAAATCATTTGCTAATAACCCTTCATTTTAATAATTAGTAAGTCAGTTTTAATTTGGGCTTATATTTTCTGCTAACAGAGAACTTTAATATTTATTTTATTCACTTTAACATTTTTGTGTTCAAATCATTCGCTATTAGCATACAACACCCAAAATTACAAACTGTAGATCTCGTTGTTGATACTTGGGTGCCTAACAACTAAGTTTATAAAATTTAAGTTAGAAGACTAAAAAAATCTGTGAAAATTTTCTTGCTTCATGAATTTATCTTTCTAAAACATACTCAAATGCTCTAATTTTTTAACAATATCGATGCGTACTAAACCTCAATAGCTATTAATATTGTAATGAGCGCCTTGCCTGTATATTACATCCATAACTAAAGGTTGTAATATCGATCATATGTTTACTACGTATGGTTAATGTTTCATTTTATATACAATATACAGACTAAAGTTTTATATTATATGAAACTTATATCATATCCTATCATTTATCTTTTAATGTACCTGTTATATTTAATTACTGACACATCTACCCAAACATTTTATGGCAACCTGTTTTGGTTTTATAATTCCATTGTATTTCCACAAAAGAAAAATTATAATGTTACAAACACATTCATTCACTTAATTAAATACAAATTCTGTTATTTTCCCTTTGTCCGACATTTCGATTGTGCTAAAAATTTTTGTAAAACACGGATAACAAATTAAAAACTCTTTTTTAAATCCTTTAAATTGTGGGCGTTTATGATTTCTGTACCGGATAAAAATTAAAATGGAAACACAAATAATTTTCAAATATAAGAATTCATAAATGCACCCAATAATAATAAAATAACTAAAATGATCTAATTAGGCAGCTATCTGGAAACTGTGTCTAATATTACAGGAAGATATATTAAAAATGTATTGAAAAAAGTAACGAAATTGGAACTGAATAAATTATATCAAACTAGTTCAAATTATGCGTAAATTTCCGCAGCATATCGTCAAGATTTGTCTATAGAATGTGAATAAGAACTATACATTTATACATTCTCTCATGAAGTAGTCTATATTTTCTTAGCGAAAGTTCATTGTCGTAGAAAGAGGTAATCCCATAATTATTTTTTATGCCTAAATTAGTTGCAGTATATTACCAGTTGTAGTCCTACTGACTGCGCCAACTTATACGGTTAGGTAAAACACATCTTAAGGGGAACTGAAACTGTATTATTTTCTATGTATGAAATAGACAGATATGCATTGTTACGATTTAGATTTAAATAACAAATTTTATTACATAAAATGTACATAAATGTATAACATATAACGGTTTAATCTAGTTTTATGTATATATGTACAAATAGTACAGTTGAATTATATTTGTTTTCACTGAGTATCTATAGTATCTAAAATAGAGTCAGTTAATTTGTCCCATCGAGTTCTTTTCCCATCAGTTTCCTCCTCCAGATATATTTTCAGCTTATAAAACATAACAAAACGCAAAGATAGTCTAGTAGGTACTAGCTTGTGCAATTATTTCCAGGTTGTGATTGTTATGAAATATTTGCGCCAGTTACGAAAACAAGAATAAAAGTGGAGGACGATCGTCAGTCAGACTGGGCTATGCATGGGTTCAGTCAGAGTACGGATAGAAAATGTTGAAATGCCACATGGCAAGGTCTTGAACAAACACTTTTGTTTTGTTTTCTTACAATAAGCTACCCACTAATTGGAGCTCTGTTAGTCCTAGGTATATAACATAATGAGTGAAATACAATACGTTGTACAGAGATATGAATATTTTAGGCAAATTGATGATTATGCAAATAAAATCAATTATGTTAATGTCAATAATTAGAGTACGTTGGCTGGCTTACAATAGAGAACAGAATAGAACTGTAACTGTATAACACAATAATCCTTCCTTTACAATGAGCAGTGGATTCCATGGAGATTCGATTTCAGTTCAATGTATGTGTGTGTTTTACATAACTTTGTAATATCTCCCAATGATTATGCTGTAAATCGGCGGCTAACTATAGATACAACACGAATAATTCCAGTATTATGCTTGATTGCAACAACCAATGGCTCTAATGAATTATTTCATTGACATGCAAACCTGCTGGGTATACATGCGGTTGCTATTATTGGCACAACAAACTCAAAGATTACCGTTATTGTGCATTGAAAATTTATATGTGCCTAAACTACTTTTGTAAATATGAAGCATATCATTTCTTTCAACAGGAAAAAGCTTTCCCTGTCTACATTTTCTATTTATAACCATTGGTTTTCCAATGTCTGATGACAAATATCGATGAAAATGAATTTGATGACGGTGATTGACCATAATAAATTTAAATCTCTGTAACAACAGCTAACAAGCTGAATCAACTTATAATAGGAAGACCCCTTTTGCACTGAAGACAATAGTAAGCTTTCAAACCTAAGAAAAATACAAGAGCTAAAAAGATGTTAACAAAATAGGCCCACGTCAATGTATCACCGATAATGTTTCTTAATCTTTAATTTGTCGAAACAGCGAACCTATTATATTAAGAACTTTTAGCCTTATTTTAATACCTTGTCTTTCAGAGCATGCGATTTACTATTGAATCACTTTGTACATTTCTGTTAATTATTTTATTTATTTATTTCTAATATTTCTAGTAGCGTTTCACTCTGATTATAGAAATTGTAATTAATTTTTATCTGTTATTTTAATTCGTTTAAAATTGATTTGAAAACTACTCCACATCCAAATTGGATGGAAAACTAAACAACGAAAATCAAAGACAGGAAATTTGTGTTTTTGTAGATTTACACTTTATTATTCGAAATTGATTTACGATTTATAAAAAAATAATTCGCAAATATTTAATAAATATTTCAAAAAATAACTTTGGAAAGCAGGATACATCATGCTTTAAAGAGGGATATAGTTCCATGTTTCAATACTAATATGTTACTAAACTAAATTCTACCGAACACATTGGCTGCAAAAACTATTGCTTTATCTGGGAATAACTTGGAATTCTGAAAAGCCATGTAACGCGGTTTATTAAGGAATTAGGGAACATCTAGTTATGATTATCCTTTGTAAGAGAATATTTAATTACTGCTCCTAGCGAAATTGTAAGCTGATCAGATAAAAGATATATCTAGGCAACCAAAGTACAAGCTTTTACTTAATTATCCGTTAGCTTGGTATTCTCAAACATGAAGTTATTTCGCAACAAAATCAACATTTCCTGTTTTAAAGTAAATAAATAAGTCAGTAGTACCAGATAATATCTCGATCTCAGAGGCTACCTTAATAAATTGCATCGAGGTGTCTATTCACCTCGTAATTCCAGTGCTTAACTTAACAATTTGATGCAAGGCAATCAAAGATACAGGGTGAATATATTATGTTTTCATTTTAAATATTTGATCCTATGTCTTCATTTTTGGTCATATACACACCTCAGAAGAATTTTTGCATTACCAAGAATATTGCATACATTTGTTTTTTTTTTCGGTTTGGATGATTTTCTTTTTCATGATAGGTTGATGTTTCAGGCATGTTACTGTCTAATGATTTTTTCTTAAATGGAAATTCATTTTTGATTGAAAACTAAGTGTTCGGATGATGTTGAGTTTTGTTCCAAAAATTCATATCATCTTATGACGTGCAACAGCAACAACAGCAAATTACAATTCATATCTGACTCTCATCTTTCCGGAAAGTTTTTTTTTTCGGTTCATTTTATTATCTCTGTTAGAGGAGATATACAGGATTAACTAAAAAGTAACAATATCAATGTATGTCTTAAATCATGTAATTTAAATAATATAGGATTTCTGATAGAAGGAATATCTAATTATTGAAAATGATATTTACAGCGTAACACAAAGCGTTTATTGTAGAATCCTATATCCAATATGTGAGAAAGTTAACGGCAGGTAGTTAACGGATTACAGTTGCACTTACTTTCAGATATACACGAGGACAACAGTTTTGCTAATCGTTTTTTGATGATAACGACTAAAGTTACTAAGTTTGTTTTCCGATGAAGTTTGATCTCATTCATATGAGAATGTGGTGTGATATAAATCAAACTTATTTACGAAAGCACCACTTAATCCATCGAAAATCGATGTCTAGAATTGCTCTTTTCAAAGCACACTTATTGGGGAGCAAATACAAGAAATAAATTTTACGACTTTCATCTATCGGGCGCTAAACCTCTGTAAGGATTTTTCTAATAGAACAAATATAGAATACGGTCCATCGTAACGGGAAAAACACGTAAATCTTATATACGAGTAAATCATAATCAATTATGCCTGCCCCTTAAAGGAAAATCTGTTTGTACTCCTCGACCTATTTGTACTGCTGATTTATCTAAAAATGCGAATAATAATTTGAGCAAATGTTCAAAAATCGCTTCATTGTAAAAGACAAGATCCCAATTAATCATAGAAACTGCACACATGTACCGTTCAAAACACTGAATCAATTTATAGAAGATATGGTCCATTTTTGAATATCTCTGTAAATAGTCCCTTGTTTGCCTCACCCTATTATTCAGGATATGCTATATAATTATTGGCTTTCCTGCTTGCAAATTATGAAATTTCAATGAATTTAGGTTTGTAAAAATCACCTGCATTTTTTCTCGAAGCAAAAATCAATAACAGTGCTGTACTCTTCCCGATCAAAGGCATATTAACCATCGTGCATCGGAAATCATCGTATTTCGAATCCTACCAACGGCCGAAAGTCAATTGGACATCACTTATGTTCTAAAAGCTATCGGGGAGCTGATGATTTGTAAAACAGTTTTCGGGTTCTCTTTTATGTTGAATATTTTGAATTCTTGACGTTTCGACCAACCTGTCGTAATCGTCTTCTGAAGCGAAGTAGAGACGACGACAAGATGGTAAAAAAAATATGTTAAAACTAAGCAATAATGTATTTAGTATATGATAAGGATTTGTAAGCACATGTACTCCATTTCCTCAAGTAACTGAAGTGTAGTGGACACCAATAAAGGATACAAATAGATAATATTAATGCTACTCGTAAATAGTGCGTGTGTAAATTCACATTGTATTTCTGGCGCAGAACGCGCCTTGCACATCGATCCTTGGACATTTTTAAACTTAAGAAACCCTATGGTACCTACTACTATGTGATATACAGTAAAGGCCGAGGAGGTTCGAACATTGGAATTAACTGCGCGATTTACTTGTGCCCGTTGTAGGCAAGCGGACACAGTGGTGGGAATCGTGGATCTCCGCGCTGTAGCCGATGGCTCTCGCGTCTACTGTTCCTTGTTTGGATTCTTTTATAATATTTTTTATTATATCTGCAACACTCGAGGTGCAGCGACAATTAATTTCATGTTGTAGAATTATATTTTTGTTGCGAAAAAACAAACAATGGAAATATTTAAATTGGGATAAAGGGGGTCGTAATTACATGTGGTGTATTTATTTATTTATTTATTTATTTAAATGTGTTTTGAGATTTTTTTAAAATTACAATAATTATCCTATCTAGGATGAATTATTGAAGTTAGAAAAATTTCGAAACGTTGGTTGGTCCAGAATACGTAAATCAAATTTCTTTCAGTCATGAGTTCTACATCCCAACACGGTTAATGAGATACTAACAACAGTCCGCTGACTGCTGAGCAGTGAGTGTCACACTGCCACACTGCCACAGCGCATTGCCGCGCCCTTCTCCTAATGTACAAATTTCGAACTAAGACGAGTTGTCGGCCACTATGTATATTCGTCCCAATCCCTGTCGTGTTCGAAGCATCCTGTATATGAAATATGTTCAAGAATTTGCGATGCAGTAGTTACCAAATATTGAATTAGGAATGCTGTTGATTTTTAAATGTTGTGTTTAAAGAGAAAACAAGTAAGTATACAAAAATGCAGAAACATTTTTTATAATTAAATCACAGTTTTACCTGCCTAATTGGATTACTTCGACTATTTCCAAACGAAGTAGTGTATCTTTATATAGATATTAGTCGGTTGTTACTTGATTTAAAAATCAATGATTATTCCCTTTGTGCCATAGAAGTTCAGTATTTATCATAACGTGAAAGCTCTAACTGAATTACATATGTTTAACCTCTGGAATAAACTCCAACAGATTTAACCGATACTTGAAAAAATATTTCTACACAAGTTTGACAATTATATATACAGTGCGAGTCACTAATTTGGAATAAATTCAATATATGACACACCAATGTTTATTGAAAGAAATGCTCAGACACGTCAATTAATATTATAATTTGTGCATTTTCTTATAAAAAAAATATGTATACAGGGTGTCCCAATAAAGAGATATGCGTACATCAATAATTTTTTTAAAAGGAAACCCTAGTTTTTAGGGGTTAATTTTGAAGGGCATGGTAAGTTATACACAACTACTAAATTATAAATTTTTATTCCCAACAATTTCCAAGAGATTACAAAAAGTATATGAAAGTTGAAAAGTAAACAAACAACATTTCCTAAATTTCTTCTTAAATGCTCAAAATGTCGTCCATCTACTCGCTGGCAGTGTCTCAAACGGAAACGAAACTCACTTTGAACATTTCTAATCATTTCGGGTGAAATTAGTCTACACTCATTTCTTATTCGGTCCTTCAACACCTCCATATTTGACGGGTTCGTCTTAAAAACTTTAGTTTTTAAGTATCCCCATAGAAAGTAATCAAGAGGGGTGAGGTCTGGCGACCTTGCTGGCCATTTCACGGGCCCTCTTCTACCAATCCATCTACCTGGAAAAACTTCATCTAAGTATTCACGGACAGGTCTTGCAAAATGGGGGGGCGCACCATCTTGCTGAAACCAGATATTTCGATTCGGAATATCAGCTTCTACGGGATCGGGAAATAAAATAACCAAATTCGGTACTAAATCATTTACCAAGAATTCCAAATATCTAGCTCCAGTAAGATTCTCGTCAAAGAATATTGGTCCAATCACTTGGTTACCAACAATACCTGCCCAAACATTGACCTTTTCTTGTCTTTGAGTGTGACCTTCCCTCATCCAGTGTGGATTCTCGTTTGCCCAATAGCGACAATTTTGTCGGTTCACTTCACCATTCAACATGAACGTAGATTCATCAGAAAAAAGTACGTTTTCTACGTTTACAGCGTTCCTATCAAGTAAACCTGTCATTTGCTCACAAAAGTGGAGTCTTCTATCAGGATCATCTTCCGTTAGGTCCTGGAGGATTGTTATCTTGTAAGGATGGAATTTATTTGTTTTAAGCTAGCTAACTACTCTAGCTAACTGCCTGGTTGAGATATATAGGGTTTTCTTCAATAGCTAATAAGATATTTGTTTTCACATCTTCGCCAAGCGCACTCGGTCTATGAGTTTTCGTTTTCCTTACATGCCCGTTTTCCCGGTACTGTTTTTCAATCTTGCTCACAGTACTTTGACTTATTGGTGGTAAATCGGGATATTTTTCTCTAAATAAAAGAGCAACATCCTTCTGTGTTCTAGTTCTATCTCCGTATCCGATCGTCATTAGGATTTCAATCTTGTGGGTTTCAGTTAAGTAAGGCATTTGTTTAGATCAGTACTTAATATTACATAATACAAAACCTTATAAAACTGACATAAAGTTGACATATAACTGACACAATAAACCAACTCATGACTAATGACTACCTAGACCTACCTACTACAATTTTTATCGACTCCTAAAATACCAAATTGAAACGGAATAATTTGCACATTTTTGGAAATCACACGGTATGTTGAAATGGTTGGGAATAAAAAATTATAATTTAGTAATTGTGTATAACTTACCACACCCTTCAAAATTAACCCCTGAAAACTAGGGTTTTCTTTTAAAAAAATTATCGATGTTCTCATATAGAGTTTATTGGGACACTCTGTACACATATTTTTTTCTATAAAAAAATGCGCCAATTATAATATTAATTGACGTGTCTGAGCATTTCTTTCAAAAAACTTTGATGTGTCATATATTGAATTTATTCCAAGTTAATGACTCGCACTGTATATATTTTATATAAGAAAAAGAAAAGTTGACTGTCGTTGCTCAAAATCTAGAAGGCTTAGAAAATTTCTACCACCGCCATTCAATTGGTAGTGGCCACAAATATACCCTTGCCAAATTTTATTAAATTCGCATAAATGGTATAGAAGATATTAATTTTGTTTTGAAATCACGATTTTCAATTTTTCAGGATAAACCGCGAACGAATCAAGATATCCAGCATTTCTTGGCAGGAAATTGTAGAACATAAAATAGCGCAACTTTTGTCTAATTTACCCGATCCTCTATGTCTTATAGTTTCCAAGATACCAATGGTGGGCATCGAAAAATTCACCACCGTGTATACGTAGAAAGAAGAATGTATTTTTGTAATAATAATAATTGGGACTTTTTTGAGTTAGATTAGATTAAAGCCCAAGATGTTTACTATTTCTTGTTAATCTCATCGCGCAATTCATTTCATTGTTATAACAATATTTTGTTAACAATAAATTATATAAATAAGTACATTTTCTAGTGTATCTCGGATATCGTAGTCCAATGATATTTACAAAGCTATTTCTGTTTCAAGTGCTATTTCCTTGACTGTTATGTTGTTTGCCATTTGTAAAACGGAATTCTGCTTCTCTCAATAAAATTATTATTAGATAAAATCTCTGAATTTAAGACGCTCGTCGCTCAGACGTTTACAAAAATGGAATATAAACTTATATTTATACTTCGAATAATCTCTTAAACCATATTATTGCTGACCTGAATGAAAAACTTAAATCATACAATTCATATTCTACAAACAATATATTCTTATGGGATTTCCTCAAATAATATGGCTAAAAATATGAGAGATAAGACTTTTTGGCTGAGTACCAAATACTTATTTGACGTACGTTCCTTCATTCAAGTTGGCATCATCGGGAAATGACGAGTTTTAGGAATTTTGCAATGATGCCAAGTTGGTTGGATTTATACTAGGTTACCTCTCACATTTCAAAACATTTGGAGGAGGATGCTTCAAAAATTGCTATTAGTCATACAAATACATAAAGGATATTATTACAAAAACAAGACTTACATGAATATTTTAGAGGAGCGTTTTATAAGTAAATATTAGACTAGCCAGATGCCATTTTCGTCGATTTAAAAAACCTCTGTATTTAAACCCAAGCCTGTTCAGGAGAGACATTTAGAAACAGGCAGTCACATACCTACATTGTCAGAGTTGCAAACTACATACAGCATGTGTAACATAATTTTAAATCTAAACTTTGAAACTTCTTCTAGTTCAACTGAGTCCACCGAGAATCAAGTTAAAATTATATCATTATAGAAGTTATGTATTGGTGACATCCACCCTGTAGTGAACCCTTCCAGTCGATAACAAATTGCCCGTGTAATTCGGGTATCTACTTTTAAAATAAAACACAAAGAGACACTACGTACTTTTGTTCGTTTTATAGGATTTTCTTTCTCTTCAGTCTTTATACCATGCCGTAAATATAAGCTGCTTTATTAAGCGTCTCTAAAAGGCTATTGGCGACATTCTGATTGAATTACTGCTTCCAGTTTCAGATAATGTATTAAAATTTCAGATTATGCTTTCACTTTCTCTGCAGGTATTTTCATTATTTACATATTTCACTACCATACTTCTACCTCTTTTACTTTCTTTAATAAACACCGCTTACGTTGTTCTCGAAATAAAAAGCTCGTTCTTAAAGCTTGTTAAGAATGTATTCGTGCGACAATTAATTTGCGAATTTAAATGGTGTAGAACTTTGAAAAATTTAAATTCTTTAATTTCTGATCCAATTTATTGATTTATTTATCAAATTCATGGTAATCATATGATGTGAAAATGGACATATCTAAAAATAAGTAAGAACCAGCCAGTTTAGTAATATATTAAGTGTTAACTAAATATTTAAGAAAGTAATAGTTTTAAGGCACTACACCTTGTATCTGATGACAAAGGAGAATAATAAATATGTAATAATGTTATTACGTGTAAACAGAAATCAATAATAGACCTGCATGTAGTTTTACAGTGAACTGATAAATGGTGCAACTACTACCTAGCGATGTCCAGTGAATTGGATTATTTTGATTAGAAATGAACATAAGGGCTGATTGGGGCGTGTTAGTAGGATAGCTTAATGATTTCAAAGTAAATTTTTGAGAACATTAAGAATATTCTCTTTGGTAAGAGGAACGCGTGATCTTTAAGTCTAATTCAAAAAGTGGCTATCGAAAAAATGTTCAGATCACTCTATTTGCAAATCGGATAAAAGTTGTATCAACCAGAAATTAAATAATGCAGATATTGGATTTATGACGTGGTGTTAATTTCAACAACTACAACTATGCGGGAGAGACAAATATAATGGACTGGAGAAATTGTTGTTGTGAATGGAAAATTAATAGCAGAAAAGTTAAGGAGATGAGGAAATTTAAAAGAAAAATTATGAACAATCAAGAACAGATACATCAAGCGAAGAATGAAGCAATAAGGAAATTTAGAATCATCAAAACGTCTAGAAAATAATGAGAAAATAAAAATAATTCAAGATGATGAAAGAGAAGTTAAAATTACAGTAAGATGACATTTTTCTGAAATACTGAAAAATTTAATGATATCGGAAACGTGATGCCTAAGATATGTGAAGTTTCACTGATATAGAAGAAAAGTTTATTGATGTTGAAAATAGTTGTGCAGTTGTCTGGCTCTTGATTACAATGTCTTTTCTTCGATGAAAATTCATAGTTAATATACAAATACAGTTTGAAGCAGTTGGGCGTTACAATAACAATTCGAACTATGATGAGAGGGCAATGGCAATGCATCTATCATCACGAAGTAAAGTAGGTACCACTTTTATGTCAGACGATTTCGTTTATCTGGCATAACCTAATGCACACGTAATATTTCAGCGAGTATTGGTTTGTTGTTGGTATGAGGAATCATAAAAAGACAATCTGTAAGTTATCCCACGTGGAACAGATACTTGAGAAACCAAAGTAGTGTATACTATATCGTTTATTGAGATTATTAATTGCAAATCGGATTTCTTTATAGATTTTGACTAACTAGAGACTTTACTTTCCTGTATATTCAGGCATAGTGATCCAGCTTTAGCTGTCGCAACTTTAAGCACCAAAAGAACTTCGTTAAAATATTAATGGTTAATTAATAAAATACAGAATATTATATTGTCAACTTATTTGCGTTTTTATTTCATTTAACCTTCAAGTTTCATTATAGAAATAATTATTACTATTAACAGCAATATGTAACATTCGCTTCTCATTATGGTGGGAATATTACTAAAATTTATCCTTTTTTATTTTCTGGAAAATATCCGAAATAAGTTTGTTAGAGACTAGAAAAAATCGGCATTATCCGTATTTCATTATTATCCTCCTGATATACCAAGTCATTCATGTTTTAGATGTCTCTGTTCCATATACCTATATTTACTTAGATTAAGAAAGAAACATAGATAAATGTCGTTGAAAATACACTTGGGTGTAGCAAGGAAAATTAAATGACTGGAAAAGTGGAGAAGAAGGAGATTGTTTTGACAACAATCACAATCAGATGTGCAACACAGATACAGGGCTTATTAAAACGTCACAAATAATAAGGTTGCATGTTGTCTAAATATCTCCTGAAATTTTGTTAGGGGTTGGGCTTCGTAAGTTTTTGGCTTGAGAGAAATAAAAGCACAAAGATAAACGAGAATCTCTTTATCACCGAGTTAGATACCTCATAACCTTAATCTACGTCTACGTCCATTGATTATTCCTTAATCAATGCTACCTACGTCTGTATGTAATGAATTAATAACAGTTCCTGTAAGGAACCGACAAAATCAATGTTAAAAGCGCAAGTAATAATAATTTATGTCTCTTATGCATAACTGTAAATAATAATTTATTTATTGCTTCTTTTTTATTCTAAACCCAAATCATTCTGAAGCAGGAAATTCAGATCTGATTGCAGACATTGACATTGATTGGTAAGACACTAATACCTTCATTTCACTATTTATTAATGAACAGTGCTGAAGCAGCAATAGTTTGTGCCTCCCCAAACACATGAGGTACACATATTTCGAATTAAACTAACCTAATAGTTTAAATCTGAAATATTATATTTGTCTAACTTATTGTATTTTATCGCAAATTAAAACTATAAAATAAATTAAAATGTAGCACTCTGGTATCTCATTATAACGAAACAATTTAGGGCATATATGATTATATAAAATCCCCTATTATTTTAACGATGTACCTATTGGATTTCAAATTTCTGCCGGTCAAAACTGTATCACCCCATATATAAAAAAACATGAATGCATTTTGTACGTCAACATTGTTGCTTCAAAAATATTTAGGCAATCAGTATAATGTTCTCGTTATATTAATGCACTATTATTCCAAAGTCTAGTAATTATATTAACCTACTAGAGTACCACAAATATGAACTAAATTTGAAAAATAATATTTGCATAGAAGTATGGTGAGATTAACGAATTATAATCCACTTACCGGTCGCAGGACCAAACGCTTGGCGACACCAATACGCTCCAGGTCTATTGGTGTATGAACGTTCACCTTAACCGGATTAATAATAATATGGCTCTTCCAGCACCTACCTAATCAGCTAATCCGACTAATTAATGTTTAATACATCCATTTCACAGGTAATACTGTAATGATTTGTCGTTAAGATTAACTTAACTTAATTTTTCATTGCCTGAACCACTACATTTTAGGTGTTAAATAACTATTAAAATTATTTGTATCTGTCGAGTGAGGATTATGGAAAATTAGTAAATCACTAAGTTGCTCGTCAATTAATAAATCTTCTAACAAATATTGTTTACGTTTTAGTTCCTACGATTAAAGAAATGTCTTTTATTATACTTTTCACAGAAATAAAGAGTATAATTTTAACAACGGTGTTTTAATATTATTATAATTCTTCCTTCTGTTTTTCGTTTCTTATGAACTTGATAACTTAATGATGGAAGGTTGTTTTAATATTTAGACAGTCGCTATAAGTTGCATTTAAGACAAAAAAAATTATGGGTAAGTGAAAAAAATTAGGAAATGTTTTATAAAGAAATTCGACTTAGTACCAGAAAAATAAAGCCTACCGACCCGTCAATCATCACACCATAGGGATTTGTCTAAATAAAATGTTTATTATTTCTGTTTAAAAATCTGTTATGAAACCACTGTAAAACCTTATAAGAATTGCTTAATAATAATATGTATTTTCGAAAAACTGCTAAGATTATCCCATAGAATGTGCAATAGATATATAAAAAAAATTAATAAATCTACCGTCTTCGAAGAGTTCAGATTTTCTCACTAGTTATGCTTTATTTTAATATTATTTTCATTATCGTCTGACTACAATCAGGTAAAAATATTTTTTATAGAAAAAAAATTACAAATTGACTGGCAAGAAAATAAAGAAGATTACACTATTTTTTTTTAAATAAACATGGTGCCCCTAAATTGCACCGACAACTTATAACCACGCGATTCTACGTCAAAGAATTAGACAATTTTTCTAATACCATTTTTTGTAGCGGTTTCGTGACAGACGTTAGATAGATCAACATTTTTGAAAAACAATTCAACAATATTTTTAAAATAAGTTTTTTGATAACACGTCGTTATTATATTCATTTGTACAAGTTTAATAATTTACGAAAATACATTTGCCTGTTCCTAAATTGAATATGTAATATGTGTTCATTAATTAGTACATATGAAACAGAAGGTATGTGATTGTATTTGAACATGAATAATTTATTATTTAATTTAGTTTTTACATTATCCTCCATTATCAAATATTTATATCAAACAGGCTACATAATAATATCATAAAAAGCATTGATAATAATGATTTAATGTTGTTTTATACGTTATGATTTATACATATTACATATTAACCGAAAGAGGTATTGGACTGCGTTAATTCGAGATACTGATATATAATCTAGCATTTCGCGAATTTTGGGTAGACAGTTAAAATTCAAAAAATTAAATATTGGTTTGCTTCTTTATTCTGAATTTTTCTAGATAAATAATTTCTTTAAAAGTTGTCTTTTGTTGTGCCTCTTAGAGAAAATTATGTAAAAGAATTGCATGGGCGAATCCCCTTCGATTATTTTTATTTTTGACATACAATCAATCATAAACAAATTATCTTTCCACAGTAAAGGAATCTTGTATTATTCTTGATATTATTAGGATGCAGTTAAATGAAAATAGATTTTGCAGTAGTGGCATAAAAAATGTACATTAAAATTTAAGGAATCTTGTATTATTCTTGATATTATTAGGATGCAGTTAAATGAAAATAGATTTTGCAGTAGTGGCATAAAAAATGTAAAGATAATGTATGCAACTCGCGTGCAAAAAGTCATTTTTAAATTCGTGAGATAACTTTCCACTTCCGCAAAAGTAATCATTACGTTCGTCTTATTCCTCAAGTCAGACCACATGTACAGAGGTACGAATATGAGAATTATTTGGAGTAATTTTCTTTTGTTTTTGTTTCTACTAACAGTGAGGGATTGACCATAGCCTGACAGCTCGCTTGTTTACACTCGAAATGTTTTAAGCATGTCATAATATCCGATTGTAAACCCACATATAATATTCCCATACTTAAACTGAACGAAGGCTTATTTTTATTGAAATAAGGGAGTGGCTAGAGAATGCAATACTTTATTAGATCCTCGATAAGATCAGTGTAGCCGGCTTTTTGTTTGTACTATAAACCAAAGTTAGGTCCAAACAAATATAAATTATACTAAATTACAAAATACCACAGATCTCTCTTATTTTGTACAAGTTAAAGCCCCAACTTAAAACACTATTTTGACATTGAAAACAAATTAATTTTTAAAGATAAATCTATATTACTGGTAATATTGAATTGCAATATTTGATATTTTATAATTATTCGAAACTGTGCATTATATATTTTTTTAATTCTATTTCATATTTGTTTTAGGTAATGTTTGCGGCTATTAGGAGGACGTGAAATTTCGAAGACGATGTACTTTCTTGTAAGTGCCAGAGAGTTAACCATTAGTTAGATACTTTGTAAAGATGAGTTAGTAAGTTGTTTACTTTGTTTAGCATATTCGATAGAGTATTAAACTTAGTAAACTAGTAACTTCAGAATACTTTAGAGAAAATTTAATAAGATTAAAGAACTTTTTATACATTCATGGAAATATTTGATTTTAAATAATTAATTAGAATTTTTAGAAGTATGTTATCTACTAATCTGTTCTTTATGAGTATTAATGTTATTTTCATAAGTAGGCATATCTTAGTTTTCTGCCTTTAAGTGAAACAGAAACATTGATCAGTCAAAGAACGTCAAAATATGTCAAGTTACCTATTTTATAGTTTTAAAGAATAAAAACACTCGATTGCTATGGTGAGCGGCATGTAAAATTTTTACAGAACTCTCGCCATAGCAACCATAATTATATCGACCGCAGTTCGATAAATTGGGATTTTCTGACCTAAAAGTAAGCTGGAAAGTGCTGCTTTCTGGCCGGATTAAATAGTTATTTTTGTATCAAGGCAAGGGTGTGAAATATTACTTTGGTGATCGAGAAAAATCGTTCGAGATGACCTAAGAATTTCGCACCCAAGTTGCAAACAATATTTTCTCTACAACGACTTTAATTTGATTAAACTAAAACCATGAAACGATATCTCTATTATAATATATAATGCAAATCAATTTAAAAAGAAATAGTAGCAGATGTCTGAGGTAACTATGGAAACCAATATGTTTGTCAACAAATATTTTTCACTGACGTTTTCGATATTGTGAGTTTTTTAAAGTAAAATAATACATAAGATAATAATGAAGAGTCTCGATAGTGACGATGATTTATCCTATAACCCACCAGAAATATCAGATGCAGCCAACCTTGTTACACTCTATTTTCTACCGGAAAAATTCAGACGGCAGTATGTGATGTGCAAAATATTTTGCAACCTAGTGTGCAAAATATTTTGCGCACGGGGTCATAGTAACGCAAAAAAATAATGTCAATGAAAAAATTTCTCATTTTAGACACTGACGTTAATGCGCAAACATAGCCTTTTTTGACAGTTGCAGAAAAAATATATATATTTTGTTAAATTCTTGCACGTTGGACATGAAACCCATTTTCTATGGGTTTCAACCTGAAATAAGTCGTTACCTAAGATAACTTTGTGAATACATATTTATAAAATTCCTATTCGCATTAAAAAAAAATTTTGAAAGGGGAATATTAGCTTTGTCTCCAATACCAATAAATAATGGAATAATTAATTAATTGTTGATGGCGTTTTTAGTTAATAATAATAATAATGAAAAAACATCGGTTTTTGGTTTGTGTAATTCCAGATATTTTTTAGATTGTCTGGAAAATATTCATAAGTGTGGTAGTAAATTCCAAATAAGAAAAGAAAGAAAATTGAACGATAACACAAATAACTTTTAGATAACATATGATCAAATGAAAGAAGAGGAAATTTTACAAAAAAGGCCGTAAGCATTTTTTCACAACTGCAACTGTTTTCAAAGCTCTATAATTATTTATAGAGCTTTGTAAATACATTGTGCTGAAATAGGGGGGGGGGGGGGGTCATTCTAATAGTTTATGTAAAAGAAATATTTTAAGCTTATCCCAAAACACCAAATATTTTTGTAAACCTATAAGGTAAAGGACCCAGTAGCTGACAAGTTAAAGAAAATTTCAGAATTAATATGATTTTTCACTGGTTTATTCAATTTTTTAAAGAAAAGTAATATGATGTTGATGTGTCTCATGGTGTTTTGTACCCCTTACAATCGTAAAAATACCTTTTTTAATTAGTCTTACAAAAATATCATAATTTTTTTGAATTAGTGTAAAATAGCCAATAGCTGACATATGAAAATTTGGATATACCCATTTCTTGACAACAATTTGAACCAAAAGCTGACATTTCAGCCAAAACTATTTTATTTATTAATCTAAACTAAGTAGTTTAAAGCCATATCAAGATACAAATATTTGTTAGTGTTTGTCATTGTCAAATAATTTTTAAAAAACTTTAGAACGCGTTTAAACCAAAATTTTATAAGGACTTTCTTTAATACCATTAGCTAACAGACTTAGATCCATTGGTTGACACCTTGTATTTCAGATAAAAATATGAAAGAAAATCTAGAATACTTGTTAAATGATACATATATTACCATACAAACATAATTTAGTTAATAACCTAACTTTGGTAGAACACATACATACAATACAAATATCCGCAAATATGTAAAGTACTTAAAACTTAACTATTTGGTAAAATGTTGATAAACAACAATTGGTAAGAAAACATAAATAACTAAGATGATTTGAACAAACAAAACAGCTTTTTTAAACTAACTTTGAAAAGTAATTATTACATTAAGTAAGTAAGGTGAATATCAGCAAATAACAAAATAATTTTTATAAATATAAAAGTAGAATCAAGGAAGATCAAGATTACACTTAGTTCATTATAGAAAAACTAGCCATCGTAAGATAATTCCTCTTTGAATTTATATTTTAAACGATCTCCGCATATAATCATATCTGGAATGATAAGTTTTTTTATTATCTGTTTTAAGTAAATTATGCTTACGTCATCTTCATTTAATTTAAAGAACTCTGTATTTTCACATCGTTTCATTGCGACAACTTCTACTTCGCACTCCGACAACAGTCTTTGAATAACACAGACATATCTATGCTGTCGTTTTTTTCCAGGAAACTCAACTAAAACATAATCACTCTCCTTGAATACCTTGTCCTGGTTACGAATGTCAACTAATAATTGTTCTTCTTCATCGCCATTTTCGTCCATATTATCATCCTGCATTTCATCGCTGCTTCCGGAAGACTTCCAAGAATCAGACGTTTCAGAATCTGATGAAAAACTATACCTGTAGGTTCGTTTTTTCAATAAATGTTTCTTAGCTTTTGTTTTATTCTCTTTTGCTGCCTTTTTCTGTTCTTTTAATTTAATCTGCAGTTCTCTCTTTTTTTGTCGTTTCTCGGCTTTCTTTCTCTTTTGTTCTTCTTCCTCCTTTTTCTTTCTCTCTTTTGATTCGTGATAATCCTGCCATGCTTTGGAAGTTACTACCGATGGAATTTTTTCTTTTGCTGCTCTCTTTTTTTTGTCCAGCTTCGGCTCTGGCCATATTAGTGCTCTCTTAAAAGGATATGGTATAGTTTTATCTTCTTTGGGGTTTTGCTCAGGGTTTTGTAATAAATTATCGTTAATTATTTTTAAAGGCGTTCTTTCCTGAGACGTCGTCTCTTCACTCGGATGTTCACTAGAAGATGGTACATTTTCTTCGTTGGTCCTTTGTATCAAAATATTGCTAATTATTTTAATTGGTGTTTTTTCTTGAGAGGTCGACGGTTGTTCACTATTTACATAGATTATCGCCGATGATTGTTTGTCGTTTTGTGTATCAATTTCTAATAATTTGTCCTTTGTTACTGAATTATCACTTTCTTCGTTCTCTGGGTCGTTTCCGTCTTGGTCGACGCATACACTATTTTTCAGATCTTCTCTTTTTTACTTTCTCTTCAATTTTTTTATAAAATTGAAAAAGAGATATGTCCTCTACTGGACCTTCCCATCTTTCCATTTTTCTAAACTTGTTAATTTTCTCTTTATCTATTTGGGTTTCCAAAAACCTCATTCCTTCTTCAAATTTTTTAAGTTCTACAAGATCTGCTTTTTTTCCATTATCTTTTATAACGGAATCTTTTTTCAATTGCTCTTCTTGAGGGTTCCATGGACATAGACCACATTTCCTGAAACCATTTTTCAGGATATTAGGATGGAGCCTTTCGTTCATAGTAAATTTCAAAAGCTTTGCGAAATCAGTCTTTTTTATATATGGATTCTGACTGCGTTCCAGCCTAACTCTTTTAGTGTTTTCTCTCCAACCACCCTTCAGGGTTCTGAACACAGCTACGTCCATAGGCTGTATTAAATGCGTCGCGTTTGGGTAGAGGGCGACTAAAATAATCCCATTTTGTTCACAAAAACGGCTAGTATGAAGTGTAAGGTGCGACGCATGACCGTCTATAAATAAAATTACTGGCAACTCGATTTGTTTCTCTATAAGCCATGGATAAAATATATTTGCTGTGAACTCGTAGAAGGTCTCCCCCGTCATCCACCCCGAGTCTGATTTTCCAATGCCCCATGATTCTGGGACACTGAGGGCAACGTCTTTGGGAATTCGTTCATACCTAAATAAAATCATAGGTGGGGGCATATCTCCGGCAGCATTTCCGGTGACAAGAACTGTTAAGCATTCCTTTTCATCATTATTAACAACTTGGTATACGTTTTTCTCTCCTTTTTTTGTAAACACTTTATCCCCCTTGGGATTAAGGAAAAAGGCTGCTTCATCACAGTTAAAAACTCGTGCAGGGTCATTGAGAATATTGTCGTGGTTGGAATTCTGCAAGTATTCAAAAACCTCTTGGAACCAAGCACCAAGCCGTTCTTGAGTGACGGAAGCTCTGGAGTTTGTTAGATTTTGTGGCGTCCTTAGAGAAATTTGGGGGTTTCTGTTTTAAAAAAGTGCACACCATTTTTTGCCTGGACGGTCGTTTTTAAAAGGGGTTGGCCGCTTCAGTTCTCTGATGAGTTGTTGCACGCTGTCTAGTAGCTGATTTTTGCTAATTGGAAACCCTGCCTTCGCGGTATTAATTATCCATTCACAAAGAATTCCTTCCTCCTCTTTGTTGAGATAGGATTCTGGGCCCATTTTCGAAGTTCTGGGATATTTCCCATTTGTTTTATAAAGTAATGTAATTCTTGGTACACCATGTTTTTTTGCCGATGCAGCTACTGATAATCCCCTGTCACAATCTTCCAACGCTGAAAGCATACTCTCTTCTGAGTAGTTTTTAAGAGTTTTTTTCTTTGGAGTAGCCATTTTTTCCACCCTCAAGACCTGAAAGGATCAAAAGTTGACATATCAAGCACCAAAAGTTGACAGGGGGTGTCAGCAATTGGATATCGGCACGTTAGAACTGCGAAAGTCACATTTATGGATAATGTATTTTAAGAGGAATGAAAAGAGATAAAAAACAAATTCAAATGATATAAACCGCTTTGGAACCAAAAGTTGACACCCCTGTCAGCTTTTGGAGCCACATTATATTTTGGAACCAATACTTGACAACCCCCTGAAAAACCCAACCTCAAACAAATTAAAGGTAAATAAATACAACAAACAGTCACTTTTACTTCCTACTATAAGCTGAATTTTACTCATAATAAAAATATGATACATACCTTGGCTACCACAACTTTTCCACTAAAGATTTCTTAACACATTTACTAAAAAACACTATTTAAGTTCACAACAACATGCACCTGTTAATACAACATGGCACCATTTTGGCGGGAAAAGTACTGTCAAGGTTAAAATCGTACATTGGGTACCAGATGGACACAAGTTGTCTTATAGGCATGTTTTAGTGGAGTTTATTGCAGACAAACTCTTATTTTATTGAGATTTTGGAAAAGCTGTCAACTATTGGAGACCTGTCAGCTACTGGGTGTTTTACCTTAATTATTATTAAATACTTTGATATCTACTCGTTAAGATTTATGGTTGGCTTTCATTCAACCAAATAGAATATATTAATTGCATTAAATTTAACTCTTTTTCGAGTAGAAAACTTAAAAGACCTTTTTCTACGATCGTGCAAAAAGTATTAACTTTTTGCACTATGTACAGTGCAAAAAGTAATACTTTGTTGCTCTAGTGCAAAAAGTAGTTTTTTTTGCAATGCAACGAAAGTTTATTCATAGTTATTTATGGATGACGTTGAACAGCGACGATTTATCTAGTTCTCAATTTAACTTTGACATTTGAATATTTTGTGTTAATGTAATATTCTGTTCAATAATATTAAAAATAAATCTATTTATAAATCTATCGTAGAAAAAATGTTGTGTGCAACACTTGCAAAAAGTGTATTTGTTGCACTCGCCATGATTGCAGCTCTTGCTTCGCTCGTTCTGCAAACTTCATGCCTCATGCAACAAATATACACTTTTTGCATTAGTTACACAAATAACTATTAGGCAACATCATCTGGCAAGAACTACATCAAAAGTAATTTATTTTTTAACACGAATTCGAATTCAGAAAAAATATTGTTCTTCTGCTTCCAACAGTCGGAATTTTCCAAAACAGTATGTTCTGTAATCAATTGTCTATAACCAATAAACATTTTTTAATTTCCACCAGACATGAATTTGACCATTACGATTTCTGGAGAAAGTGAAATTGTCCAAATAATAATGTCAATTACGAGGTCAATTAGGTACGTTTTACATAAAATCCATTTACTATATGTATAAATAAGGCATTTAATGCTCAGGGACATTAAATAATATAATCTCGGTCTTAACAATTTATTTTAAGTAAAGCACAAGATAATATTTATATTTTAGGTTCATATATTCGAGTATAAAATAATGTCTGCGACTTGCGACTCGTTATCACAAAACATCCAACACTACTGTCCCTCCCTTCCCCCGTCATACCGGCGGGCTACCTGGAAGTCCCTTCCGATCTCCCGTTAAGGTCCGGCCTCGGGTTATTTGTTTGTCATATTCTCCCCCCTTGGTTTCGTAGTCGTCCCGATGAGGAACCAACATTAGGAGGTGTCTTCTTTTTGGGAGGCCTTCCTCTTTTCTTAATACTGCGGACGGGTTGTTCATCACCTTGACCAATATAAGGAGTTAGCGCAGATGCATGATATACGCCTAAAGGAATCTTATCATCAAGACTAACTTCATAGGATGTAGGAGAAACTACTCTGGTTATGGTGTAAGGCCCGTCTCGTTTTGGATTAAACTTGGAAGTAATGCCTTTGGTAGCATCACTTAAGAAGTGAGTTTTAACTAATACTTTGTCTCCAAGGTTGTATACAACGTCTCTCCGGGAAGAGTCGGCATACTTGTTACGCCTGTCTTGTTGAATTTCGTTGGTATCTCTTGCCTGACTCCAAGTTTCAGCCATCTGTCTTAGGTAAGGGGTTATTTGAGGTATAAAATTTTCAGTCTGCACAATAACTCGGAGATCATTTTTAACATCATCTAAAGTACGCATTTCCCTTCCGAAAGTGAGGTATGCGGCAGTTCGACCAGTAGTCTCACACAACACAGAGTTCATGGCAAATCTTATTGCAGGGATGTTATCAACCCAAGAAGTATGATTATTTCCCACTAGGATAGCTAGCCGGGGTTTAAGATCTCTATTCTTTCTTTCTACCATGTTAGCCGCAGGATGATATAGTGGAGTGAAAGTCTGTTTGATATTTAGGCAATAACATACTTGTTGCATAATATTCGATATGAACTGTACGCCATTATCGCTTATCATTTGTCTTGGCAAGCCATAACGCAAGAAAACTTCATTGATTAATACACGTGCGCATTCATCAGCAGTGGCTCGTTTAAGTGGAAATAGTTCTACCCATTTCGTTGAGGTGTCCTCAATTATGAAAATCCACTTGTCGCCGGTGGTTGTCTCGGGTAAAGGCCCAAATAAATCAATGGACAATATTTCAAATCTTTGTGAGTATATAGGCGTCTGTAACAATCCAGCAGGTTTTTGGTTACTTGCCTTATACCTTTGGCAATCTGCACAGTTTTTAACGTAATCCGTAATAAATCGTCGCATTCCAGTAAAATAATATCGCTTAGCGATACGCTGATATGTGCGTTCAGCACCGTAATGAGCAGCTGTCGGGTCATCGTGATACTCTTTGAGAATATCGGCTCTTTCATGTGATGGCACAACCAACTGAGCTTCTTCGCAATCGTCTTCAGAAGCATATCTGTATAAGGTTCCATTCATCATAAGGTAACCTCGATCGGTCCACTTGCTGAATGATTCATCATTCCCGGTATCTTCGAAGGTAGAGATAATTTTCCTTAAGTCTGGATCCTTCAGTTGTTCTTGACGTATGTCAAATGCAGAGCGTCTCGGTATATCTATGGTTATAGTGCAGATATCGCATGTGTCTTGAGAATCGTGGTCACATGGTGGTCGGGATAATGTGTCTGCGACTACGTTCCGTTTTCCAGGGAGATACTCTATTGTGATATCAAAACTTTGGATTAGCAGTGCCCAACGTGCAAGTCGTCCTGTTGGGGATTTTAGTGCAAGTAGCCACTTCAAGGCTTGATGGTCAGTTTGTACAGTTATCCGTGAACTTTCTACGTATCCACGAAATTTACCCAATCCGTAGACTACTGCTAACGCTTCTCGTTCAGTTGTCGAGTAGTTGGTCTCAGCTTTGGTTAACAGTCTACTGGCATACTCCAAGGGATGTTCTTCAGGTCCTTCACCTTGAATGAGTACTGCACCCAAGGCGTAACTACTAGCATCGCTTCGTATGATGTAGGGTTTTGTTTCGTCATTCTGCTTTAGAACAGGAGCTGTCACCAATTTTTGTTTCAAGTGATCGAACGATTCTTGTTCGACAGAAGTCCATTTCCATAGCACATTCTTTTTGGTTAAGTTACTAAGCGGTCGTGACAATTCCGCAAAATTTTCTACAAAGCGTCTGTACCAAGAGCAGGTTTGTAAGAAGGATTGCACATGTTTTACATTTCGGGGTGTAGGAAAGTTAGATATTGCAGAGGTCTTCTCTGGGTCTACCTGAATACCGTTTGGGGTTATTAAATGACCCAAATATTTAACGCTAGCACACACGAATACGCACTTCTTCCGATTTGCTCGAAGTTTAAATTGTCTAAGGCGATCTAGAACAAGTTGTAAGTCTTTAATATGATCATCAAATGTCTCTGACAACACAATAATATCGTCCAAATAAGCTAGTACCAGTATATTTCCCAAACCACGTCGAAAATGATCAATTAAACGCTGGAAAGTTCCTGGGGCGTTTTTTAGACCGAATGGTAGGCGGAGATATCGATACGTGCCAAATGGTGTCACGAAAGCCGTTTTATCACGAGATTGTTCATTCATTTTAACTTGATGGTACCCACATCGTAAGTCCATTGTGGTCATGTAAAACGTGCGTCTAGTAGCATGTAGTAGGTCGTCCATGCGCGGTAAAGGATAACTATCACTCACGGTTATCGCGTTAAGGCGACGGTAATCAATACAAAGCCGTATGCCGCCATCCTTTTTTGGCACGAGCACCACAGGCGCAGCCCAAGGGCTTTCGCATTCCTCAATTATACCTTCATCCAAAAGTCTGTCCAATTCATGTTTCAACTGTTCCTTTTTCACAGGTGGCATTCTATAAGGCGGGGTCGATATTGGAGGATGGTTACCGGTGTTAATGTAATGTTCGGCATAGGGAGTTGCCTCTCCCCCCATCTCGAAGATATCTTGATTTTTCTCTAACAAGACATTTAAACGATTATACTGTTCAGCTGACAGCATAGTACCCTCATCAGACCTTAAATTGTCAAAAGACGAAATTTCCACTTTTGCAATGGTTGTTGGTAACATTTCAAAAAACAGCTGATTCTTACTGTCGGGTAAATCTGAAAAGTACCATGTTTTGTCCGACACGTCAAGTGCTATTTTCGCATCTTCTATGAAGTCTATTCCTAGCAGCGTGGTATTATTTTCAGCGTCTGGTAAAACAATAAAGTTAGTTGGTATTGTGCGACCTTGGAGAGTAACATTTACACAGGTTACCAAAACACGACTCCATTTGCCACTTCCATCTGCTAACTTAACGTATACATTTTCCTGGTTAAAAGATTGTCCTCTCTGTCTTAGAAGGTTATATAAAGATTTCCCAGCAACACTTTGTTTTGCCGCCGTGTCCAAAATCGCGGTCCCGTTAGCGCCGAGAACACTTACGAACAGATACGGGCGAGGACGTGGGTTAACAACACTAAATAAACAGAAATCCAGTTCATTGGATTCAACGGTTTTGCAGTTAGGACAGTTGGCGCGAACATAACCCAACTTTCCGCAGCCATAGCACGAGAATGTGGGCTGTAATGCGGTAGGCGAAGCTTGAGCACTTTGTTGTGACCTTGCGTTAGTCGAATCTTGATCAGGTTCTTTATTTGTCGTTCGTTTGAAAGACGAAGAAGAAGAGGTCCCGGTTTTATTTGTCGCAGCAGCTAATTTACGACACTCATCCTTTGTATGTCCTAAAATTTTACAATAAGCACACCGAGGACGTTTCGCAATGTCTTTGGACTCGGTTATTATATTTTTCTCGAAAAGTTCTTCAACCAATCGCGCTTCTGTTAGAAGTTCATTGAAAGTCGTCACTTTTTCCCGTGGTACTTTTTCTTTAATTTTCTTATGGAGTAGTCCATATACCATGTCTAACTGAACTTTTTCTGATAACTCTCCTTGAGGTATTTTTGACAGCAGAGTCCGAGCTTTACAGATAAACACATCTGTAGGAGTTTTAAAGTCTTGCTCACATGCAAATAATTCGCGGTACACGCGGTGAGGGGGTTTTTGTTTACCGAAAGTAATCTTTAACAGGTCTATCGCCTCTTTCCACGTGCTAACTGTGGCTTTCACCCCTTGAAACCACGAAGCTGCAAAATCATCGAAAAGCATTGGTAAGCCACGCAGAGCATTCGCGTCCGAAACATTCGTACAGTCTTTATAAATTTCAATAGCGTCAATAAACGCGTTAACGTCGGAATTATCATCGCCTTTGAAACGTGAAGAGCAATGTGAAAAATTTCCATTTTGCACTTGTCCTGTTGGAGGTTGTTGTGGAGGTGTATTGTTGGCAACCGTCAAAGTTCGCAGAAGTTGTTGAAATTGTTCGTTACTCATTACAACTTGGTCAGCCATCTTCTCAGACTGATCCTTACTACGCAGCCAATAGTTATGAGATGTCGCCTCTGACTTAGTGTTTGCCAGGATGTATACAGTTTAAAGAAAATAAAATGAAAACACTTACATTTGTCGTTGGAAACAAGTAATCCAAAAATTAAAATAAGGTTTAGCAATACTGACTGGACTATGCACAATTCTGTTTGACTGGACTACAAAGCTTCTTGAATTTTGAAACACTGACACAAAACACTGGACTCCAAACCAAATTTCGTAGTGTACGTTAAAGCACAATTTTGTTTATTATGAACATACACGTAAAACATACACAATTTAGCAACCTAAGACGTTTAGATGTACCGAACTGCGTTTTCTTAAGTCACTTATTTTTAAAATTTAAGATTTATCTGTCCCGAGATCTGTCCTACACGCGTAGAAGCTGATTGACCTAGGTTAGGGTTCTTAAACTTTATTTTATGACGTGTCTATTGTTGTTATTAGCGACCAAGCGACCTAAGTATATTAGATGCACTAAGGTATTAAAATAAGATCTGTTTTGTCCTAAAAATTAGAAGCAAAACGAAAGTCACAGCACTATTTCTTTAGAAAACTCACAGTCTCGAAATATGCCACAAGTTAGGCGCCAATTTAATGCTCAGGGACATTAAATAATATAATCTCGGTCTTAACAATTTATTTTAAGTAAAGCACAAGATAATATTTATATTTTAGGTTCATATATTCGAGTATAAAATAATGTCTGCGACTTGCGACTCGTTATCACAAAACATCCAACACTACTGTCCCTCCCTTCCCCCGTCATACCGGCGGGCTACCTGGAAGTCCCTTCCGATCTCCCGTTAAGGTCCGGCCTCGGGTTATTTGTTTGTCATAGGCATAATTATAAAATATGTAGGCATTAATTACCACTAATTTAATATAATAAATAATTACTAATAATTACTTCTAATAATGGGATATTAAGGTAGGTAATGGTTTAATACAATGATCAAAACTGGTATTACGTTTAATGATTCAGAATTATAATGGAACCAAGTGTTGGTGAAGCGATGGCAAAATAGAATTAACTAGTGCGAAATCATCACTGCTGGTAGTAATTATGTGTATATTTTGATAAGATGAATCGGCACGATACGTTTGGAATAATTTTAAATAATTTCATTATGTGTGTTTGCCAGTGATTTACAAAACAATAGTTGGAAAGTGTTAATTACACATCAATCACAGCTCGATTTATCAAAGAGTTGAGTGTGATTTGAATTTACATGTCAAACGCAAATACAGACGATAATTTACATTTTGAACTGCCACCATTACTAATTAATTAAGGACGTCATAATAATTTTTCTTTTGCGATGGAATTTCAATAACTCTGCTCATCTAATAAATTGCTGTTTAGATTATCGTTAAGTGTACGGAATTCGTTGTGTAGAGGTGTCTAAAATGTTTGTTAAATTTGGTTTTTATTAATCAGTCGCGTAAATAATATTTTTGTTAATAATTGTGAATCTATGTGTCTTCAATTATTAGTACACAAAATAATTTTTTATCTGTTACCTCGTCTTTATCTACATCTAAAAAGTTATAGTTGAAGTCTCCATTCTAGTAGGTATAGTTGGTAAAGGTATACATACGAATGAATAATAATTTTTTTTTTCGTTTTTCAGCTTTGTGTTTATTTTTTTTTTAAATATATTTTAGATTTATATTTAAGCTCTATTTATTTGTATTTTTTTATGGACATTCGCTATTAGAAACAAAAACTAAAACATATCTACCTGATTGGACAAATGATTCTTATTTATTGTTGCTAAAAAACAAATAATTATAGAATGGGGTACCATTTTGCTTAAGTAATTTGCTTCAACCATAGAGATAGAATATTCTATCTCTATGGCTTCAACCGATTATGATTTAAAGGATACGATTTCGTACCAAATATAAAATTAAACAAATGAATATAGTAGCCTGCTATTTATATTTTCTTTTAGACCTAGGTGGAGTTGAGAGAAGTAATTAAAACAACGAACTGGTTTTTGTTCTTTTTAATAAATTGGTTTAATTAGATTCAAACGTTGACTTTATTAGAAGACAGTTTGTTGTAATTATTGGTATTAACTGTGCCTAAGTCTGAAGACTCTTCTTGAGTAACAGAAGTTTTTTGATTTTTCTTGTCTCATTGAAACGAGCTTGTTTTGAGAATTAGAATTCGTTGATTACGTGAAAAAAATGTCCCATTGTAACGGCTCTTTCAGAAAATATTTAATGAAGAAAATCAAAAGCCAAAATAGTTTGGTAGTGGAGTTGGTTACTTTTTATAGAAATTACAAAAAATAATGGACGCATTCATAAATGTGAATTAAATACGTGCTGTTATGAGCTGCTTGTGATATTAAAAGTTTACCGCATTATGAAATTAATGCTTTGGTGTAAAAAAATGAGAAAACTCTTTCTATGAGTAATTGCTTGTAGCTAGCATAAAAAAGAATAAGACTCAAATAAATGTGTTTATATTTTCCATGCAGAAGGAATGAAAAGTTCCTTTGAAAAGGTTATAATTGGATGTGTCTTTTTACAAACTGACAATATAAGCTAGTGCAGTCAAAGAAATATCTATGTATAACTAAATAATTTGTACGGCATAATTTAAATAAAAAGAATATCACGTAAATATTTTATTATTTCAAAGACGGGCAAATTCTATAGATAGAACGTAGATGTGTGTCAATTAAAATGGCCAACATGTGGAATACCTACTTATTATAATTTTTTCTGTTGAATTATTTGAACCTCTATTTTCTAAGTCTATTCTTGAATTTTGTACTTATTGCTCAATAAATCGAAAATGGTTTTTGACTTATGTATAGAGGGTAGGTCAACAACAAGTGTGTTATCTCTTAAGGAACACACTGTATATTTTTACACACTCCGTAGCAAAATCGAAAATTTCGGGAAAAAATACGTGGGAAAATGTTTTGAAATTTATCAAAATGTTCAACAATAAGTTCCATTTGAAGAAATTGAGAAAATTCAAAAAGTTTTAAATTAAAAAAGCATTTTGGCCATCCTATATACAGCGTGCCCCACTTTTAATGCCCCCCCCTTCACAACTCAGTTATTAGTTATCCGATTTCAACCAAATTTGGGTTACTATCAATGGCCTTTGGTGTGATCCTTTTGAATTAAACAAAACTTATTTTTGTCAGTGGCGTGCATTTTTATTAAGAAAAACGGGGTCACTTTTTCGAGAAGTCATACAGGCATTTTTTTGCAGAAAAACTAATGCAATATTATTAATCAGCATGCTTTGGAATCCCCATGTTCAAAATTTTACTACATTTTACATTTTACGAATAAATTTTTTTTAATTGAATGTTTTTGATAGTTTGTAAAATCTGAAATATCTTAATATATTTGCGAATAAATTTTTTTTTATTGAAAATCTTTGTGGAAAATTTTAGTGGAAAACAAGGTCATTGGGAAAAAGAAGCAATGGGAAAAGTAGCCTATGGAAAAAAGGTCAGTGGGAAAAGAAGCAATGAGAAAAGTATCCTATGGAAAAAAGGTCAGTGGGAAAAAGAATCAATGGGAAATGTGGCCTATGGAAAAAATTGAGTGAAAAAAAACGACTGGGAAAAGTGGAGTGACAAAAATGTCTCACTACCACTGGGCCCGTTATTCGGAAACCCTTAATCAAAATGTTGTGAAATTTTCGGCATGGGTGTTCTAAAGCATAATGATTAATAATATTGTATTCGTTTTTCTGTAAAAAAATGCCGATTGTGACTTCTCGAAAAAGCGACCCATTTTTTCTTAATAAAAATGCACGCCACTGACAAAAATAAATTTTGTTTAATTCAAAAGATCACACCAAAGGTCACTGACATCCATCCAAATTTGGTTAAAATTGGATGACTAATAACTGAGTTGTGAAGGGGGGACCATTAAAAGTGGGACACGCTGTACATGGAAATGGAAATAATTCAAAAATATTAATTAGATGTCTCGTAACTAGTATTCACAAATTTTTTTCTTAGAATTTCATAATTATGACTGTAGTGATTTTTCAATATTCATCTGCAGATGACATTATTTCAACAAAAAAATTCATTACATCCAAGATAGTCAATAATAATATAGGAGTGAAAGAGCTCTAGAAAAAGGTTTAAAATAATGTACTGGCATATATAGCATTCTATTTAAAAAAGGCACTTGATCTTGTAATATTGTCTTAGCTCACCCTGTATATTCGAAAATAATTTCCGGTTATAGACTTTTTTTATTTAGTTTACTAGTATTTTCTTCTAATTTCTAGCTATCATAGAGGTCGAGCTATCGAAGTCAGACGCACGATTACCCCACCCTGTATTTAACATATACACATATACAGATTTATCAGTAATTGCCCGAAATTTGGCTGTAATCTGATAACGTATAACAACAAGTGGGTAGAAAGAAAATCAGTACTTATACCAGGCTACGTACTTATTTATTTGCTCAAATATTTATAACATAAATAAGTGAAAATAATAATTGATGACCGATTTATAGCAAGTAAAGCTTTTAACTTGACAATAACAAAAAGTCAGTCAATTAAAGAAGTATAAAATCATATTATTAATCTTTATTATTTAGATAATTTGTAATTTTCTAATAATTTAACATAATTAGGTAAACTATATTAAAATTATAACGGCTTGTATATCAGTGTATATGCAAAGTTTTAAAAAATTATTTGACACCTTTTAAAAATTAATTGTCATTCGGGTCTTACTGTTATCTGTAAAATAATTACTCCATTTTTTCATAACTTTTCCCCTCTTTGTGTCCGCCACTCATCTTGTTATAGAAAGTCCTCGACAAAAATTCTTATATAAATAAAACTGAAAAATTAACATTCGCAAATACAATTTTCTTCCCCTCAACGACTTTTGTTCCTCTGATTGGAGAAAGTTTTACATCGACAAATATAATTAGCAGTACGATGATCGAGAGCATAATTTAAATTGACAATTGAAATCCTTTAAAAACGAAATAGAGGAAAATTAATTTTACAAGCTATTCTAATTTTATGCAAATTCTATTTTAACTAAAACGTTTAACGTTTTCAGTAAAAGTAGAGATTGCAGAAGCAATCATTTATTAATTTTCCTGCCAGACCAGCGTTTCCTCGTAATAACTATGAACATATAAATTCATTTTACAATTCTTCCGACTTTTTAATTTGAATTTTTGTATGAGCTCAACGTTTATAATTTTCTACACTAATTATATTAAATCGGCACTTTAGAGTTTAGCAAATTGCGGAAATATAGAAGAAGCTGCAGTTATAGTGTTACTAAATGGTAATTGCACAAAAGTTCATTTACTTTAGTGGTTTACCACAAATTCTTATAGACTATTTATGACAGGAAATGGAACACCTAAAATATTTTACTGATCTCCAAACATCTGGGAAAAATATAAAATTATTAAAATTTCATTATGACTAGACAATGAAAACTAACTCAATATTTTTGACGAATTATCGGATTCATATAAAAAATAAAGGTTTGTTATATGGAAATGGATTATTATTTTTTTCTAGTTTCTCATTTTACAATCTTAAATGGATCATGTTTTAAGTATTTGACAGCAGCAAAAATGTAAATATTTTATCACTGGAATTAAGAAATTAGAATTACTTATGATCTTTATTCCATAAAATTATTTTGTTTGGTGTTTGTTTTACAAACATTACAGCTTCTACATTAAATAATTATTTTTCAAAAATAGCTGAAAACATTATTTCAAATATTCCCCGGTCAGATAATGATCCAACTGATTTTATTACCAACACAAATAGTCAAACCAGTCTGCATATAAGAGAGGTGTCTTACAATGAAGTTAGGGACGTAATAAACAGTCTAAAAAAAAACCCAGTAGGGACATCTATGAAATAAATATAAATCTTATCAAGACAATTAAAAATTTGATAATTCTACCACTAACAAACCTGATAAATCAGAGTATTAAAGCAGGCATATACCCAAAATGTCTAAAAATTTCGAAAGTAATACCAATTTTTAAAAAAGGTAATATAAATAATGCGGAAAACTATCGGCCAATTTCATTATTGCCGATTATCTCCAAAATTTATGAAAAACTACTAAAAGAAATGCTAAGTAAACATTTTGAGGAAAATAATCTTTTTTCTCCAGCCCAATTCGGTTTTAGAAACAACAAATCAACCACACTGGCAATAAACAAACTAATATCAATAATAAATGAAGGCTTAGAAAATGCTGCTTATGTGGGTTGCACCTTGTGTGACCTCACAAAGGCGTTTGACTGCGTATCACATAATGTATTAATAGATAAGCTAAAAATGTATAGGATAAATATATGCTTCATTAAGTTAATTTCTTCATATTTAACTGATCGCCAGCAACAAACTTATTACAATAACATTTACTCAAACCGGGAGAATATCTCATACGGAGTACCGCAAGGATCTGTGCTGGGTCCATTGCTATTCCTAATCTACATAAACGATTTAGCAGCATGTGCACCGGACACAGATGTGGTGCTCTTTGCTGATGATACAACATTAATAAACGTTGATACAAACTCAAACACTTTAAATCTGAAAATGTATGAAACACGGTTGAAAGCTGAAAACTGGTTCAATACAAGTAAGTTAAGCCTAAATCAAACAAAAACGGAAAATATTATATTTACTTTAAGAGAACATAACGTGAATAGTAGTAAATCGGTTAAATTCCTAGGAGCAGTCCTGGACTCAACCTTAACATGGCAGGCTCATGTAGAGTACATATGCCCGAAACTGTGTAAATATGCTTATCTGTTGCGTAATCTATCTTATATAGTATCACAAGAGGTAGTATTAAAAGCATATTTTGCACTATTTCAGTCAAATTTTGCATATGCAATTCTATGTTGGGGACATTCGTGCCATGCAACTAGATTCTTTTCTATCCAGAGGAAAGTCATCAGATATATATTAAAGCTAAACTACAGAGCGGATGTAAAAAATAAATTCACGGAACTAAAAATATTAACAGTACCATCCTTATATATCTATGAATGCTTAAAATATGTTAATAATAGTATATCGTATTATAGTTTTAATAAAAATCTGCATAATCATGAAACGCGAAATAAGGATAACATATCGTTAAAATACTTAAGACTCAGCAAAAGTAGAAATTCTGAAAACTATTATGGATCTATTTCTTACAACAAACTACCTGAACATATTAAAAAGCTGCCCAGAAATCAATTCTTAAATACTATAAAAAATGTGCTTATTGAGAAGGCATACTACAGCATCCCAGAATTTATGGAAAATGATATTTTCTAAAAAGTGATTCTGCCTCAGGTGAGGTGTGTTTTCCATTTCCTTTGTGTTGATACGATCGTATGCAGAATGAATCCCTGAATCCAGAAATGTAAAAATATACAGGGTGTTCCATTTAAAAAATAGATGTTACGGTCATTTCCGGTGAACCCGGAAGTGCTAGAATCATTTTATTAACATGCTTCAATTCAAATTTACTTGTTATTGCAACTGCCAAAATTTCAAAATGATATCTGAAAAAACAAAAAAGTTATAGGGGTGAGCCTAATTTTATTTACACCAGGTATGTAACCGAATACTTTTTACAAACATCAACTCTATAATTATTTATGCATTTGAACCTATGTTATTATCTTTCCCAAAGCTTTCTGTTAAGAATATATATAGATATATATTCTAGGTTTTTTCTTGACCGTTGATATCAATACAAGTATTATTTTTCTTGGGTATATCGGTCATATACAGGGTGTTCCAGTTTTTTGTAGCAGGACTTTAACAGTCGATAGACAATTGAAAATTATTAAAAAAAGTTCCTATAAACATAGGTTGAAAAATGCTTAGTTTTCGAGATACAGGGTGTTAAAGTTTGAAAATAAATACGGATTTATATTAATATTTCCAGAATGCTAAGAAGTATCGAATCCAAACTTGCCAATTCTTTACATATAATTTAGAGGTCTATTTTAGAATAATAAACTACTACTTTACTTAACCATGGGCGTAGATATATGGATTTACTAAGGTTCTTTTTTACAAAAAAGTAGTACGCCACTGATATTTTCCCATGTTTTCAGTTTAATGCAATAAAGCAAGAAAAAACAAAAATTTAATGTCTCTTGGCACTTTTTGATATGACAAGCCGTTTTCCAGAAAATTTACATTTAATCATTTGATGCACGCATCTGGACGAATTTTAGACAAACTTGAAGTCGCTCAGAATTTCACCAAATTTGATGGTGCGAAAAGTCTCTTAAAAATAAAGAATGAAACAATTAAAATATTTATTGTAAAAGTTTATTATCATGTAAATCAAAATTTTTATAACACAAATGTATTAAAACGCAACGGTCGAACTAAAATAAATGATTAGAAACACAAACACAAAAGCTAGCAACATGTAAAAGTGTCTTACTTCATTACAAGCATCATTAACGATGTTTCATTCTTTCTTTTTAAAAGACTTTTCGTACCATCAAATTTGGTGAAATTCCGAGCGACTTCAAGTTTGTCTAAAATTCGTCCAGATGCGTGCATCAAATGATTAAATGTAAATTTTCTGGAAAACGGCTTGTCATATCAAAAAGTGCCAAGAGACATTAAATTTTTGTTTTTTCTTGCTTTATTGAATTAAACTGAAAAAATGGGAAAATATCAGTGGCGTACTATTTTTTTGTAAAAAAGAGCCTTAGTAAATCCATATATCTACGCCCATGGTTAAGTAAAGTAGTAGTTTATTATTCTTAAATAGACCTCTAAATTATATGTAAAGAATTGGCAAGTTTGGATTCGATACTTCTTAGCATTCTGAAAATATTAATATAAATCCGTATTTATTTTCAAACTTTAACACCCTGTATCTCGAAAACTAAGCATTTCTCAACCTATGTTTATAGGAACTTTTTTTAATAATTTTCAATTGTCTATCGACTGTTAAAGTCCTGCTACAAAAAACTGGAACACCCTGTATATAAACAAATTTATTTATTTTTTTCTAACGTTTCGGTTTATTTATAACCATCATCAGAGACTACAATAATAATAAAAAGAAAAAAAAAATTTTTTAATCAGTTATGGGCACATACTAAAATTAACCTATATGAAGTACTTACATTATTATTTTGTGTTTGCTTGATCTTAAATTAAACTACATTTTTTAATGTGATGTATTGAGTGCCTTAAAGGCAACTAAAATATTTTACTTTCTGAATATATGTGCAAGTGAGAGTTCGTTTGATTATGTTACAGACAAGATAAGGACTAGCAGGTATACATTACAAGTGGGTGTATTTTATAAAATGAATGACAATTATAGTTTATATTATTTTAACATTATATTTGTAAAATTAATTGGAAAGATTTAAAAATTAGTCAATAATATTTTACCCCATTTGTTTTATTTTAATAAGCCGAAATAAGTGTTACTTAAATTCTCTATGAATTAGAATGTCTTTTTATTTGCAGCATTTCATGTACTATTCTACGGTGATAATTGGGTTCTTTTTCCAGGATGTGAATGTTATTAAAATTAAAATTAAAGATACGGTGATAATTGGGTTCTTTTTCCAGGATGTGAATGTTATTAAAATTAAAGATATGGTTATTATCCAAGGCATGTTGCGCTAGCGCTGTTGACGTATTTCGCTTTTTAATATTATATTTATGTGTGTACATTCTTTTATGCAGATATTGTTTTGATTGACCTATATACGTACTATTGCAATTGTTGCAGTCTATTTTATATACGGTGTTAGTTTCATCTTCAATTGGTAGTTTGGGTTTAAGGTTTGTGAAAAATGTTTTTGTCGTGTTGTAAGGTTTATGTGCAATTGTTACATTGTGGTTTTTAAATACTTTTGCAATATTTTCGGACACATTTGGTATGTAAGGCATGGAAATATATTTATTTTGATTATTACTAGGTTCAACTGGTGTTTTATTATAAATTTTATGTATTCTTTTTTTGATAATTGGTTCATAAAAGTTTTTAGGGTATGCGTTTGTTTCTAAAGCTGTTTTAATTTTTTTCAAGTTCTGAGGTCTGTCTCTGTGTTTTGGGTGGGAAAGTTTAATTGCTCGGTCTGTCAGACTGTTGACGACACTTTTTTTGTCATTTTTAGGGGTGTGTGATTTGAAATTTAAGTATCTTTGTGACCATATTTCTTTTGTGAACCAATTTGTTTCAATGACGCCTTTATCATTATATGTATGTTATTGTAAGATCTAGAAAGTTTATACTGTTATTTTCTTCTATTTCAGTGGTAAATTGAATTCTTGGATGAAATTTATTAAAACTGTCAACCGTATGCTCTATTTTATTTTTAGGTAAGCAGATGATGCAGTCATCTACGAATCTTTTGTAAAAAATTGGTACGTAATTTAATGATTTAAAGACGTTATTTTCTATTTCTTCCATTACCAAGTTTGCGATAATAGCAGATATGGGTGAACCCATGGCAGTTCCGAAGATCTGGGAGAAAATTTGATTATTGTACGAGAAATATGTAGAGTTCAAACATAAAGTTATGGCTTTAATGAATTCATCTTGGTTAATGTCTGAAAATTTACAAATTTCGGACCATTTGTTCTTTATACATACTATTGCCAAATCTATAGGGATATTAGTATATAATGATGTAACATCAAGTGACATGATTATATGGTTTTTGGGTATTGTTTGTGTTTTTATGAAATCGCAGAATTGCCATGAGTCCTTGACATAAGCTTCTGTTTTTCCTAAAGTATTACTTAGTATGTTTGATAAAAATTGTGATAAATTATATGTGGGGCCGTTTATATTGCTTACTATTGGTCTTAATGGAATATTTTCTTTATGTAATTTTGGTAGGCCATATATATATGGGGCGTGGCCATTGTGACAAATTAATTTATTTTTGTGTTGTTCGTTAATGAGACCTTTTTTGAGCCATAAATTAATAAGATTATTGAGGTTGGTTTGAATTTTTTTTGTTGGATCTTGCTTTTCTTTTTTATATGTAGTTTCATCATTAAGCATACTATTCATTTTTCTTTCATAATCTGTTTTGTACATAATGACAGTTTTATTACATTTGTCAGCTGTTAATACGAAAATATTTGAGTTTATATTTAAGAAGTTTTTAGTTTCTTTAATGTAATAATGTAGTTGTTGTTTGGCTTTATTGCTTGTATTTTTTATTTTATTTTTATAGTTCGTGAGAATATTGCATACTTTATTTCTGATTTCAATTTTATTTTCATTATTAATATGTATTAAACCTTATTCTACACTTGCGATAATTTTATCTATTGGAAATTTTCAGACATTAACCAAGATGAATTCATTAAAGCCATAACTTTATGTTTGAACTCTACATATTTCTCTTACAATAATCAAATTTTCTCCCAGATCTTCGGAACTGCCATGGGTTCACCCATATCTGCTACTATCGCAAACTTGGTAATGGAAGAAATAGAAAATAACGTCCTTAAATCATTAAATTACGTACCAATTTTTTACAAAAGATTCCTAGATGACTGCATCATCTGCTTACCTAAAAATAAAATAGAGCATACGGTTGACAGTTTTAATAAATTTCATCCAAGAATTCAATTTACCACTGAAATAGAAGAAAATAACAGTATAAACTTTCTAGATCTTACAATAACATATAATGATAAAGGCGTCATTGAAACAAATTGGTTCACAAAAGAAATATGGTCGCAAAGATACTTAAATTTTAAATCACACACCCCTAAAAATGACAAAAAAAGTGTCGTCAACAGTCTGACAGACCGAGCAATTAAACTTTCCCACCCAAAACACAGAGACAGACCTCAGAACTTGAAAAAAATTAAAACAGCTTTAGAAACAAACGCATACCCTAAAAACTTTTATGAACCAATTATCAAAAAAAGAATACATAAAATTTATAATAAAACACCAGTTGAACCTAGTAATAATCAAAATAAATATATTTCCATGCCTTACATACCAAATGTGTCCGAAAATATTGCAAAAGTATTTAAAAACCACAATGTAACAATTGCACATAAACCTTACAACACGACAAAAACATTTTTCACAAACCTTAAACCCAAACTACCAATTGAAGATGAAACTAACACCGTATATAAAATAGACTGCAACAATTGCAATAGTACGTATATAGGTCAATCAAAACAATATCTGCATAAAAGAATGTACACACATAAATATAATATTAAAAAGCGAAATACGTCAACAGCGCTAGCGCAACATGCCTTGGATAATAACCATATCTTTAATTTTAATAACATTCACATCCTGGAAAAAGAACCCAATTATCACCGTAGAATAGTACATGAAATGCTGCAAATAAAAAGACATTCTAATTCAATAAATAGCCGAACTGACAGAGAATTTAAGTAACACTTATTTCGGCTTATTAAAATAAAACAAATGGGGTAAAATATAATTATTGACTAATTTTTACATCTTTCCAATTAATTTTACAAATATAATGTTAAAATAATATAAACTATAATTGTCATTCATTTTATAAAATACACCCACTTGTAATGTATACCTGCTAGTCCTTATCTTGTCTGTAACATAAACAAACGAACTCTCACTTGCACATATATTCAGAAAGGAAAATATTTTAGTTGCCTTTAAGACACTCAATACATCACATTAAAAAATGTAGTTTAATTTAAGATCAAGCAAACACAAAATAATAATGTAAGTACTTCATATGGGTTAATTTTAGTATGTGCCCATAACTGATTAAAAAAATTTTTTTTTTCTTTTTATTATTATTGTAGTCTCTGATGATGGTTATAAATAAACCGAAACGTTAGAAAAAAAAATAAATTTGTTTATATATATGACCGATATACCCAAGAAAAATAATACCTGTGTTAAGAATATAATCACTTAAAGATACTCTATTGAAAAGCTTATTGGTTGTGACAAAATACAGAAGAGTCTAATAGAAGACATAAAATTATATGAAGTGAAGTCGGTTTAGTTTCACCCATTATGATTCGAAGTTATCGCTTTCTGTGAGCTTGAATAAATACAAATATTAATTAATTACGTTTTTGCTGATTTTCTAGAACATGCTTATGTTTAATCATGGGGAGCGATAGAAAGTGTAGAAATTATGAACTAACTAAGGAACGGGAAGCAGCTGGTTCAGGTTTGAAAACTTTTTGTCGAAACGACTGCTCATATGACCTTTATGCTTCAACAAAATTTATTGTTTCTGACATGGTCTTAAATGCATTTTAAAAAAATTCACAGTCCTTCGCAAAGATGCAACCGGAGGAGACATTGGAAATGACGAAGTAGAACGCAAATCTTGTGATATTTCGGATGTGATAAAAATGAAAATTTGTTGCAAAGTAGTAAATAGTTATTTCATTAAAATAAAACATTTTCAAAAATTAAAATCTTATTATCAGTAGTTTTATTTAGAAATTAAAATAAAAAGTTATTTTTTTTTATTAACAAAAACATTCTCATAATGAAAACTAAAATGGTATTATACAAATGTTTTTCACTAACAAACATTTTTAGTGTTAAAACTAAAATAATTTAAAATAATTTCGTGAAGATGAAAAGTGATTTCTAACAATTACAAATACCGATATCGATTAATCGCAAACTATTAAACGCAGCTAATAGTACAGGAAAAGTGTCCAAACTGAACAAGAACGTAGTGAATTCGTTGAAACTTGACATATGCGCGTTTAAAAATACATACCGATGTTTCAAGAAACTTAAGAGTCCCGAACCGTAAGGGGTGTGTCGGAGCTGCCTACTTGAAAAATCGTGGGATGAACTAGGTTTTCACGTGCATAATAAAAATTGGCAATTGAACCATGAGAAATTTTCAAAATATAAGAATATTTTCATTTATAGAGAAATATTAACTTTTGACTTTTTTATTAATTTTTTTTACCAATTTCACGTTTGTTTCCTTCATTTTTTGCTTGTTTATCTGTGAATGTATTCTGCAAAATGAAAAAGTACATAATCATTGTACAAGTGAGGATTATCGAGTTGTTTAAAATTTTATATATATATTGAATGAAACACACTTTGTATCTAAAGATGATCGGAATCGATAGCATATAAATAAATAATTTTATCCATGTATGAATTTAGACATCGCACTCCCTGACAATTTCCGTAAATTTGTAAGCATCTTGCTTTTCTGTTGCGGTTGCAAGAGATAAGCTGCAATATTGATTCTGCTGTTGGCACAAAAAGTGTTGTCACAGGTTGTAAGGAGCCGTTAATTTTCTTCTATCCCCACTGTTGTGGATTTCTTTCATTGCCAGCCATTTCTGAATTTTGTTGAATGCTCGTAATGAATATTAAGCGACTGCCTCTGAAGTTGGTGGTAATATTTCCAACTTTGATTTTTGTTCGTGCAGCCATTTTTTGAATTGATTAAATCTGTATGAGTTGAGTGAGACATTTTTGTGATTTTCCTTGCACCGTATACAAGTAGGAAAAGAGTTTCACCAGCCTGTTTTACTTGTGAGGGGATTGAATTCTTGCCATTGAAAGTTCTTACTACATTAACCAACTGCATTTCTTTCTAAAGAAGTTTGATGACTTTTAATTTTTCTTTCTGAAATATTCTAGACGTGGTATCATAACCAATGAAGGCATATATGAGTCAGTAAAATTGTATTTTTCTACTACCGTCTATATAAATGAACTTTGTAACCCTAGCAACACGCGCGATAACGAAAGTAAACATTCGAGTTACCTGGTTGCTAAGGCGTTGCTATCTACGAAAGTAAAACTTATGCGGCCAGGACAGAAAAGTAGAAAAACTAATTTTAAACGAAATTAATTCGTTCTATTTGAACAAATTAAACAATTTTGTATTAATAAAGAAAGGTCTTTCTAGGAAGTACGCCAACATTTTTGTCGGCACGTAGTACCCAACGTAGTACCTACCTACTCCATTTTAAAAACGCTTCATAAGTTTGCATATACCTTGCTTTGGATTTCTTGGGGTAAAACAAGGCACAAGCAATATTCCCATTTATATCGCCACAAAATATTATTTGTTTATTTTAATTTCAAACCATCAGAAATTAAAATGTGTAATATTTGGTTGCCATGGAAACAATTTTCACAGGCAGCCTCCTAAACTATAAAATTTATTAAAAACGTCAATTAATTTCATTTCATAGTTTTAAATTAGTAAATCACATAATTTTTTTCGGTATAGTAGAAAAAATATAATACATTTCACGATGCGAAAGCCCTTTTAAGTATTCGGTGTTTTTTTAAAGGTCTCGGCTTCGCCTCGACCATTCAAAAATCACCTCACGCCTTAAAGTAACCTTTCGCATCTAGTAATGTAAATAACTATTTTTATACGTTCTTGTCATTTCTGTATTTCTGACGAAGAAAAAATTTTCCATATAATTTTTCTTGTTCCTGGCCTTATGAAAAATATATCTTTTTCTTCTGGAGTTAAAGCGATTAATAGAACAAGGAGATCATATCTTTTTCTTCTGGAGTTAAAGCGATTAATAGAACAAGGAGATCAACGTCCTCATCAACTAAGTACAAATGTTCGTCTATTGTTTAATATTTCAATTGCTATTTTAACAATAGGTGAATCTACATCATCTACAGCTTGTTTTACAAAGAATCCATTATTTTAAAGAATTTTTGGCAACATTGAAATTAATCAGATTTCGTTTATATCATTTGACAAAAACTTTTCTTGAGGGAGGGCTACGATTACTGAATTTTGCCTAAATTTGGTTTTCACGTAGTTAACATACGTTGCACAAATGTGGATGCAATAAAAATCCGCCTTCAAATTACATAAATAATAAGTATAGAGTTACAAAGATTTCGCAATTTTCTTTCTTATTTGATTAATTTCGGTACATTTTGCATGTACTGTAACCGTGTGATATACCATTGGATCAGGCATTGAGAGAGGAGTTGAACATATATTTAATTTTGCTTCAAATCACCGCTATCTTTGTAAATTGCGAAAAACGACAAAATTGTTAAATATGGTTTTCGGCTATACATATTTCGACGGTACAAAAGGAAATAAGCTCTCCGACGTGCTTCTCGATGTTAAGTTGTCTTGGAGATTGTTGGGCGTGACTTTTCTAACGCAGCGATAAATTTTTTTGTTTACTTTTGCTTAATCTACCTCATGTTAAAGTAATGACACTCAAACCTAGTCTAACACTCGGTAATACGTACAAATCAGATATCGGCAACCTGCCAGAGCAGCCCCGATCCTAAATCCACCCCTATGATCAAATTGCAAGTCATTGACAAAATTGAAAAATTGCAAAAACACGAAAACTTCAAATACTATTTCCAAACGAATTTCCGAGAGACTGCTTTGGTAAGAAATCCAAGGTAGAGGGTCGAACTTAGAACTACATCGTGAATTGCACGGTCACGCTCTGATTTTAGGCTCAATAGGAGTGAACGAAAAAGTGTAATTTTGACGTCTATCGTTCTGAAACCGCTGAAATCTCACGCGTTATGTCATTTTGCCATGAAACTGATTTTCGACCCCCTACTAGGAAACTAAAAACATTTGTTTAATCCTGCTCTTGAATCATGCAGTTTCTTACTTGGATACAATACTCGATACAATTAAATGTCATAGTGAAGGAAAGGCACTATCGAGAAACAGAAATTTGTTTCGGGGTCCTGAAGTCGTCCCGAGTCCGAAACTGTAATCGGTTCCGTCCTAGGACCGATATTAAGAAATCATTAAATTTCGCTGGATCGACTATAAGGTGTAATCTATCGAACGCACTATGGATTTTTTGGCGAATTTTGCGAAAACACGAAAATTTTAAGCCTTATTTCCAAACGAAAACAGGCCGCCGGGCCGCCGTTCTGGCAATAAATCCAAGCTCGAAAGTCCAACTTGAAAGTACATCGTGAATTGTGCGGTCCGGCTGCGATTTTGTGGTTAGCAGATCCTAACTAAAAAGTGACATTTGTGACGTTAACCAAAAATTTTAAAGTTTTGACAAGCCTTGCACGCGCGTGAAATTTGGAAGGCTCTGCGCGCGCATTCGGCCTTTTTAATTTCGCAAAATTTACAAAACTCTTCGACATGGGGTATTGAAACGCTAATAACTTTTTAAATATTCAAAGAATCGCAACGAGATATAGCCGTTGGGATTTTCTCGACAAGAAAACACCTATAAAAAAATAATAACATGACTGCCGGTACCACGCGATTTAGACAACCAATCAAAAATTGGTCACTATGTTGTCGCCACTGTTTCTATAAAGGCATGCTTCATAATATGCAACATGAAACTGATTTTCAACCCCCTATACGAAAACAAAAACATTTCCAATGTTAATAAATATAAATTTTTCTTTATAGAATATAATAATTTAAAGTGCCAGAATAGGCCAAGTATAATTCACCAGCTTGGCATTTAAGTATCGTGTGGGATAGTTGGGGAGCAATTAATACAATGACAAGGGGCAACAAATAAAGGGACTCGTAATGAAGATGGTGCGTGCTTTGGAACCTTATAGGGTGGAGTACAACCTTTATCGAGGGTCTGTGTTCATTTGCAAGGCTGGTGAATACGTTGATCTATTTAGGATTACGTTAATATTTTTGGTTAATGGACTAGAGATGCACTAGAAATTTATAAAGTACAAGTATGTATTAGTTTTTACTTCCTTATATAAATAAATTATTAACACCAAGTTTTGCAAACGTGACAAAAATTGACAAAATGGGGAATTAGGTAATTTCGGTCTTACTGAATTTAAAATCTGCATAAGATTCCTCAACAGATGATTTAGTTTTGATATATGGCGTAACTATCTACCAATTTGCTTTATATTCACGATTTAAAAAGAAATGACTAGGTTGATCTTGAATTATTTTAGAACAGTAGGGCTCAGAATGGTTCACACAGGTAAAATTGTAATACAGAGTTAGCATTCGATTTATTAAATATTATTCAACTTAATTTTATAAATTTTGTATCCATGCCTCTAGCTTTGTTTTTATACACAAAAGTTTTTGGTTTTTAAATTACTCTTAGGTATATTTTTTAAAAATAATATTGTAAAATGCATACCATCAGATCATATTAAACGTTTTCTTTTAGGTAGAGTAAAAGAAAAAAATTTCTCTATTTGCTGGTATTTTACGTTTTATTAACACAGATTACCAGCTAATAGAGCCTCTGCAGATGTTATTTATCTACAAAATTTATAACCACCCTTCACTCTACGGTATATACATAAAATAACCTCTGCTTTTTCTGAAGCTAGTGGGAAACGGAACCGCTAAAAATCTTTCTTTTTTGCAGTATTTATTTTAAAAAGGCAGATATAAGTTAAAAGGCGGCTAGGGCATCTAGTTAAATTGTAGATGTCCTATTTTAAATTGCAAATATATTTATTAAGAGACACGTCTAGCATATGCATTTAAAAAATCCGATGAAACTAAAAAGAGTAAATGATAATTAAGTTGCTATTTGTATATATCAGAAAATATTTGCTACATACTTATAAACGAATTCACGATCAAAGGAATATTAGTGGAGAAACTTTATTCATTTGTGTTATTTACATTTTGCAAAAAGGTTTCTGGCGTACAAAGCTATATGCTAATATTTTAAGAAATATATTTAACTTTCAAATTTATGCAAAAGCTGCAAGTTCTGTCTCTAGTAGATAATTATTTATATTTTTTATGGGAATAAGTTCGCTCAGTGTTTATAAACATTCGAGATATATAAAGAGATCTCGATATCTATGCTTGAGTTACCCATCTACGATAACCTCTTTTGTTATTCATTTTAGCTAAAATAATCACAAATAAACTTATGCGTTCATTAATGGTTAGTGTGTCAGTATTGATGTGAAGAGCGCATGTAAGCGCTAGCTGTTCATAATGATAATTTAAAAGGAGTTTGGACATGGATATATATCTTCAACTTGATACTGATACAGTTGAGGTTGTAACATAAATAAGTGGCGTCAATCTGCCAGTGTAATTTCAGAACGCTTCGAGATATTTCTGTATGATTTAAAATCTGTTTAAATCTGCCAAGTTCAATGTTATGCAAAAATATCGATAAATGAGGTCGGAAGTAGACAAATTTATTTAGTTCAGTAATTTGTAGTCGATATCGAGAATAGAGAAGTTTATTGTTAAAAAATTGCCAATACGTTTTTGTATCAAATAAGTATTTAATATTTCCTTGTCGTGCCTTTTTTTTTTTAAATTATGTGCCCCACATAATTTAAAAAAACTGTAATGGTACCCCCGTACCATTACAGTTTTAAAAGAAACCAGACTTTGTAAGAACTGTTTTTCCTAGAAATCTAACTATATTTTAGGCTGCTATCCTTGGAGTAGGTGTGAAGTTGTGAAATTATTTATTATAAATAGGTTCTTTAGAACGACAGCAGTATTTTCTATATTTTTATAATACTAGCACTAGGTACCTTTGAGAAACAAATACAAATATCTGTGGCATGTTGTATTAAGTTGTGCTTCGTTACATTTCCATTGTAAATCAATCCGCAATGATCAAAGCAGAATAAGGGCAACATTTACGAAACCTTCCACATATACGTATTAGTCTCAGTCGTAATTTAATTCCGATCCGTATAATATTAGATGAAGTGCTAGAGGATCACAGATCACTGTAGGATTAGTGGGTACATAGTTTATCTGAGACCGCAACAGGCAAGCGCTTTCCAATTAGGTTTTACACATCGCATACCTTCAAATTGATGAGAGGCGAACGGAATGTTTCATTTGGAATCATGCGGTTATACTCGATCACTTTGTTCCTATTCGGTTTATTGAAATAGTTTGTTTGAGGTTCCGGTAATAATGACAACGAACCACTTTAGCTTCCTATGAACGCTGGAAGAGTTTCAAAGCCGGAACTGCCGAAAACAGGCGTATTTCGCAGTTGGAAATTGAAAACAATTTAAAATTCAATATCGTCGTCTATAAAAGTGGATGTCTTCGATGTAGATATTTCAATGTGTTCAAATTGTGCCTCAAACGTATATCATCAAGCATACTGAAATAATTGATATGTTTGGTTTGGAATTTTTTGAAATGTTGCCGAAGTTGATTCTCTGAAATATCGTAATAATGGGATGGAAACAACTCAGCTATTATTAAGCAAACACATATAGTTGAGACCTGATAAACGGTAAAGTTGATTGTGTACAACGTGGGCAAAACCGTTTACTTATGCGCGTGTTAAAGAAGAATAGTAAACCACTGACAGTACACGTTTTCCAGCAAATAAATGTTTAATGGGGTAAGTGAGGTATAATATATTCTTTTGGTAGAAGAATTTCAAAACTCTCCTCTGTGTTGAATATTTTGATTTTCGACCATCTTCTCGTGGTCAGAAGCAAAGTGATTTTTGTGTGCTAGTATTTAAATGGATATTTCTTTAATTGAAGTTAACTGTTTAGGGATATAAATTAGCGGGTATAAGGTCAGGAGTAGCGTGTCCAATATTATTCGATTAGCAATCGTTTCTTCAATTTTACATGGATTTTGTCGAAATTGGTGATTAGAAATATATGACTGGAAATTATAGACTACTGCTTATTTGTATTTGAGAAATTGTTGTCCGCTGTTCTATACAAATAAAAGAAACTGGATAAACTGGACTCACCAAGAGTATCTGATATTCCTTGCTTGCTGATACATTTATATTTCAGTGAAATTTGGTACATAGAGAAAATTAAAATGGGAACAGTAGAACTTATAATCGAACCTAATTAACTTGAACTATATGATAATGTAACAGAAGTTTTACCCTCAAAATTGGTTGGCTGTCGTCAATAATTATAAATTTGCAATTAAGTAACAAATTGTTCTTAAATAACGTCAAAGGAATTATTAAATCGCATTACGTTAGAATAAAGGCAAATCATTATCAAAAATAATTTTTTATATATTCTTTACAGATTCTTACTTATTTGACCCAAATAGGCTTATTTTTGTATGATCATTTGTTATTACTTTCACTTTCAATATTACTAAGCACTGCGTGAAAGTAAAATCATAATTTTCCAACTTATTAATGGTCTTTATTCACCCGAATAAACCACAACGAAATATGAAAAGACGGATGAAGAAAAAAACGAATAACGTATTATAGATGGAAATATGGAAAATGGAAATATAAAATTTAAAATTTTATATTTATATAAAATTTAAATAGGATAATACAGTCACCTTCGCATCAGATTTGTTACTGTCTGGTTGATTTATATTCTACATTGTGATTCTTTTTCAATGTGCGAGGTTTCATGTTTTAAAAATAAGGTAAGCAGTAAAACTGTAAGGTATAATATAAATTGACGTTTGCCGTTTAACGTGAAATATTTGATTCCTGTGTTTATTCGTACTTTTTACGATTATTTGTGTTTGCTAAATTTCCACATAGTTATAAACATAATTTGTATTATACTGATTAAACTTATTTAGTTAGTTGAGTATAGATTTTCTCCTAGATACGAAAGGATATAATAACATAAAAACCTTATTTTGATGAAGAATGGAACTGACCAAATTTTTTAAATTTACCAAGTACCTACCTTCAAAAACTGTTGCAAGTAAACAGTAAACATTTACCAAGGTGGGTTCTTTTTTTTCCTTCCTCCTTATATCGATTAGGTATGTATTTAGTATACAGTGCCCCAATTTATTCGTAGCTCGTTTCTGATTAGCATTAGCGATTCTGGTCTGATGGATTTTTGATCCATCGGAATATCATACGGTACCATTTTGAAGGCTTTGCACCTGCCTCGGTTCTCCATCAGTGTATGCACACGCAACTGTAGTTGTTGGTCTTGGTCCCGTTGTTCCAGGCACGCGATTCTTTTTAATATGTTTATTTTCTCAACACATTTTTTGCAGACCAAGTACTTTATTGTAGCTACTGCAATGATCTATAAATCCAGCGTGGCTTTGATGTTCACTTTGTCCGGATGAGTTTTATCTCAGTCAAATATTTGTCCGCATTGCTCACCTGTAATTGATTTCCTCGAAAGTACAATTTATTCACATTCCGGAATTTTCTTTTCTTTGAATGTCACCCAGAGGCCTTTCCTGAGTGCATGGATAGCCCTTGCTGGGTGCACAATTTATCTAAAAAAAAAATCACAGTGATACAAAAATGCGCAGATTCACAGACTCCCGTCTGAGCAAATAAAATGTAGTCGTAATTTCAAATTGTTCTTATTCTCCAGAGATTTGACGAAATAAATGTTATACTCGTGAATGACCAACTGTATAACTGTTTTAGATTTCTAGATTTCAATATTATGTTTTGTATCTATTAACGCGTGTGACAAACACCACAGTCCTGCTTAAATGTTTAAATAACAGTAGAAATACTTCATTCACAGATATTATTACGTGTTAATTGATTTAATCAAATTCCAGATTAAAAAGTAATCAAACTTTCATTCGAACGTAATGCGGTGAGCATGGCATACACACATTATTTGCCAACAGTATATATGAAGCTTTAATTACTTGAAACAATGCTATAGATTTATCACGTTTGACGAGTGCGAGAATTAAATCAGGTTTAAATAAACGAACTACCACACCGAGTGCACTAGTATAGTTGGGCTGTCATTAACAGAGCAGGTCTAATCAACCGATACGATGATGGTTTTGCTGATGAACATAGCATCAACACTGCAAGCCTTTGTGATGCAGCCGTTCAAATGTCACGATGCGGATATTAAATTTCAACGTGTTGTGGAATAGTTCGATCTTCTGATTATGTTATTTACCACTCCACCATGGCGATGTGTCTATGCATGACGTACTTCGAATTTGCTCGTTGATATCGCTGATTACGACATCGACACGTTTCTTATTGAAATTATACGGTGTAGTTTCAAAATGAGCCGAATCTAGAGGTTTATAAATGGTTATAATAGAGTAAAATATCAATATTTCTTTCTAAATACTTAACGTGGCATCGACAAAATACGTCAACTGTTATAATGAAATGTACGATAAGAAGAATAAAATCGTCAACGTTTGCTTAGGTAAGGATATAGGGGATTTTGGACAAACCGCTGAATGTGAAGAGAGTTAAAATTTACTGTGCTAACAAAGTTTTAGTACAACTAGCTGGTACGATTGATTAGGATCATTTATGGAAGAACAAGTCCTTTTAGCACTAAATCGTATTTGTCGCTGATTCTGAGAAAGCAGACCTGAATGATATCAAGATCATGTCTAGGGAGATAAAGAATCGAACTTTGTCTGTGGATGCAGAAGAGTTCACCATCGATGTGGAGAAAGATCACATATTCAGATTTGTGTGGAACGAAAGATATTTCATATCCAAGGGGTTCAGTTATAAGAAACACTTACATATAGAAATAACTCCTATCTAATTCCCCTAGAAAGGAACAGGATATGCAAAAGTACAATCATTGGGTTTTATAACTGGCTCTGTTCATTATTCAGACGCTGGGTCATGCGACTGTAATTGCCAGGAGATTGACACTGATGTCAATATTCTTCGTCTACCAATAAACCTACAGTATAGATAAGAGGTACAGTTCCATCAGGAATAGATTAAACACCAAATCCGAAGCCTACTTCCAAGAGTGGCGTATGCATAAGATTGTGTGGAGTACTGTGACACTATTATGGTTGATCCCTGTCTGGTATATTGAAATTTTAAGTTGATATTAAAGTATTAGGTTTTGAATTTCCTATATAACATAGTATAGATTAGTATTGGCTTAAGAATATATGTATGTGGTGTAATTACATGTGGTGTATTTATTTATTTATTATGTACTTCCTTTCGCTGTCCACCATATTGTCTGTAGAACACTTGAAAAAGTGGATTCGCATACAATAAATACATTCTTGAAATGAGTATTTGAAGTATACCAACTTCAAGAAAGAAAATAAATAAATAAATGACAATACTAAAATCATACGGGAAATAATAAGTGATTTATCATTATCCTTTATTTTAAGGAATAGATTTTATAAAACAATAAATAAGACTATCAGTGTGCCTTCTATTTTCGAAAGGCTTAATCATATAGTAGAGGATGTGGTTAAATCAGTTTTCTTTTTTATCATGTTCTCAATGTATGGCCTAAAGATTGCGTTGGATTAAATACGATATATCTTTCAATATTTGATTAAAGTATATCAACAAATTCACCCAAATCCACCTTGATCACATTTCGTATATTTATCGCTAATGGTTACTGAGTGTAATGATAAGGTATGGAATACAAAATTGCGGAAATTATAATTATATAAAATCCAGAGACAGTTAACTTGCTTATCGGTTTCAGGATATTAATCCTTTGTTTACATATGCAAAAGTAGGCTGGTAAATAAGTCATAACTAAAGTTGTACAGTTATATTTATTGCTTGTACGGTAATATTACAATACAGATCTGTCAATAACTGTCAACAGATGAAATAATAAATAATGAAACTATAGGGCTATTTATTAATACAAACAGAAAGAAAACTCCAAACAATAATAATTAAATACTGAAATCCAACTGAAATGTATTTTCAGGCAATCCAAGGTCCATTTTTATGTAGCCGTTGTGACATCAAAAATGTAAACATTTATGTAATATGAAAAAAGGTAACAAATAAAAACAAACAAAATATAACTGTAACCATGGCGACAAATCAACCCATACAGACTTGACCACTTGGCCAACTAATGAAATGAAAACGTTATTAATATCAAAAGGTAATATCTATTAATAATGTCTTTATTTTCTGAAACCGATAAACTATTGAACAAATCACGGATGTTATGAATCATAACAGCCTTAGATGTCTTAAAATCCTCGCTCTACGAGCTCGGATTTCAAACCGACATCTGCGGCAGTTATGATAGTCATAACATTCCTTGATATGTTAATAGCTATTTTAATTTTTGCTCATCTCTTAACGTCGTCGACAAGTCAATGACATCATTTTTGTGTCTGATGGATGACGTCACTTTCTTGTTTTACCAGCAACCCTTATGATTATAAGTGCGCTTTGCAAAACTCACAATCTTCTTTACGGTCGAATACTTTATCATGGTTTCTGTATAATAAACATATATTATCTTGTGGTAATTATAATTTGAACCTTTGTGTGCTTTCATATTGCATGAATTAAATAAAACTGTAATAACAAAAATTGCAAAAGTTACCGGGTAATGCAAATTTACGATAATTAAATTACTATCTCTGTCACAAACACATTAGCATAAAAAGTTCATTCGTTTTACTGAAATGCATTTAAACAATCGCAATTCTTTAAGCTTTTTACAACAGTCTAATTAGCATAAAAACCCTGTTTGTTCTACCAATTGCGATTTCACATTTTATTTTTATCCTTTATGCGGCGAATACCATTTTACAACAACGGTGCTACTCTAACAAGATTTTTTGTTACTCCGCAAGATAACGAATAATTTTGACATCAAGTTTCACATAATTACCTCCTAAGCTTTGTCTTTGCGTCTTCTTTTTCATTTTGTATCAGACCCGTGTGTGCCTCGGGCTTATCTCCACTTTTTTATTTAACCAGGAAATAATCTGCCTGTGGTCTACGCGTTATTCGGAAGTGTATTTAATCCAAAATACAGCTCGAGCTTACCAAATTAAATTCTTTTGCTTTTTACGATTACATGCGAAACCGCAGTGCTATAAAATTCAAGTAAAATACACCGCTAAATCGACACTAAATTAAGATGTTAAGGGTGCTTGCTCGCCTCGTTAAATGTGTAAACGCATCGCTATCACTGTACGAGGTGAGTAGTGCTGGAAGGACTTTTTAAGTCAGTTGTGTTGTAATATGAGCTCTAACTAGCCTATACTTTATGCAATTTTCAGGTAAAATTGTGATTAAATTGATATTATTGGAAAAGTAATTATCAATGTTTTTAAATATTGTAAAACTATTGCCAATAATGAGATTCCAATGCACGTGGATGCTACATGCAACATGTATATATTGTATATTAAGGTGCGTAATGAGCACTTAATTTTCAATAATTGAAAAAAAAAACAAATCATTTTAGAAACTGATATATTTTTTTATTCAATTATTTATTAGCCAACAATTACAATGCTATATCAATTAGCCAGTTGGCCAAAAATTCTGCGTTTTTTGTATTCAGTGTTAATTTATGTGCTTTTAGCCAAGCCTTCTTAAAAAATAAATCAATTATTGATTCTACACAAAGTGCTAAAACTTTATTATTACTGTTGGTTATCATACAAGTGATTAATAAATACAATTACACGGTTGGAATCATCACATCAGAATGCCTTTGGATGTCTCGGCTATTCCTTTAGTAACCCGTTGTGGTAGTCGCCTTGGGTACTAGGATGGGGCGCTTACATAACAAACTTGAAAATAATATCATCACGCAAGAAAAGACTGTACAATTAAGTCCTAATTAAAAATATTATTAATATAAACCAAACAGAGGATTCGGCCCAATACTGTTCCCTGTGGTATAACACTTTTTATTATACTTCTATAACTTAATACTGAACCAACACGTACCCCTCCAACACAGTACCCTTAACACCAATATCATGTATTCTAGAAATTGGTTTATCATGTAGTACTGAGTCGAAAGCCTTTGCTAGATCTAAAAAATTCCTAATCACATTTTTGTTGTTGAAGGTTTATTAGGTGTAGTGGCTGCGCTATAAGCTCCACTGGTCCCCAACCATCTATATAGTTATATTTTAAAAAGTAAAGACAGCATTTATTAACCAAAAAAAAATCAAAGTAAATTACAGTACAGCTTGCTTGCATTTAATGTTGGGCCAAAGGACCGATGGTCTATTTCGGTAGATTCGGCGATCCACGACGTTGGCTCAAACATCGAAGTTAAAATAAATATAAAGTAATTGTAAACAGTTTCCATTGAAGAGCCTGTGTAAGATGCCAGTAGTACAAGTGAAAAAAATACATCACCAGAAATAGGGTTAGATTCGCCTGAAGGAAAGGTGTAGGTAGCAGTCCAATTGCAGTAAATAGAAGTAAAGAAAGCCCAGTTCAAATAAATGAAACCAAAGCGAACGAACACTCTGAAAGTACCAATATTAAATCCCATGATTAAGTCATTATGCTCTTTCTGCACAGTCAATAACGCCTTCAAAGTTAAAACATTACCTTCTCTCAAATATTTCATAAAAATATATTTGTATTTATTTTGGTAGTGTCTAGATGACTATTGATGATCAGTTGCTCTTTAAAAATATTTGCATTCTTGACATTTCATATTTTAAAGTTATAATATTATACCGTTATCACCAAAATGATGCACGAGTTATTAGCCATCAGAGCAACATTGACTTTTTAAATTGAGACTTTGAAGATATAACGAATTATTCTATTATTTTTAAAGACCTTTGTTATGAGAAGTATATATATATATATATATATATATATATATATATATATATATATATATATATATATATACATATATATATATATATATTGTAATGATTTTCGTAAATCTGTTTAAGAATAATTTTATGATATCAAAATTTTATTTAATTTTTTATTTATTTGGGCGCCAGATATTATAATTCTAATATCAAAATTAATACTTTATTATATTTACCTTAAGATCTCTTGCTCAGGAGTAGGTTCAAAATAGAAATTTATTAATAATTTTCAAGACTTAGAAAATAAAATTCAATTTGTTTCAATGTTATATAAATGTTATATTGAAATAAATCAGAGAATATGTTTACAATTGTCAATTTCTTATATTAAAATTTCTAATTAAATAAAATTATTATGGACTCTTTGTCCGGGTACCCTTTTTTTAAATATTTTGCAAAATATTACCTTTTTATATACCGGTTATGCTCAATAGAAATCTTCTATAATTTTCACAATATTTAATTGAAAAGTTCTTTCTTGAAATTTCTACTTCTTATACTGATCTGTCTTCTGAAGTTTCAAATGTCACCAGGTATGTACAATCTTCTTATCTTAAATATTCTTTATTATTATGTTTTTATTTCCTTTATAATTAATTTGGATTATATTTTAATTAATAGCTTTTTATTTCTTTTATTAAATTATTCTTTCTTCCAGGATCTATTATTATTCAGCCGTCGGAACGATGTCTCTTTCAAACGGTTGGCAAGTGACTGTTTTAGAAACGGCATCCATTATTATTTATGACGTTCTTGACATAAAATCCTACACAGCTATCTTTATTTTGATGAATTTTGTTTGACAAATATTTTCTTTTTCAAAATTTTACTTTCTGGTAAGTTAAACCTCTTTTCTAATATTATGTTCTAAATCCTTGTTTTCTAAGCTTCCTTTTGATATGCCTTTTATCTGCTTACTTTCCATATTAAAAATTTTAGATGTCACCTCACTATTTTATATATAACATTTTTAACATTGTTTATATTACAATTAATTAACTCTATATCATTTCTTTAATCAACACAGAACAATTTTTGATACATTATATTTACTTTCCAAACCTTTTACTATTCTTTTACCATGTTTTTCACATCTTGTGAGAAACTTCAAAATTTGTTCTGTATCTTTTATCTTAACTCTTATTTACAACAACATAGTATGTTCTACATAAAACTTCATGTTCTCTTCATTTAAAATCATATAACAACTCTTGTATATTAAAATTTCATACTATATTACTATAATTTTTATTTACTATCAATTGAATTTTATTTTACCTTTCTATTCTCCTATTTCTATTATAAAATAAATATAATACAAATATTTAATTCAAATCTTTACACGACTACAAGATATCATATCATTATCCCTCCCCAGATTGGGAAACTTTTATACTTGTAGAAAATTTTACCAATCTACAAAACTAGATATGATATTTGATATTGTCAATGTCACATGTCAAACACATAAATGTCAAATATTCGCAATTTTAGACACTGCATTCGCTATTATTGTTTTTCAATTCAAAAATTTTTAATGTTAATTTTTTTCTAAATTTTCTTAACTTTACTAATTTTTTAAAATCATTTGATACCCATGGTCTATCCGGAGGCCTTCCTAACATTATTGTAATTGGCTCAATTTCCCTAACAACATTTCTTGGGACTGGATAATCATTAATTTTTAAATTTCTATATTTTTTTATACTTATCCCCGTTTGTCCTATTTTATAACCTAAATATGTAACTTTATTCTTGTAAAATTCACATTTTTCAATATTTAACTTTAATCCTGCAGTATCTAATGCATTTAATATTATTTCTAAATGATTAATATGATCTTTTATATTTTCAGAAAAAATAAGAATGTCGTCAATATAATGGAAACAAAAATTGTCGTATTTATCAAGAATAATCTGCATAGCACGTACCAATGCAGAAGAAGCTGATTGTAATCCAAAAGGGACCACTTTAAACTGGTATATGTGACCATCTACACTAAAACCTGTATATTTTCGGGACTCTGGCGCAAGTGGAATTAACCAAAATGAATTTTTAAGATCAAGTTTTGAGAAAATTGTATTCTTACCAATTCTACACATCATGGTATCTACTGTCTGTGGAGAATCATATTGTGATTTAGTAATTTTATTTAATATTCTAGCATCTAAACATAATCTTATATCATTATTTTTCTTTTTAACAATAACTAATGGATTTATATAATTTGTTTTAGCTGGTTCAATAATATTTTCATGTATCATTTTTTTAATTTCTGAACTTACTTGTTTTCTATAATTATACGGAATAGGATATGTTTTACATTTAAAAGAATTTTCTTCATCAACATTTAATTTATGTACATAACCTTCTGCTATTCGAGGTATATAATTTACTAAAGAAATATATTTGTTAATCAATTGTACTACATTTTCTTTATATTCTAGAGGACATTTTAATTGAATATTTTCAGGCGAATTATTAATATTAAAACAATCAATTTTCGTGGACTTTCCCACTACATTTATCTCGGCTTCTTGGCCATTATCATTTATTTTATCATTATTAAATTCATATTCATTATTATTCAATTCAATTTTAGGTATTGTATTACCTTTAATACATAGGGTACGTTTCCCTAAATCTATTTTCGCCCTCAACTTAGTTAGAATATCCTCACCTAATATAACATCAAACTTCATACCCTGAGTTATGATAAATTCTCCTGTAAAATCTATGTTATGTACTTGAAATGTTGTATTTAAAACTTTATTACTTTCCGCAAATCTTTTACCTTTAACATCCATTAATTTTATTTTAGAAATATTTATTAAATTTCTTTTAAATAAATTCATGTTACTTTTTATTATTGTTTCATTACATAAACTAAGTTCAGCTCCCGTATCTATTAATGCTTTTAAATTAATATTATTGATTTTTATATTTATAAATGGTAAATTATTTTTTTCATAATGTTCAGATTCTCCATCTTCATTGCTTAAATCTATAAATTCTCTCATATGTTGGTAAGTTGTGCCCGAAGTCCCTCTATCTAAAAATCCTGACTATTATTTGGTGTATGTATTTGTGCTGTCGTTTGTATGTTATGCATTTGCTCTTGTCTTTGTTGTGTTTGTTCTGTTAATGTATTTCCATTGTTTATATTTGATATCCTTGCATATGTTCCTTTTTCTCTATTTACCTTTTCTCTATTGTCTTGTATATTATCTTGAAATCTTCCTTGTC